>OY735215.1:1935000-2257500 GCA_963457665.1 Thysanoteuthis rhombus | reverse complement strand
TAACCTTTCTGATTAAAAGCTACTATATGATTATAAACAAAACTAAGAGAAATAACGATTTGTATCTTTCTTCTTCTACATGAAAAAACACCTTGGATTTATGTAATGCACGTCACATTACAGAAAAAGTTATGAGAATTGCAGGTCACCACTGATTAGAATACGGAAGAATCAAGAGACCAAATTGAAAAACTTGTCCCAAGTATTTTCAAAAATGCTCTCCTCAGTGATTTCTGTAAGGAAATGGTACAGGCTTATTCCACATGTCCATTTCCACCTTTGAAAAATGGTACATTTTTGTTCTTTTTCAGTTTGGGAATGGTTGCTTGTTAAAAATGGAAATGCTGTTGCAGCAAAAAAAATGGTTGTTTTGTGATCCAAATTAACTGAACAAGTAAATATGTCAAGCTAAAATGCCATAGAACTTCATATCAGACCCGAAAGAACCTTTGACTAAAGTTAGAGCAAAATCGGAAATGGTCGAATGAGGCACTTGGAATGACCCTCATGCAACGCAAGTTATAACGAAATATTGGGAATCCAATCATCAATCAGTGTTGCGAAGTAGAATTCAGAGTGTAGATAATCGCAGGAAAACTCACAAGGCCCCATCTTATTTTTAACTAAATAAAAACAGAAAAAAGCGTTTTGCTTCCAGGGAAATTTTGTACAACATGGAAAGCCCTATTCAAGGTCATCTATCATAAGCAAAACAAGGAAGCCCTTTAAGCTCATGAAACTGTAGATTAATGGACAGAAATTTGATTTCTGTGGAAATTGCTCAATCATGAAAATGGCATTAGATTCATGAAGGAACAGTTAACTTTGCCTTATTTTACATTATTTGGATTTAAGATACTTAACTAAGAACCTCGAATAAAGAAACTAATACCATAAAATCCCTAACAGACTCTTGAAAGAGTTAATTCCTTGATTCATTTCAGGTATCTAAGTCACATTAACATCCCTTTGTACCACACATAATATCAGATGCATGCATGCAAGAGTTCTATGAACATAAATTCACTAAACAACTGTTATAATGATCAGGAGAATCATTGACTGCTTAGAAATTAGATATTACTTTCTTTTTAAAGACATACTTCACAGATTTTCTACAGTTTCTGAAAATATTCCTAATTCCCTCTTTGAATGTAATGCACATAACTTTACAAATTTAGCTCCTCCAAGAAACTTATCCAAATAAGGGTGAATATTCCTGTTCCACTGGAAAGAGTAACGATCGAGGACCACTGTACCAGTGAAAAATGGAGGATAAATGTTTAAATAGAGTAATTCTAATAGATTTTAACTTTAGAATACGCTTCTGAACTGTGACAAATGTGTCATGGGATTGCCCAATATCACGTGGTACCAGTATTGGGAAGTTTACTACTATTTCTTTTGATTTCAATGGTCTGACTATTGTGATTAGTATCTTTTTTCTGGCATTCTATGCACTCTTCCATGCAAATGTCTATTTCCATTTGGTGTGTCAATATGGACACTGGTATTGTCAATTGTGCAGTTGGTGGTGCTCAAGGGGAATTGGAGGACCATATATCTTGCGTTCCCTTTTACTTTGAAAATAATGTCCTTCTCGATTGCTAACTCTTTCTTGCACAGGACTGATGAATTGAAATTTGCCATGAGGTCAACCGAGGCCCTACTTTCAATCTTATGGTACATATTGAGACTTAATCCAATTAAGTGTCTCTGCTGTGGAAAATCTAGCTTTAGAGGAGTTATCTTACTGCATTAATTTACCTGCCTATCAGATTTGAATATTGAATAATGAGCTGTGGAATGATGGAGACTCTCTTGTTGATACTCTCTTTGCATCTTGTACTTTCCAATTGCTTCTTACGGTAAACTAGTACATACCTCATGAGAGTTGCAAGATGCTCAGGTAATTGTAAATTGTCGAAAGTTCCACTGATGTGTCAACGTTTTATCTCATGAAGCTCCTTTCAGATAATTTTGGAAATGTGTTATATCATTCATATAATCACTCACATTATCATTCACTGACAAATCTACATATACCAACATATACCAACATTTAAAATGATAAACAACATCATTTGGATTGTATCATAGGAAAAAAAATCTTCTCACTCAACTTATTCATGATATCCAGTGTTTTTTCTCCAAGTTTTTTTTTTTTTCCCTACTTTGTGCAATGTAACCCGATGTATTTGACAAATAATGTGATGTATTTTTACGTATGGAAGGGTTTCCGATCATCATGAACGAAAGGTCACTTCATAGTCAAGAAGATTACCCGTATCATTTTGTGTATTCTTTATTTTTATTACTACAAATGCAGTCAGGCTCATTTTTTCTCACAAATGGAATAGGAAAAATTTCTTCATAGGGGACATATTCAGTTATCTGCTTCTTAATGTATTTTTTGTTGTTAATCTTAATTTTGTCATGCTGAAAGTCATTTTCTTGTAGTAGCTCTATTTACTTATCATTCAGTGTATTCATATTCATCACGATACCAGATGGATTGCTTAAAATCATCTATTACTTGCGCTTCAGAGGTAGGTTGAGTCCACCTTTGAGCATATACCAACATTTAAAATGATAAACAACATCATTTGGATTGTATCATAGGAAAAAAAATCTTCTCACTCAACTTATTCATGATATCCAGTGTTTTTTCTCCAAGTTTTTTTTTTTTTCCCTACTTTGTGCAATGTAACCCGATGTATTTGACAAATAATGTGATGTATTTTTACGTATGGAAGGGTTTCCGATCATCATGAACGAAAGGTCACTTCATAGTCAAGAAGATTACCTGTATCATTTAGTGTATTCTTTAGTTTGGCCAGATTTACAAGAAAACTGTGACGTGGGATGAATTTTCCAAAGCTTTGATAACCTGGATGTACATAGGTTTCTTGATACAATTCCTCTGATACATCACTTCATTCTGAATTCATTCCTCCGCAGTGAATTGTTTTACCCAATTGCTCAAGTCAATTACAGAGTTATCAGCATATCCCATTCTGTCACTATATATGTTCAGAAGTTTTTCAACTCTAGTGCAATTTGGTGTTTTCACTCATTCAGTGATTGAGCAGTTTTTATCAGCACCCTCTGGATTGACTTGAAAAAGAGGGCACAAAGAGAGTGTCCATTTTGAATCATGTCACAAGAAAAATATAACATAGCATAATTCACTATTTGTCTGAATTGGACAAAAAGGTGAGTGAAATGTTTCTTGAATTGGCTTGTCACATATCGAATCACCGTAGTACTATCAATGGCCCAACCAACCAGCCAAGTTGGTTAGAGATTTCTCTCTAGGAGTGTCTGTGTCGATCTATATACCTATCTATCTATTTGAGTGTGTGTGTGTGTGTGTGTGTGTGTGTGTGTGTGTCTCCAGGCGCTCTTGGTCAGATTTTTGAGGCTACAACCTTGAAAACTTGGGACCATCTAAGAACAGTTTTATCTATTTGTTTCTTCCGAAAATTGCTTTCTAGAAAAGTGCAGATATATTCATATTTAAAATTTCACAAAACTCCTCAAGAGCAGTTAATCCAAAAAATATTTCAGACTATAAATCATCTACATTTGCTAATTAACACATTGTTGTATAATATATATATATATATATATATATATATATATATATATATATATATATATATATATATATATATATATATATATATATATATATATATATTCTGTTGACATGTAATCATATGTGTATCAAATTAAGTTTCATTCGATCTATGCCATTTATGAATTTAATATTGTTTTTGTTACTGCTTTGGCAACCATTAATGATTCTGAATGTAATATGACTATAAATTTGAATACAAAAATTAATCAAAACTCATTGTTCATATGTTTTTCATCCTTCTGCAATGAATATTACTTTTACATTCTTCAGGTAGAGTGGCTATTATTTTTGACTTGATCATTCGACTTCTAGCATGCCTTCTCTATGTCATTCGTGTCTTGCTTGATGATCAAACTGAGTTCAATTGGTAAGTGTATTGCTTTATAATTGGGATGTGATGAGTTATATACTTGAATCCAAGTTCAAATTATATCCGTTGTCCTTTCAAATCATGTTTTTTTTACACTTGCTATCCTGTCAGTATCATTACATAGAAATTGCAGCTTCAAGTTTGTCAAGTTCTCTTCGGCAATTTACTATCATTTGCAAATTAGAGCTTGGAAGTAGTGGGGTCATATATCACATTGAGTCGGTTACAATTTTATAATTGATGCTTTATTGCTAAATAAGCAATTGAGAAGGAAAAAGATAAATTTTTTGTTATTTGGTGAATTGCTGGGCAGAAAATCAAAATGGCGTGTTTATGATCTGATATGGTAAAGAATGAAAATTTCCAAAACATAATATAACATATATACTATTGGAAGCAGAATTTTATGCTGTTCAATTATTAGATGAAGACCATGGCCAAAGATTGAACAGTAATGAATTATTTGCCTATTTCTGAAGCCCCTTTCAAACCTTAAAGCGACAATCTTCATAGAAAAGGGTGATTACAGACATTTTGGGAATACTTTCTCAGAATTTTTAAGTTCATTGGGAAAATATATACTGGATGCTTCATTTCTCAACAATTATCTTCTAATAATTATCACTCAAAAATCAATGATACCCTAAATGAAACATCCTTTTGGGTCAAATTTTGAAGAACAACTTAATACCAACTAATCAAGTTTAGAAACTGTGTTGAAGGGCAAGAGGCTGCAACTTGAATTAGTAATGAGTCGTGACATACTTTTTCACATTGACAGCCCTCATATAGCTTTTGTAATTGAATACTGACAGATTAAAAGGCCTTGTAGTATCTGACTATTTAAAGTAAAAAGCTTCAGGTGTAAATTGATCTTGGGATCCTCTAGTTGATTGTTTACTTCAATGTTTGTGTATTGATTCGCTATGATAAATATTGATTCACTAAATATAAAATGATTAATAAATCTACATTACAGAAATTCAGTTTGGAGGAGTTTTAGAAGTAGCAAAATGTCGTAAACAGAAAGATCTATATTTGTCTTGGGTAAATAATTGCCAACACAATTTGATGCAACTTCAGCAATATTTTCTATTTGTACCAATTCCAAGAGTGCAAAGATGAAAACCACCATTTATACGTATTCTTCCTGTCAGCAGTTATACAAAAGTTGGAGAAAATGGTCAACAATTATTACTATTATGTGTACTACAAAGCCGATTGAACCAAAAGTGAACTTTGCATCCTTCTCTATGGAAGAGAAATCGTGATTGGAGACTTATGGCAGACCCGAGAACTAGAGAGAGAAATTTGGAAGTGTTTAAAAGTGGTAAAAAGTAGAAACTATAAATTCTCTGCAAAATCAATAAGGAATGACATGCTACTGTACAAAGGAACACAAAATCCCGTGGACTGAATCACACAAAAAATTACAGCACATCTGAATGCAAGAGAAAAGAAGCAGAAACTTAAGGAGTGAAAAGATTTGACTCTAAAAGAAACAGCTAAATTGAAAGATTATGTCAAGGAATTGTTGAATGATGATAAATCATGGTTAGGTCTGTGGATGAGCTCCTACAATATTATCCATACTAACCCAGGAGAAAGCCAAATTCTTTGTAAAAACAGAGATGGCCTATTATGCACCTTCCCACAAAATTGACAAAATCGTATGACCAGATCTCTTTAAAAACAATGGCATTAGGAGAGAAACTAGAGAAGTTCTTATTTCTGATGATTATCAAGACTAGAGCAACTTTTACAAACCTACCATTTAAAGATATTTTTAAAACTTTAGAAAATTTATCGACCAGTTCACCTTTAGATTATGATATCCAGATCAAACATCTTTGTGCAGTCATCTTGATTGGAGAGTGGAGAATATATATGATACATTGATTATATGAAGGGCAACAATGTGTTTACCATTCTTGTGGAATACCTGAGTCAAAAAAGATCTGGCGATACCCAGCTCACGAAGACATTCAGGATGCTGAAAAGGAACAAATTTTTGATGTTTCTTTTGAAGGGAGTTGAAATTTTGTGGACTTTGCGAACTCAGTACTTATTCTGTTAAATCAAAAAGAAATTGTATTTGTCTTTGGAAACAGTTTTCGACCAGCTAGCTTAAACTACTTAGATTTCAATTTTTCCTTTTTTTATTTTCATTTTTTTCATTAGATGAAGTATTATGAATCATCATTATTTAAACATTTTTTGACCACTGTTTACTTTCATCTCAATTTTTATAAATAAACAAATAAAAAATTTAGAATATGGTAAAATATATTAAATACTGTAACGACCAAAATGTGGACAAACATGGCGATAATCGGAATGAAGGATTGGTGTAAGGGTGTTATTTGAACTTTTCTGTCAGGTTGAAATCTTGGTGGCTCTGTTGGTAAGGCAAGCTAGGCTAAGCGGTGTTTGTCCTGGCTACAGGAATGTGGGTTCAAATCCCACCTAAGGTTTATTCTTTACTTCCTGATCAACTGTATTTACTCATTGCTGGAAGGTAAAAGTTGTGATAAAAAGCGACTAAGAAAAAAAGTACTGGATCAAATTTTCTAATAGTAATAGCTTAGATAAGTGAAAACTTGCTTATTCATTTGAATTTAAAATGTCTTCTTTCCTTTTACAGTAATGAAGACTCGTGTGGATCAGATGCTGAGCAAGAAAATAAGACATGTCCGTCTCCTATCAACTGGTTAGTAAAATTTTAATCCCGATCTTTATCATTATTATATCTAGCATCGAAATCCCAAATCGGATCTTGGATTTTGTGTTTGATGGTCAGATGGTGTTCTTCTAATCTGAAATCTGGATTAGTATTTATCATGTTATCACTGATATGTAAAACTGGCAAGTAGCTTTTCTGAGTTTTCTTATAAAGTAACCCTATGTAGTTATCTTGTCAAGGCGAATTGAAACCATTGTTTATTTTTTTGTAATCTTCACTGATAATAAAAACTCTGACATAAAAATATAAAAGTTGTGGGCTATTGTTACCTTTCCTGTTTCAAAATAGCTGCTGAAGTGGCCAAATGGCAGCTGCTGATGCCCAGTTTGAAGTCAAAGAAGCAGACAACAAGATTCCTCAGAATGGCATTTTTAATGTTAGGGTTGGTAAGTAGGTTTATTTCTAGAGTTAGTTGGTAGGTTTAGTTTTGGGGTTAGTAGGTAGGTTTAGGGGTAAGAGTCAATAGGTAGTTTTAGTGATAGTAGATAAGTTTAATGTCAGTGTTAGAGGTCAGATTAAGGGGTAGGGTTTGTATATAAGTTTAGGGTTAATTTTCCAACTTGGATTTAATTTCCAGTGAAGGTAAAAAATCTCTAGTAACTTGCAATGGGACACTAAGCGTAATTACAGCAGGCTTACTATGTGTTGGTACAGCATTTCTTTTATCTGGTAAATGAGCACGTCTTTCAGTCATTTTGAATTTAAAAAAAGGAAATCTGCTTCTTTAAATAAGCAACTTCCTCTCGCCACTTTGAAAGGGAAAAGGTTACATTTGCCAAATTATTAATTCGTATGTCAGAGTTATGTCTGAATCTCAAGCAATAACCTGCATTGAACAATTTTTTATTAGTTAACAATTTAACATGAAATCTACCCTATTTTTTCTTACAGGTGTATTTCTTTATCAATACCTTGGAATCAATTGCCACATAGACAATACTAGTCAATGCGAAATCAGCTCAAATAAAAACAGGCACTTTATCCTATATTTTCATTTTCTGATATACATAAACATATACATACTTATAATATCAAATGTATTCAATATCTGATCATCCCCAAAAATCTAATATATTTTTAATATGAAAATATTTTCAGAAAAAAAGCCTTTATCAAAATTTTAAAGATAGATAGTTTTAGATAAGATAGATATATATATCTTATGGTGTAAAATTCCATTCCTTTCTACAGAAAAAAATGTTTTCCTAGTCAAATATAATAGCTGAGTCAGAAAATTCACCAAGTTTTCGGGAAATTCGATGTCCAATTAAAAATGACAACCTTCCATCATTGAGCAATCGTTGTCTTTCAAATAATTTGTATTTGATGTTTAAATTCTCCATCTAATGCTTATAGATACCTGAGGCATTAGTTATTAAATTACTCAAAAAGGGAGCATAGGTAAATTAATGCTCACCTTGTCAAACTGGATGTTGTTTATCTATTACAGCAAAAGCAATAACTATCTATGCATTGTATGGATCGGGTTTTCAAGTCTATCATTATAGACTTACATGGGCTGAACTAAGACTGGCAAATTTAAAGTCATCAAGACAGATCAAACTGCTTGCAAAAACTGCAGGCAAACTATTACCCATCATTTTCCATTTCTCTTTCTAATTGAAAATAGCACAAGGAATCATTTGAATTCAGATTAACAATGCATTCTTAAACAATTACATAACATATTTGCCGGCCTATTAGATGTGCTTTTTTCCAGAAAAACCTACTAAAAAATTACCCTGTGTCCAATATACCTGCACTACCATTGTGCTAAAGATGTGGGGTGTAGCCAATTGGGGCGAGTTGTGGGGAGCTCTAGTCGACCACATACAAATAGTATGAGTTTGTATTACTAATGGTATGAATAATACAATACAATTTATATCAAACTAAATGATGTCAAACTTATGTAAGTTACTGAAGATGTAAAATAATGGTTCGGTTTTTGGCTGTAGACCAACGAAGCCCAAAGTATTTCAGGGTACCTTCTTCCCCCCGCAGACGTAGCCAACATGAGATATTTGTACATTCCTTACATTATTTACTTCATCATGATAACTGTGCTAACTTTGACACATCAATACAAATGATGAATGTTCCTAGAATGTTGCATGAAGTGGTGATGTAGGAAAAAAAGCCACCTTGATGTTGAGCACTGCAAGGGGAGAGATTAGACAACCCTTTTTAGTAACTAAAGCAAACAAGTGACGTACCACCTTGCTGTTCTGAGTTTGCGACATTTTTATTTCATTTTGGTGACTAACCCATGGATGAAAACCAACTCCAGCACTGCTGTACAATTCATTCTGATTCAAACTCAGTTCCATCCAGTATGTAAAAGAACATGGTAATAGGGCAGAAGGATTCAGTTAAATATGCAGATGTTGTACCCAGAAAGAAAAACTCTGGAATAATTTTCGATTAATTCATGATGAAATGTTACTAAAATATGACCTTGAAAAACAGGGGGGTTATCTAAAATGAAGGGGCAACTAATAGGCTGGTGAGTCCGGTGATTATTTTTTATCCAAAGAGACAGATGGACAGCTATAGTAACTGATATTAATATAACACAATAGTGGAATTAATGCACACATTAATCTTTTTCATAAATGATTTTCTCTTTCTTCCTTAGATTAGCTTTATTCTTCAAGAATGAAATGTTTTTCTGTTGGTCCTTTCCTCTTTTTTTTTCAATCTGATCCGAATGCTAAAAGCATGTATTTTGTAGTAAAATGTTCTTGTATGCGTGCCTATATTTTATCATTCATGCAGGTATGTTCTTGCCTGGGTGCATCGTCCCTATGGATTATGGATAGCACAAGTTGTTCTTTCATTCATAATGCTTTCCAAACTGTTGCTACAACTTTATGTTGTACGTAAGGTGAGAATGAACATGGTTACTGTCGTTAACCATGAAATATCTTTAGTCCTACTAATTTTTACATTTCTATGGACTAATAACTACTAATACTGATAAAGGCTTCTATGGATGTGAATTATAAAATGAATTTGTTCATTCAACTAATAAAACTGCTAACTATACTAACTTTAAATATTTTCCTCTCCAAGGGAACTATACTATAATTATTAGTACTATAAGTTATCAACTTCAAAAGACAAAAAGGAAAGACAATTTTTATTTTACAAATGTATTGAATCGCCGTAGCCAGGATCACCAATTCAACCAACCAACGGACCAATGGACCAACAGACCAACCAACCAACCAACCAAGTGGCAAGATACCCTCCCTTTTCATTCAGTTGTTTTCTTATATCACCACTATTGGACACACGATTCAGCCAAGAACCAGGCAAATTTGCACGAGTACTCTGCTAGACAGCTTCTAGAAAAGTTTTCTTGGATTTTGGGGAAAATGCTTTTTTTTTTGCATCGTTATCTTTCTCAGCAAAGAACTGTTCTAGGTGCTTTTTGCAGTCTCGCAGGGAGTTGAAATTTTTTTTCAGCCCACTCAGAACCCCCCCCCCCTTCATCTGGCACTGTCTGAAGGTGCGATGTGTTGAATTTGGAAAATAAGTCAAAACTTCCTCACCAAGCTTTAGATATGTTTGTCTGGTTGACAAAGGTCTAGTTTTATCCTGATGGAACATTATTCCCTTTCAGTTGACTAAACCTTGGAGTCTTCCAGATTGCTGCTTCTAACTGTTCTAATTGGCAACAGTGTTATTCCATATCAAATCACTCAATTTTAGGAAAATTCCCAATGTCAGATCATGTGTATGCAGTAACCATATTTATTACTATTCGAATGTCCTCAAATTTGCTCATTTTCATGTCTTCATTCAACCATTAATCACCGTTTCCATATTTTTACAATGTATTCTTATATATTTGAAAATGATCTAACAGAAATTTCACAGTTTGATGATACTTTTTTTATAAGTTTAGGTCAAAAGTCAGTTTCCCCTCCTTTTAAGTGTTAGAATGGAGGGGTAACTTTTTTTTAACATTTTAGGGGTAAAAACTGAGGGTATAATTTTTTTTCCACACTTTCAGGGGTCAAAAGTGAGGGGAACATTTTTTTTCTATTTTGGGGATCAAAAGTGAGGGCAAGCTTTTTTCTTTTTAGGGGTGAAAAATGAGGGGAATATTTTTTTCCTTTTTGGGGAAGAATACTAGTTTCCCTTTTTTATTTGTAAGAAATCATGATGTCAATTCAATACAAAGAAAGTTGCTTGGCATTGAGCTGAATGACCTTCAAAGATGGCCTTTTGATGAGTAATGATAAAATCATGCTTTCAGCTTTAACTCTACTAAAAAACCTCTGAAAATGCTGTATCCCTAAACATTGGAAGAAAGGGTGATCAATGAATAAATTACTCCTCATGCCTTTTGAAGGGTAGTGATCACTAGAAATGTCAGAATTTTCACAAAAACAGGCAGACACAAACTGAGGGCTTGATAAAGCATAAACTTACATTGCAAATTGAACTCCACTCCTATTTGGGGTGAATTTTTAAAAAAATAAATCATCTCTGTAGACATAATAAAGAGTGAATGTTTAGATTTTCAGCCCTCTAGCTCTATAGGTGCAGCCCATATGCATGATTCATAGCCAGCCAGCCAGACCAACTTGAAAACAGACAGTTTCGGTTGATGGTTTCTAGTATTAAACCATGTCCTGTGCATTGGTATTATGACTAGGGGGCCATCTACTGAAGATCAATATAGACAATTATGGAGCAAGAATGAATTGCTGTGGTAATCCTCCAAATATACAGGTAGACCATTTTTTTAATCGGGCATACATGGTAACTAAGAAGGAGGGTAAAATCCCATAAGCTGCATTCTACAAAATATCAATCTGTTTGAAAAAGACTAAAAAAATCTCACTTTTTACTTCTGTTACTTGAATTTTCTCATGTAAAACAGATTATCATCTTCAGATCAAATTCCATCTTGGATAAATGGAAATTTGGCCGTGCAAAAATTGCTGAACTAGCACTGACGTACTGAAGCATTTTGGCCACTTTTTACCATTTTATGATCATTTTTAGCATCATTCTGGTGCTTTTTAGCAATTTTTAGCAGTCAAACAAGCGTGAAAATATTTTTTGACTTGACAACATTGTTTCAGTCTTAGTAATTTTCCCTGCTAACACCCACGATAAGTTGGTGTTGTGTGTGTGCATGTATGTATAGATAATTGCTGGAATAAAAAGATATTTCTGTTTTAGAGTTTAGAGCTATTTAAAAATTCAATTATTGATAACTGATTTCATCAGAGTTCAACATTTTTAGTTTTGATTACGACTTCTTATTGACCCTTTATTTAGGGAACATATTTTTGATTTAATATATGTGCTCAGAACTTGACCATTTCAGAGACTTTCACACGTAAGCATAGAAAGTTGCACTGACCAAACATGGCGCCTAGTTTGCTCTAGACAACTGATATATTAGCCTGATTTGTCAAGTCTAAGAATTAATTCCTCATCATTTCTCCTGCTTTGATTTCCTTCAAAAAGTTTTGATGAATTCAAAGAATAGCCACATATTTTATCACTCGATTGACATGGATTATGATATTAGGTTGGTGCAAAAATAATTGCAGTTTTTCACAATCAACTTTAAAGCAGTATATCTCAGCTTCAAGTTATTAAAGGTTAATAAGAACCCTCAGAATCTACGTATTTTTGCCAGCTAGAAATAAGCCAATTTATTCTAGAAGGATAGATATCTGGGGTATTACAACCAATGAATTCTTCAAAGATACTTTGAGTTGCTGTCTGGTTGTTGAAGACCCTCCCTTGCAGGAAGTGGTTGAAATACTTGAAAAAGTGGTCGTCTGTTGGAGAGAGTTCTGATGAGTGAGCTGGGCGAGGTAGAGTTTCCTAGCATAGTTCCTTCAATTTCTGCAGGGTCACTTGCACGATGTGCAAGCTTATTTTTTGTTTTTCATCAGTCTCATTCACACGACATGTCCAGATTTTTTCCTTTTCCAATTTGATGCAAATGTTGAACAATTGTAGAATGGTCAAGGTCTAGTTTCTCTTCAAGCTCTCAACTTGTTTTGCATGAGTCCACCTCAACAATGTCTCTCAATTGGATGTTGTCTGTCACAGACAAAGTTCTAGTCTCCATTTTGGAATTTTAGAACCAATGTTGGGCCATACATTCATTGAGAGTCCCCTGGCCAAATACTTGGTTGATATTGCAAGCTGTTTCACCACTTTAACATCCCATTTGGGACTCATGCAACAAAATTGCTTGAATTTTGTATCAAATCAATCAGAATAGAGAAAAGAAAGTGTTCAACTTAAATAAAAAGAATGAAATTCAGGCTTCAAATTCGTATATTCCATCGATATAGTTAAATAATAGATTATTCCCAAAATTAGAATCAAAGTTTGAAATAATAAAAATTGCAGTTATTTTTGCTCTTAATTGACAAAATCTAAAGATGATATTTGTTAAAACAATTTATTTTGGTTGGGGATGAGTTGCTGATAAAGAATTCACTCTCAGAATATTTTATCCAGCAATTGAAATACTTTGCTCTTCACTTATAATATTTGTATATATATATCAAAAATATTTGCTTGTTTTAATTATCTCTGTCAGTTCATGTATATACATCCTGTTTCTGTAGAACATATAGATGATTCACTGTCTTTTTTATTTCATTTCTTTTTCAGCAAAAAATTGTACGGAGGGTTTTCAGGATGTCTTCATTGCTTGAGATTGTGTGCAATGTTCCAGTGATTGCAACTGTCAGTATCAAATTTTTCTAAAATTGATAAAGTTTTCGTAAATTCATCTCACTTCAATAATTAAAAAATGTATGAATATTGATGAAAGTAGATGATAACAAGAAAGAAATGATGCAAAGCACTGAAAGAAGATTTCATTGGCATGTCTACGGACATTTCTATACTGTAGAATACTATTTCATTATCTTTGATATTTTCATATTTTTAATGACGTTTAGAGTTAAACTAAATAGCCACTGTCATGATCAGAGAAAAAAATTTGGTTATACTTATATCACAGGTATAATATTATTCCTCCTTAGTCAATTTAACCACAGTGTCTTTATTTGACTTAACAACTTTGTTTTATTTTTGTTGATCAAAAAGACTGACACCGTTCTTGTCTTGATGTTCTTCAGCTTGGGCCAGTCTACCAATATTCTGTCCTCCAAAACAAGGTGGAAATACTTTTGGCACCTTTGGACAAACTCTGTCACATGACTTGTAATAGAAGGAGGGATTTTCACTGATTAGATGTGTCCACACTAAACGTTTTCTCAGCAGTGTTTTTATTTTTTTTCCTTCTTGGATGAGGGGCTTCTGGCTTGTCTCTCTTTTCTTTTTCCCCTTTTTTCTTGGATAGGGAACTTGGGTTTGTTTTTACTTCTAGATACCAAAATATACTTTAATATCATTATTGTAGATTGCAATGCTCACGTAGGATAAAGGAATGAGAGTTGCATTGGCAAATCCAGATACAGAATACAAATCAAAAGAAGTAAAGATCTTGTCAGTTTTGCAACAGTGAACAGGTTGATATCATCTTCAAGAAGAAACCCAACAGAAAATGGACTTTGAGGAGCCGCAATCACAGAACTAAGAATGAAATTGATTACATTCAAATATTACTCATTAGAACTTGATGTATGAAAAATTTCACATATTCTACATCACATAATACTGACTTTTAATTGACCCTTTAATCAACGTTTGAAATCTTTTAGCATTAATTCATTCTATAACAAGTTGTAATGATGTCTGACTTGTTCAGTATTCATCCATCAAGTCAATTCATAACTGGAAAAGAACTTACAAAACTTGACTCTGTTATATCCATAGACATTATTCAGATATATCTTTGTGATAATACTCTAACAAATCCTTGTAAAGATCAAATATTGTACTAAAGAGGAAGAAAAAAAGGAAAAATGATGATATCATAAGGGCTGAATTTTTTTAAAAACTGCATGATAAAATTGTTGCATTTTACTGATAGATCTAATTCATATTTCTTTTATTTCACAGATATTCTGGCCTTGTAAGTTGCAGAACATGTTCTATCCGATTTTTCTCAACTGTTGGCTTGCCAATGATGCAATGTACACTCTTTTTGTGAGTATAATTACTCTTGAATTAAGCCAAGTTCTATTTTCAAAGTCAGAAATAATGGACATCAGATATTTTACCTCCTAAAGACACAGAATTTTTCCTTTTCTGAACTTTTTTAGACCGGGTGTATCGATCATTGTATGATATGTTTAGACTATTTTCCTCGTCTATGTATTCATTTATTCACAATGTTCCAACCATTTACCCTCTAGGCTTTGTTGAATTTTAGATTTAGAATGTAGAATTACAAATCGACTGGACAGGACATGTCACATCCATTCCCACTCAGAGTAGTGATTCCACATTCTGAAACGAACAAAACCCGATGAAAGCCAGAGGGCACATGGCTGAAATTTTGTGAATAAATGGTCTCATAGACAAAGAAAATAGTCCTACCTGAACATTCATTGTGACAAAATTATTTGTTCAATTAAATCATCAAAGAGTTCTGAATGATATGATGTGTAAAATTACCTTTTAGGATAATTGTTTGTTGTTTCGTTAGATATTGATAAAAGGATTTTGATTTGTTTTCTGACTTAATCGGAGAATGAAATAAGAGATGATCAAAATAAGAGAATTATTTATGGAACACAGTTTTGCTTAGACGTGTTGTGCACAGATTCACGCATTGGTGTACATTATACACACTGGGAGACTCAAATTGTTGCTGCTACACCGGTTCCTTCTCCTTCTAAAACACTTACTGATGCAGTTAGGCTACTTTTCAGGGGTGAGCATTGATAAAGTGGTGGCAAAATATATATTTAGATACTTAAAAAATGTCTATTTAATGTACTAGCATCACATAAATTTGCTTAAAATTAACCTAGTTAAAGCATTTTGATGTGAAATTTGGGAATATGAAATAAATAAGCAGAAATAAACAAAATTGTAAAACAGTAGAAAAACTCTCCAGACACATGATCATAATAACATTTGATGGTTATGCAAAACAGTTTGCAGCATTCTGGAATTTACTTCAAGTCTTGAAGATTTCTAAGATGTTTCTGATTATCTTTCTTCAAACTTGGACAATATTTTTGGGGGGAATTCAACTCAAGATTGGCTAAACCACTTTACAAGCCATTTTTAAATTGCTTGTTGCTACTTCTAATCATTCAAGAGTTATATTCTTAAAATCACAAATGAAAAAAAAAAGCATATATTATCTACATCTATATCCACTACAGTAATCTATACCAATATTTGTGGGGTTTTTTGTGCCTCTTCTCTGTTAAAACTACAAGGCTGATTGACCAGATATTTAGTATATAGGCTGAGAAGTAGACATAGGCTATGTGAGGTTGATCTCGGAGGTCATTAGAGGTCATTTCTAGCCAATTTTCAAGGTTGTTGGTTGCAATTTTGTACCAATTACAGATATATCTTCTCATGGCAAAGAATAGATAAATGTGAGTGTGACTTTTGTGGTTATTCAAGGTTGCTGTAGGTAATTTCTGGTCATTTTAAAATCAATTTTTCAAGTTTTAGGCCAAAGTCTTGCATCTATGAAACTGAAATTGGACGTAGAGATGAATCTTTTCATGACAAAGATATTATGCAATGCAGAATTGACCTCTGAGGTCATTTGAGGCCATGACAGGTCATTTCTGGTCATTTCTTGCCAATTTTCAGAGTTTTTGGCCACAAGTTTGTATCAAATTAGCTGAAATTCAGCATATGGGTACATCTTACAGTGAAGATCACAATCTACATGATGTTGACTTCATGGGTCACTTGAGGTCATTTCTGGTCATTTCCAAGTTTTCAACAATAATTTTGCAAACATGGAACTGAAATTTGACATAGGGATAATTCATTTCTTGGTGATGGTCATAAGCAATGGAAAATTGACCTCAGAAGTCATCTGAGGTCACCTGAGGTCATTTCATTTAAAATAACTTTTCCCGGCCAAACTACTACATTCTTTTCCTCTTTTCATAATAATTTAGTACGTAGGGTTAACCCGGGGAAAAAACATTATAGATAGATGGTTCTGACTTACAGGATCCTTGGAGGTCACAGAAGTTTATTCTGGATTAAAAATGTCTGTTTTTGCCTTATGCGCAGCCAAAGAATTCTACTCAAGGATTTAAATTGAAACATTGAGAAAAACATTAGATGATAGGTGGTGCTGACCTTTGAAGTCAGTGGAGGCTAGCACAGGGCAATTTTGGAATAGAATAGCTTTTTGGAGCCAACTTCAAGGGCTGAAAAAAAAATTTCTCTTTTGTTTGTACGAAGTTGTGCAACACTGAGAAACGTTTTCAGACAAAAATTATAACATTGTATCAAGGCACAAGGACAATCTTTCAAAATTGGTGGCCTTTACCTCACATCTTTATGTTTTTCCCATGGACAACTCTATTTTGGTTGTTCTTGGATTGGTCCCCAATCAACATTTTCATACTTTTACCCAATGGGAGAAACATTTACATAATGTTTCCAGAAACCCTGTCAAACTAAGCGACAACATTATTTGTTCTTTCTGGTGCATCAGAATATTTTTTCGATTATGGCTAGTTCCTCATGTGTACATCGGGTAAATTGTTTTTTCATGTGTTGTGTTGTTAAAAGAAATATATCAAATAAGATATCTTTCCTGTTTTAAGTTATTTTTCCCCCCAAGGGAAATGCTGGGTATCCCTACCTGTACTCAATCATATAACATATGATATTACTTTTTTCTTCAGACAAACATATACTAAGATGCTTGGCAAATGGATTGATGACTGTAATTAATTTTAAAAAACCTGTCCATTTATTTTGTCCGTCAGGAAGGATATCCAAACACTTTAGAGTTCTTGTATTTTTTTTTTTGTCTCTCTACCAAACCTTTAACTCCTATTCTAAATATTCTCAATCTATTTTTGAAGAAAAACAAGGACAATGGCTTTATAAAATTTAATTATCTGTAAATAAATCTCAATCCAATTTTTTAGCATGAATTTTCTATTAATGAAATATCCATATAAGTGAGAATAAAATGTAACTATGATCATTACTAGGAAAAACCTGATAAAATCCCTTCAAATAAAAAAAAATTGAAATAGTGCATAATATACATTTACTATTATCTCTAGCCTGAAGATTTATGTTTTTATTTCAATTCATTTCAGAATGACATCCACGTGACTGGTAAACGCTTCCAAAGTATATCTGTCACTCTCTCACAGCAACTTCTCATGTTGATTGGATCTCTCTGCTGTTTAATATTTACAACGTAATACAACATTGAAATATGTATTTATTGATTCCTATCACTACGGTTCAATATTCAAATCTGGACATTTTTTTCATAGAAGAACAATATTACTTTCGTATCATCAATTTCTCCTTAACATGTTTGTTGTACACAACATTTTTGCTGAAGTTCATGTGATAACCAACTTCCTTGCTTCTAAGCAAAGAGGACAATGTTATCTACAAATTTAAGGTTACTTAGGCATTCACTGTCTATTCTGATTCCTTTGTTATTCCAGTCTAGGTTTTGGAAGATCATCTCAAGGTAGGCTGTGAAGAGTTTGGGTGAGCTGGTATCTTGTCTCACTCATGTTTTTAGTTGAAGAGGCTCAGAGTCTAGATCATCTCAAGGTAGGCTGTGAAGAGTTTGGGTGAGCTGGTATCTTGTCTCACTCATGTTTTTAGTTGAAAAGGCTCAGAGTCTAGATCATCTCAAGGTAGGCTGTGAAGAGTTTGGGTGAGCTGGTATCTTGTCTCACTCATGTTTTTAGTTGAAAAGGCTCAGAGTCTAGATCATCTCAAGGTAGGCTGTGAAGAGTTTGGGTGAGCTGGTATCTTGTCTCACTCATGTTTTTAGTTGAAAAGGCTCAGAGTCTAGATCATCTCAAGGTAGGCTGTGAAGAGTTTGGGTGAGCTGGTATCTTGTCTCACTCATGTTTTTAGTTGAAAAGGCTCAGAGTCTAGATCATCTCAAGGTAGGCTGTGAAGAGTTGGGGTGAGCTGGTATCTTGTCTCACTCATGTTTTTAGTTGAAAAGGCTCAGAGTCTAGATCATCTCAAGGTAGGCTGTGAAGAGTTGGGGTGAGCTGGTATCTTGTCTCACTCATGTTTTTAGTTGAAAAGGCTCAGAGTCTATCTAGCCTGATGAAGGAACTACTCTGTCGGTAGATATGTTGCAATACTCTGACATATACGAGGTTTACCACCTTGTATAATAGCATCAGTGACTTTGAGTCACTGAGTCAAAGGCCTCCCAAGTCAACAAATGCTACATAGAGTGGTATTTTATAAACTGCTGCTTTTAACTCTAATTGATTTACTGAACAGAGAGCTGAAGAAAGTAGACCACTACATCAATCGATCACAATGAATCACCATAAAATCTTTTAAAGAAGAAGAAAAGCAATGAATCACACTAGGTTTGCAAGCTCAAATTTCAAGACCCAGAAAATCCTTATTCTAAAAAGAGGGGGTCTACAATCATTGCATCCTTCCGATAGTCGCCTATGGTGCTGAAACATGGAATCTAACCTAAAGATTGGTTGTGCAATGTACAAAGGAGTGAATCGCACATGAAAGATAAGAGTTCAAGATATCATAGAAACCATTAGAAAAGTCAAATAGCAATGGGCTGGTCACATTGCAAGAACGATAGACGACCGCTGCACATCACAACTCATAATGTGGATCCCCAGAGATCAAATATAAAATTGTGACCAACAGAAAGTAAGATGAAGTGATGAGCTAGATAAATTCAAGAAATACTGGTTCTGCAACGCTCATGTTAGAGAGCTCAGGCAAATCTTGGTGAAGGTCTATGTCCAACGGTGGATACCATTAGGATGATGATGATGATGATGATGAATTTGTTTAAGGAATTAAATTTCTCTTATTATATATCTTATTTGTAAAATCACATGAAATAAGGACTTATACAAGGTCACAACAATTTCCTGTAAGTAATTGAATAAAATTTTAAAAGAATTCATCATAGATATATTTGATATTTTGCATTCCTTTTTGATACTATCTCATGAAATGCTTTCAGTGCAAAAAATCTTGAGCAAAGATCTTGACATCAACAGCACAATAACAACTGATTTTTCTTCAAGTTTCAAGATTTAAAACTGACAGAATATTTACTTTATATTATGAGAATTTTCTTCTAATGTTTTGATCGAATCAAACCTTGTATTTATTGACTTTAAGAATATTTGGATATTATTTGAAATGTTTGGGGAGGAAAATTGAACATTCAATATAAACTATTACAAACTTCATTTGGAGTTCATTTTTTTTTATTCCAAATTCTTTTACCATTGAAGATATAGTCAAGAATACTTATAATTATTTTCCCTGCAAAAGACATAATTATAAATGCAAATGGTTTCCAGCTACTTGATCCATATAAAGAGGAAATTCGGACAACAACGAGTCATGTGAAAATTTCTCAAATTATGAAAAGTCCATTAATAATGATCTTGACTAAAATTATATGAAAATATGATCCAAAGCACTTTTCTAATACTTTTTTTAAAAATGATTTTGCATTTCAGAATCTGTGGAATTCAACATATCCAACGAGCCACAAATGATTTAGGCAAGCAACAAAATTTGTTCCAGTCTTTTTACTTTGTAATAGTCACTATCACAACTGTCGGATATGGGGATTTCTATCCCGATTACTGGCTGGGACAACTTTTTATGCTGCTTATGATAGGAGTTGCTTTTGTCTTCCTCCCCAGACAGGTGAGTCAAAAAACTTCAAATAAACAGAAAACAAATTGATAAGTATCTGTGAATCATATATATCCTTATCAACGTATCGACACTTCTTTTTTTATATATTTATGGATAACCAGAAAAAATTTCTTCTCTTATACAAGAATGTAAAGCTTCAGTTGAAAACTGACTTTATATTAGTGGATGAATATAAGAACATTGCCCTTACGTGTGGAAAGATGTATTTTGTTAATGAAAAATAGTTGAGGTTAAATAATAAACAGGCTTGTCTGGTATCCGTAAATGGAATCGATGTACACACATGGTCCGGCCGCACAAACACGTGATGTTTTTCCAGCTTGCGAGTAATATGTTCTAACTGATAGACCAATAACTGCACTAGCTGAATTTACTAAATCATACACAGTTACTTCCCTTGGGATAATCTCTTTTTAACCAACACGAGTCAATAGTTCTAAGAAAGGGGAAAATTTTCATGTTAAGACCAGATTCGAATTGGTTAACAGTGTTTGTAAGGAATTAAGTGGCCTGAAGAGTCGAGGAATGGATGGTAATTGCTTTTCCATCTCCTGTTGGAAAATTCTTGGTGCAGACTTATCTCTATAAGCTAATTGCATTGATCGAAAAAGTCCTTGATTTTTCATCCAACAGTATTTGTTGATATACTTGTGATAAGTCAAGTTTGGTAAACTTCTACCACACAACCAATTTGGTGAACAAGTCATCTGCTTTAGGAATTAAGTGATCATCTTATTGTGATACTTGGTTTATAGTGAACTTGTTCCCACAGATTCAAAGAGAACGGTCACTTTTGACAATAGGTATAATTAGAGCAGCTTATCCTGGCACTTCAACTGCTTCTAGTATAACTTGACCCACCGACCAATTTTATTCCTTTTCAATTTGTTACATCAAAAGCCTAGGGTACTAATTAGGTTTCAAAAATTAGGCATAGTAAAATTTTTTTGTGGAATCAAAGCATTTTTCATGGTGTCCAAATTTGAATTGAAAACTTCAGTGAAGTTTTATCTTTTGCAACCAATATCTCTATTAATTGAATTGGGTTGTTTACCTTCTACTACATAATCTCCAAGAGTTGGTACCACCTTCCTTGTGAATGTGAGAAATTTAACTGAGGCTGGTCACAGGACGACCTTGCTCAAGGAATTCAAAAGTTTGTTTGTCAATAATGGAATCTACTGCATCTATTTCCATTGTGGTAGACTGACTGTTAATCAGAAGGTCAAATTAATGGGCTTCACTCTAGTAATTTTGGACAGGATATTGATATCGTCTTCATGAGCTGGGGGAGCAGTTGCACCTTCCATGTCTGACAATTTGTCATTGGTGCAAAAGTTCCATTTTTTTTATTTGTCTTGTTGCTTTTTCTGACAAACAGTAGTAATGAAGTCCCACTTATAACAATGATGAAATTCACTATTTTGAAAACAGATACCCTCAGACTCCAGCAATAACAGACATTTAGAGTTTGGATCTTTTTTTCACCTATTTCCAGTTTCAAAGTGTCAGGCTCACCAGATTGTTTCAAATTCTTGAGTTTTTTTGTTCTTTGCTACATTTATGTTGCAATCGTAATGACCGTATCTAAATTTAAAGTAGATTCTTATCACCAATGTTACTGAATGAGGCCATCATGGATTCCACAGACAGGGTTGTTTGTGATCATTTCTGATGGATTAGTGCCGAAGAGTCAGAGACATCATAGAATCCATTAAAAAACTCAAATGGCAGTGGGCTGGCCATGTTGCAAGAATGGCAGACAACCGATGGACATCGCGACCTACAATATGGATCCCCCAAGATCACATGCGTAACCAAGGCCGGCAGAATACTAGATGGAGGGACAAGCTAGACAAATTCAGAAAGTACTGATAGAGAAGTGTGGCAAATCCTGGGAAAGGTCCATGTCCAACGATGGACGTTGAAAGACTGATGATGATGATGAGTGCCAAATTCACATTGCTCTGAAAGTTTCCATTGATTAGCAACATAGTGAGGTAAAAGTGTTCCAATCCCTTTGGTTGAACTCAAAACACTCCATGATGACTGAGGACTTAGTACGTTGATGGTTAGTCAGCACATCTATCACCTTGAAATGTTCTGGCTGAAGGTTTATCAGGTACAACTAAACTTTGGAGAAGAGTATAAGCTTCACCTCTGCAAGAACTCACAAGGATTGCTCTCTTCTTGTGATCTTTCTCAAAAATATTGGCGTATAAAAACTGTTCTACTTGTTCCATATACTCATTCCATCCATCAAATGCCGGGTCTAATTCACTAACTTTGTTGTAGATCAGCATTCTCTGCATTTTTTTTTTTTTTTTTGATACCTCGTTGCTATGGTCTGGCCGCACAAACACGTGGTGTTATTCCAGCTCGAGAGTAATATGTTTTGCACAATAAACCAGTATCTGCATAAGAATGACAGAATTTACTAAATCATACACAGTTATTTCCCTTGCATACTAGATCACTCATTTATTGTTTATCTGCAGTTTTGTATAAGAGAGATTTTTAATCTGAACCAATTCAATAAAGTGTTCAAGTTCATTGTTGTTTTTTCTAGACAATGTCAAGCCTGACATAAGGCTATATTAATGAAATTTCCACTGAGAAATGAACAAAATAGTATTCATGATTAACTTGCCTCTCCATACACTGATAATTGGCACTTAATCTCAGCCTTTAAAATTTTTACTAGTAAAGGAAACTTATGTACTTCAAAAAAATTTTTAATCCCCAATAGGTTATATCAAATATTAAGTTTTTTGGATACATGAATCACAATGAAAATATGTTGAACATTATTGAATGAGAAAAAATACAAGAAAGGAAGAAAGAGAAAACTTGGCAGAGAATTATTGGTTGAAATTGCATTGAGACTCTAGAATTGTGATAGAAATAGCCAAAGCAGAAAGAGAGGGGAACAGGAGACTGAAAATAAAATTGAAAAATATTATTTGTGAATAAATGAATTATACATACAAATACAAATCCATCTGAGCTGGTTTATTTGCAATTTTAAGGCTTTTAGATTCAATGTAAAATATTTCATTCATTTAAATCTAAATGCCTTAAAATTGCAAATAAATTAGCTTAGATGAATTTGTATAAAACATTTCAGCTGGGGAGTATCCAATTTTCACCAAATATACCAAACTTTTAATCAAGATCAAATGATATCCAGCTGAAATATTGTGATGTAAAACTTCACTTTTAAATAAGTATGTAGTTTTGATTTATCTAATCTCTAAAAAAAACTTCCATCCGTGAGTTTTTATCATTGATGGAAATTTATATCATGAACAAAAGAAAAGTTGCAATGAAAAATATTGATGTAATTATTGAGCTTTTTTCTTTGTTTCTTTGAAAATTTTAATTGCTATCTTTTCAAGCTTGAAAGTATTGCTTCCACATGGATTGACAAAGGAAAAGAAGGACGAGACTTCAGTGCAACACAAGCCAAGTCAACGAAACATGTTGTTGTCTGCATTGCTTCAATTTCACCAGACATTATTATGGATTTTCTCAATGAATTCTTTGCACATTCTGAACTGGAGGTAATTTCTCATATAAAAAAAAAGCTTTTTTGAAATTGTAATGTTCAGCAGATAGACTTCATTCAATACAATCAATTTATTAGTTGAGTATAACTCTGACTGAGATCACAAAGATTTAAAACACTAAATATGAATGTACAGCCCATATTTAATGATTTACAATGAAAGTCCCAGCTCATTAATGCTGGGGATTCTCTGTCTGTTGAAAAAAAATGAATGTTATTCTAATGTTGGACATTTCTATTTACACATCTCTCGAACAACAAATCCCTGAATCAGTCCCAAACAGATGTCTATCTCCTCTCTAGATTGTTTGATCATTTTGAAACTTCAACTAAATATTTATTTATTAAGATTCTCCTTGAATCAATTACTACTTATCTTTCATTCAAAGGATGTAGACAAATTGAGCAGAATTTTTTATCAAATGTATTAGGTTGTCCTATGTAAAATGCCATCCATGAAAGGAAAAATAAAAACAACTTAAAAATGTAAACAAGCCTGGTTTATTAATCGAAATAGACTCTATTTGCTTCAATAACTTCTTTCTTTTGGGCTTTAAGTGTGAAGATTTATTTTTCTTTAGAAATTAATGTCTTTTGAAACTAAAAATTGTTCAAATGCTGTCATTACCACTTCTTCTTGGTGCACTTTTTAATGAACAAAAAAAGCCCAGAATAAACGATACTCTGTTCGTGATAAGTCTGGTGAACATGGATGATTTCATAATCAAGTTGGCATTGTTTCTTACTGATGTTGGATATTTTAAGCAACATCAGATTCATAGAAGGAGTGGGAGTATATACTCTGTGGAGATGTGAGGTGTTTGCTATGTTGATTTGTCAGTCAGTGACAGCGATCACTACTATAGATGCAAGCATATTTAAAAACCATTGTTTTTACTGCACACTTCATAGTTCAACACATGCAAATGTTTTTCAAGTCACCATCAGCAGTTACAGAAAATGAATACATTCTTAATTACCTGAAATTACCCTAAATCCATAGCAACACTAAACAAAGATGAAATTGAAACAAAAACAAAAGTGTTTTTAACTTGAAAACTTCTTGAAGACTTCTTGGTGAAAAAAATGACCAATGATTTGGAAAATTGATCTAGACATTTTTATAATACCTCATAATCAGTTGAATTTGTATAACTTCAGTTTCAAGAACCCATGAAAAACATTGATAATGATCGTAACAAATCTTTTAATAAAATCTCGGAAAAATGAGCAGAAAACAGTTCAAATGAATCTTTGAAGCAATTAAGGTCTGAATCCTTTTTCCTGGTACTTTCTTCAGCCCTCTATACAACATTGTTCTCATACTCCCACCTTTAAAGCCCTTTCCTCTGAAAGAACCTTAAACACTAACATCAAGATAAAATAGAATTTCATTTATGCAACAGATACTTGTTTATATTCTAACAATAAAAAATATCATGTTCTGGATCCTGGATTTGACTGGTCTTTCAGCTTGAAATGCCAAACATCCTATGCTCACTGGGTTTTCACAAGATGGGATAGCGAGCCCAACCCTACACTTTTTTTGCCCTTCCCCCTCAGCTAGGATGGGAAGGAGTGGATTCCAATCCTGGTCTTGAATTCAGAGTGGTCCTTTTCCGAAATTGGTTGCTAACCAAGGCTAGCTCAAAAATTATATTTTCAGTGTTTCATACATATACTGAGAAAATTAGCATACAAATTGATCTACTTAATACATATTGCCAGACTTTTTTGTTCACACTGATTACTAGTGTACTCTTGCCTTTGGGCATGTGACCATAAATCAAGCAGTACTCTGGTAATTGATTGAGTCTTCCAAGTAGTACCTCCCAAATTGCACTAAGAGGTTTTAAGGTTAGGTTAGGCGTATTCTGTTATCTATAGCAAAAACCGAGAGATCCAAGTATTTTTGGCAAGAGCTTGTAAGTACATACATAAAAAGGAAGACTTTATGTCATATTTTGTATCCATTGGTATGCAAAAAAAAGATTGTCTCCACAGGAATCGTTGTTGCCCAGATTTAGATTGAAAAAAACAATCAACTGAAAGATACATCTAAGAAAAACCTAAGGGAACTACTTCAAAAAACTCACGGTATGAATTTTCAATGAAATGCATTTGAAATACCTGCTTTTATGAATTCAAATATGAATTTAAATATCTAACATTTAAGATAAAAAAATACATTTAAAACCAATTCATAGTAAACTATCAAATTTTTTAAAAACATGTCCATATTCCATAAGATATTAAACTTTTGATGAGTGAATTCTGCTCTATTCGAAAATTGTTTCAAAATATCAGTTTATCTAATTCCTCTTATGTTGCTTATATTTTCCATTCCTTGTAGAGTTATGCAGTTGTGTTTATGGCCTCTCCAGACCTCAGTTCCAATATCAATTCCATATTGAAAGATCCTAAATGGTCTCATAGAGTACATTATTTAAAAGGTTCTGCCCTGAAAGATGCTGATCTGCATAGAGCAAGGTACTGATATTTTTTTCTTCATTTCCTATGTCTGTTTCAATTATTCGCACCTTCTGATCATTGAAATCGGCTTTTCTTTTACAGAGAAACACCCAAGTAAATTTACATTGGTATATGTCTGTTTATCAAACCTCTTTGGGCATCTCCAAATATACACAGTATTTATGGATAAACTTCAAAATAATTATAAAAATCCAAGGAACATATTCAATGTACATCAATACATACAGTATCTACAATTTAACACAATTTACAGATTAGACTCTCTTGAAAATCTCTAAAGACAGATTCCAAAAATGTCCTTAAAGCTCATGCTCTTTCAATAACTTCTAAACCTATCTGAATCATTTTTAAAACTCTGTACACATTGGCTTTTTTCAACATGACTCGGCAACTTATTCTGAAAATATATTACTCCATTAGAAAAAAAATCTATTTATGATAGAAGTAGATGTGCAAAGATCATAGTGTTCTATTTCAATTCTTACTTTCTAAATTCAGAAGAAAGATTTGGTATGGAGAGCTGATTTCACAAAACCCTTTTATGATGACCCTTTAATAGGGTGTCAGCATTCATTATAGGAAGTAACAGGACTAAGTAAATTTGAAATTTTATCAATTGTGACGTATCATTAAAATGTCATCTACCAGAATGTTTTTGTAGCCTAAAACAGGGGCTGATTTAGATTACTGGCTTTGAGAAATCAAATTGTTAAGTGTAAAAATGACAATTTGCTAAGGAAGAAAATCAACCAGTATAATTGATTACTAGTGAACCATGGAATTAATACTCTTTGTATCTCTCTTCTAATCATTATGTCAATGAGCCAGCTACAGTTCCTTAGATCTCATTTAATGTGTAAATGCACTCAGAAACCTATAATGGTCTAGAACCTGAATTTATTTTTCTTGTATAATGGGTAGGAGGAAGTGATGAAATATTCTTTATAGATTCTACTAGACACACAAGAAGAAGTTGTAAAGGCTGGAAAAGAATAAGTCTCTCTGTTTTTTTTATTGTAAAATCCATTCAATTTTTCCTCATTGTCTCTGAGACCATCATTCATATATTGTCTTTATTAGCTTTTCCACCTCCTTTCATCTTAGATGTGTGTTTTTGTGTATGTTTCTGAGGACCTCAGATGTTATAAAAATAATGTAATTAACTCCTTCTATAAATGGTAATAAACTTATAACAGCACTGATACAATTATTATTATGATTATAATAATAATATCATGGTCAATATCCAACCACAATTCACTAAATGTTTGTCTATCTCTCTGTATATGACAGCATAATCAGGAACCACGAAACACGTTCCCATGAAATTTCCTATCTATTCTAATGAGAACTACAGGCTTGCTTTTAGTAAGTCAATTTGTTGAAATTCCAAATTTTTTCATGTTTTTAACACAGCTTTGATTTACTATCTAAGTATAATGCTACTCATTTACTTTGTGTCCATCAGCTTAGCTAAACTGAATGACAGAGAAAACGTTTGAAGAAAAATTGGTTGAACATAGTAAGAGGAAGGCAAAAAGGCTATTTCTCTCATAGAAGAGGGAAACTGATGAATGTTTAACTGCGAACATAATGCCCAATCCAATGTGCTAAAATGGGATTCATGAACGAGTCATGGGAAAGATGGTAGCAGAGTGAGAAGACACAGGGCGGGGAATGTATATTTGTCATTGAAGGTTGTAAATGTCAACTATGTAGAAATAATGAGACCATCAATTATCTTACAATAATTCACCAAATGCCTGTCTGTCAATCTGGTCCATCTGCCTGTCACCATAACCAATTACTGATGGAAACTTTAGAGCATGTTTTTAGAATATTAGTGTCTGAAAATTCTATTCAGTGTCTGTTTTAATACCTATTTATAAAGAAGATTGTGATCCCAAAGTTAATGATGGTAAAGATTTTCAAGTAAGGTATGATTCATTAGATACATAGTTAGGATCCATGAGGGTTTTGTGAAATCAGCACTCTATACCAAACCCTATTTCGGCCTTCTGATGGAACTAACTAAAAATCAGCCCATTCTGTGGGTTTTTTTTTCTTGGAGTCAGTTGATCTCCAGTGAAAGCGACCAAATACAACCTGTGTGAAAATTCAATGAATACAAATTTGATTTAAAAAATTGACTATCGATGGGAGTATGTTGTTGGTAAAACAGATTTTTTTCTTTTATTTCAGAGTACAGGATGCACAGGCATGCTTCCTCTTGGCTGACCGAAGTTCCAAAGACAGGATTGAAGCTGTAAGTAATTGGATGTTGAGCCTGGGACTTATGAGTAAAAGTCCCAATGTTATTTTTTGAATCCTGACATTAATTCTCCTACAGGTCCTATAGATGAGAACAAAGAACAGGTCTCTCTCTCTCTGAAAATTCTGAATGTCGTATATTTTTTGATATTTTGGCAAAGAAAACTGCTGATAATTCTAGCGCAGAATTATGTATTGATAAAAGTACAAATTATCTAAAGTGTCTTTTGGATGGTTGAATCTCTCCTTTTTGTTTGTGTTGCCGACAAAACGTTTTGGCTGATCCATTCTACGACCTTCTCCGAGTGTATTATCAGAATGTTAGGGTGGTATAAAGAATTTTTCAATGGCAGCAGCTCTATAACATTCGATTCAGACGACATCTTTTCTTTTCCTTGTTAGGCCTGGATTTCCATACCCTGTCCCAGTTGAGTCACGGAAGCCACATCTGGTTGAACTCTACACTTGCCTGACATCGTCAGTCAACATGTTGATACGGGTTGCCTCCTTGATTTTCTCAGTTTCCAACAGCATTTCCTGTCTATAATCTGGATTTCTTGCCAGAGAGGATAGTGTTCACCTTTAACAGCATAAATAAAAAGGAGATCAATTGTCCCCGAAACTCTTTGATTATTATTTCTATTGATATTCGGACCATCCTCATCTTGGTTGTTTCTCATACAACGTTTCGGCCGTTGCACTCTACGGCCTTCGTCAGGTATCATCTGGTAGATTTGGGGAAGTAACGAACCGAACCCTTTATTCATCCGACGGGGGTATATTGAACCTCTAATAATAAAAGACAGTAAACAATAACATCAAAAAAAAAAAAAGTCATAACTGTCACCTGAGGTTTAAGGCTCCTAAAAATTAGCACCTGTTGTCCATATGGACACATAGCGCAGTGGTTACAGCATCAGACAAATTACTGTTAAGTAATCTGATGGTTCTAGGTTCGATCCTAGTGTGAGACAATATAACAATACTACTAATGCTAAGAGGGGAGTACGGTCAATATACCCCCGTTGGTTAAATAAAGGGTTCGGTTCATTACTTCCCCACATCTACCAGATGATACCTGACAAAGGCCGTAGAGTGCAACGGCCGAAACGTTGTATGAAAAACAACCAAGATGAGGATGGTCCGAATATCAATAGAAATAATAATAATACCTCTTTGATTGTTGATAACCCTTCTAAAATTTATAGATTGTACAAATTGGATAATTCAAAGTATTTAAAGTTTAAAAACATTCAAAGATTTCATGAATAAATTTCTGTCAGTTCATTGAAGTTCTATGATTTAATGTCCTAACAAACAATAGTCTGAGAAAGAAAAACAATGTCGGTACAGACATTTATCAGTTTAGTATTGGGGGGGGGGCTGAAAATGTTTGTTCAGTTTATTAAGTGAAAAGAGAAAACAGTTTTTCTATTTTCAACATTAACTTTATTCATTGATATATTCAACATTTTGTACCACTATTCTCTACCATTTTACAGCCAACTTTCTAATTCCATCCTCCCAGAACATTCTATCTCTCTAAGCAAACGACTGCTACTAATGCTTTCTTTGAATCTCCTTCAGAATTGAAAAAATTCAATTAGGACAATTCTGTAAGGGCTGGAATAGATAAAAAGGAACTATTAAGGAGATAAGGGTGGGTTTAGCATGCATGTGCAGAGGGAGAGTGGGGAGAGTATCATGTGGAAAATTAAGGATGAAGACAGGTGAGAAAAAAAGGAGCTAGATCTAGCTCCAAAACAGCTAAATTAGCATCATTATGACCATATCGGTGTAAATGGTATTAAGATGCAATATCTGGTGAATATGGCACGTGCTGAAACTTCGCAGCCGAGCTAAAAAATTTTGCCTGATCATCTAAGAAATATGCAGCCTAGTAATATCACTATGGAATATTACACTCTTTCTCTCAACTAATTATAGATGCTTTTTGTCAATTGTTGCCTTCAATTGGTCTAATTAGATGCAGTACATGTTTGTATCAATCATTCAGTTCTGTGGAAGGAGCTCACAATAGACACAGCTTCATTATCTTCGCCCCACAATGTCTTGCATTTGACATTGTTGTCAAGTATCCACTTTTCATGGTCGGTCATGAGTTGTTTAACAAACAAAATATTCAAATTACATTAAAACAGCGAATCACATACAGAAATGTGGACACTGAGTTTTTTTCACTTGAATTATATGGAAGTTACACATCAAAGCAACTAACATAACCATACTAGTGTAAATGATTTTCAGCATTTCATTTGGATATTTTGAGTAGGTTAGCTATTTCCTACATTGCATAATATTGATTAACCCCAAGTTGGGCTGGGCAGTATATCAACTTTAAGCAATATACTAGTATATTTTCACAAGGGGTATTGAGCAATACCATTTAGACCAATATAGTTACAATGATGCCAGTTAAGTTGTTTTGGAGCTAGATCTAGCTCCTTTTTTTCTCACCTGTCCCCATCCTAAATTGTCCATATGATATCACCCCCACTATCCCTCTGCACATGCACGGCAAACCTACCCTTATTTCCTTAATAGTTGCTTTAACTGTCTACCTCTCCAGAAAACTATTTTTTTGTTCTATTTACATTTTTAGTTTCTAATAGTCAGAGTATTCTGAGCAGTATTCTCCGAGATATGCCTATTCTTCATGTTTTTTATTTATTGTGATTTTGACTTTAGTTTGTTTTAATGAAAGTTTTTGTAAAGTCTCATATGAGCTTTGGCTTATATATTGTATATCAGTATTGAGTCTGACAATAGTCAAATGGTCTAACCAACCATTGAGCTTCATTGATTGACAAATGTCCACCATAAAACTTTGCAAATGAGTTTAGACTTGTTCAGTCGTTCAAACTGAACAAATCTTTTTTGCTTTCGTGTTGCATTTCAACCTTCCTTAGAATAAAAAGCATACTATGCTAAAATGTTTCTGATTGTTTTTTGTCTCAAATGTCAGAATCAATAAACAAAACGTACCCATCGTGAGAAAATTTTGGGGATATATAGCTGATCAGATAGCTGTCACAATATAATCAAAAGTTATGTTTTTGGATAAAGTTAGTAAAAACCAAACGGTCCTAATGCCATCTAATGATGGAAACAGAACAAACCTAATACTTACCACAGATGTGAGAAGAAAATTATGAGAAATGATAAATATAAAAACAAGAGAATATATAATGTAAAACCTGATATGCATGCAAAGAATAACTTAACAGTGAGATGTATAATGTACAGGAAAATAAAGCTATTCTCACATTTGAAAATTTTACAAATCATGTGATTTTTAAGATTTTATCAAGTTGCAAAATTTAGGACAGGGTAGAAAATTTTGCAAATGATTTCTTTCTGATCTTGTGAAAGCAAATTCATACTTTAAAAAAGTCTGGAAATGTTTTGAGTTTGATAATTCATATTTGATGAGAAAAGCATATAAATATATGATGGTTGATGTCTTGTACTTTTGGAGAAAGAAAAATCTATTATAATACATAACAGTTGGAAAATGTTTTGAAAATCTTTGTTTCAATACAATATTTTTAACATCAAATGAATTTTGGAGATTTTCAACTATGTAAATCTTCATTTCTTTAGGATCATCATACCATTTTAAGATCCTGGGCTGTGAGAGATTTTGCACCGCAGTGTCCCCAATACCTTCATCTTTTCATGGTGGAAAACCGGATGCATATTAAATATGCGGGTAAGTTTTATAACAAACTGAATTGAAAGATTTTGTTATTTCTGAATGTAGATAAAGAGTATTATTTCTTAGTAATTTGATTCCCTTTTTAAAATACCTTTTAGCATGTATTTTATTGCTTTCATTCAAATTAATTCTGGAACAACCTAAAATAATCACCAGGAAACATGATCATTATCAATTTAAAAGTGGCTAAACATCTTCCGTCATTCAAAAATAACCATACACACACTTGTGCACACACAAACTTGTGCACACACACACACACACACACACACACACACACTTGTGCACACACACACACACACACACTGACCATTTAATAGCTCAAGAACGTAACCCTGAGAATCCTCTATAATCTTTGCTGATACCCCCTCCTATTTTTCAATTATATAGACATATATACTTATATATATATACATTTTTCACTTTGGTTCTGGCTTCCTCATAATTTCAGACACTAAGTGTTTGTGCTCACATGGTATGAAAAATCTCATGACATTATTTACTTGAAAGAACAAACTTTTCAATATTGTTCCATTAAAAAATTACCACTTTGACGGAGCTGAAAGGCGATACATGTCTGTGTAAATTTGATTTAAATACTATCATTTTCTCTCTTGCCCAGTTAATAATATTATCAGATATCATATCTACATACTCATCTTGGTAGAAATTTAATCATGCGATACCACTTATGGGATAACATGAGAATAGAACAGAGGGTATATGACTGAAGTACTGGAACATGTATTAATTGTAAATGCTAAAATTTCAGACTGTGTGGTATGTGAAGATGAATTTAAATATGCCTTGTTTGCCAACAACTGTATGTATCCAGGAATGTCAACCTTAGTCACTCTTCTCCTCCACACCTCTGAAGTAGAGTAAGTAATTTTTTTCATTTTGTCAGAACCATTTATAATAGAGACAAGTATCTTCCAGTTTTATTTCAATATTTGATTAAGCATGGAAAATGGAAGAATCATGCTCAACCTCATATGAAGAGACCACAAGGTAGTGTGGTATATTAGGGAAAAAATAGGAGTCTAAGATATCATAAAACCCATCGGGAAACTCAAATGGCAATGGGCTGGTTATGTTGCAAGAATGGCTGACAAGTGACTGGCATCATGACTCACAACACGGATCCCCAGAGATCAAATATGGAACCGAGGCTGGTGAGACGAATTGGACCGGTTAAAAAAATATTAGCTCCATGACGCCCACTATAGAGAGGTGTGGCAAATCCTGGGGAAGGTTTATGTCTAACGAAGGATGTTAAAAAACTGATGATGATGATGAAATGAAATCAGAGAGCTTAAAAAAAAAATAGTCCCTTGGTGCGATTATTCGGGTGCTTGAAAATTTATTCAAACTTCAAACATTTTTTTGAATTTGAACATTTTTTGAACTTAATGAGAATTATTCACATTTTGTTAAATTCCGGCAGATTATTTGATGGCTTGATTGCTTCCATGTTAGGCATCCATCTTGTTTTAGTTTAGTTCTCAACATCAGTACTTTCAGTCTTATAACTGAGAAAACCTTTTCAAAGCTTTGCTGAATCACATTTTTACAGTCAACATTACCTCTGTTATTTTTTCATATAAGTTTTTATAATCACATATGAACTTGTTCTCAAGAATCATTCAAGTCAATTTTTTGCTTTCCATATTCACTTTGGTCCAATGCGATTTCAGTTATAATGCAAGCCCCACTTTTTGAAGCTAAAAATCAGTAATATATCCATACATGTTATCATTTATCTTACAGTCCATTCTGACAGTGTGATGGTTAGCATGTCTGCCTCACATACAGAAGGTCCTGGGTTCAATTTCCAATATAATTCGATATAACTCCCCCCACTGAAAGCTGCTAATTGAGTACACTCTAAGCTGTTTGATTGTGGTAGAGGTATCCCTTGGTGGACTTACATCCTGCCTAGGTTCTGCTCTTAAAACCTTGTTGGTATAAAGTCCTGGTCTTGACCAAACTTGAGACTAGCAAGTACCACTAAGCTAACGGATGCAACAGGAGGTAGGACCTCATCACTAGCGGTCATACTCCATTGGGGGTTGTCTCTTAAGGAACAGAACACCACTTTATTCATTTTACACTCAAATACACCCCTCAATGTTTTTTTTGGAGTGCAAGAAGGTCATTAGGAAGAAGAAAGGAGTTCGGTTAAGCTTTGTCAGAAAGGTTTGGGGTTTCCCCAGGCAATCACAAGGCTTAAAACAATGCGGAGTTGGTTGAGACTATGGTGAAGATTAGTTTGTTTTTATCCACAAAAGAAGAAGAAATCAAGCAAAGAATCACACTAGGATGGCAAGCCTTTGGCAGAGCTAGTTCAACCTTCAAAAATAAGATCCCATTATTCCTAAAAAGAATGGTGTATAACCAATGCATCCTCCCAATAGTCACTTATGGAGCTGAAACATGGAACCTAACCAAGAGACAGACCCGTAAATTGAGAACCATGCAACATGCACATGAAAGAATAATCCTGGGCCTCACGTGGAGAGACCACAAGACAGCACAGTACATCCGAGAAAAGACTAGAGTCGGGGACATCATAGAATCCATTAAAAATCTCAAATGGCCGTGGGCTGGCCATGTTGCAAGAATGGTGAACAACTGATGGACATCGTGACTCACGACATGGATCCCCCGAGATCACATGCGCAACCGAGGCCGGCGGAATATTAGATGGAGAGACGAGCTAGACAAGTTCAGGAAGTACTGGCTCCGCGATGCCCATGATAGGGAAGTGTGACAGATCCTGGGGAACGTCTATGTCCAACGACGAACGTTGAAAGACTACTGATGATGATGATGATGATGATGATGATGATGAAGAAGAAGAAGAAGAAGAAGAAGAAGAAGAAGAAGAAGAAGAAGAAGAAGAAGAAGAAGAACCATAATAAAATGGGCTGCAGTCTATCCTTCAAAGTCCATATCCTTGACTCTCATCTTGAGTGTATTCAGAGGAGCAAGACAAGCACTTTCATCAAGATGGACGAAGAATGCTGCTACCAAGAAATATATAACAAGAAGATGAAGGGAGATTATATTTCAGAATCTGGTTCATAAAAATGAATCATGGTACTATTGGAGATCTTGAAAAACTACCTATTTTCAAATCTTTTGTGATCATTTTTTCTGAATATCTGAGTAGATACATGTTAATTCGTATTTATGTGTTGTTTTTCTGAAAAGAGTGTGGTTTTTTTTTAATGCAAATAAAATTATGCAAATCCACCCATTGTTCAATCAGAAATAGGTGAATTTCAAAATACCACAGTTGCAAAAGCAAAGTTCGAAGGGAATAATAGCCATTTTCTATATTTTTTACACTTGAGCAATTGGAAAATAACACTCACTACCCAGGACCAAAAATTGCATTGCACTATGTAATCCAGCTTCATCCTACAATTAAAAGAATGGAAACTATTTTGATAGAGAAAAATAGCACAGTGTCTCTGTTGAAGTCGTCAAGATATTTCTCTTAAACAAAATTCTAAAAACTAAGATATGCTGATTTTGTATTCCTGAGTATTTCTTCTAAAATGTAAATTTGTCTCTTCCAGTTTCAGTAAAAAAGCTCCCGAGCGGTGGCAGAAAATTTATGGTCGCCATTCTTGCAATGAAGTTTACCATATTTCTCTTCAAGACAGTTTGTTTTTTGGACGATATGAGGGCAAAACTTTTCCAGATGCTTCAACTGATGCCCATGATAGGTGAAACATGCTAAACTTCTCTCTAAATCATTTTATATTTACATGAAGTTTGTATTTATCAATGTGTATGCCCCAAACCCTAAGATGTCATCTATAAAACAATATATATATATGTATACATATATATCTATTGGTGAGTATGTATATATGTAAATATATATATGTGACTGTTAGCGCTCCCTTATTCGAGGTTGAGCACTCTTTAAGTGAGGTAACTCGTTCATTGTAAGTTTATACAATGCTCTTCCAACTTCAGAATAGAGCACTCTGGTGAATGGGGAATATATGCGTGAATAAATATATTGCTTAAATTCAACCTTACTGACCATCCAGTTCCGCATGGTGCAGAAGTAAGATGTCAGCCTCTGGGTCTGAAGCGAAGGTTTCGATCCTACCTCATGGTATTGGATCGGATAATGAATAGTCTATAGCCACACTGAAGAGTTGTAATACAACAAAACAGCTGTCGGTGGATGACAATAATATATATATGTATATTGATGGGAAGATTTGTTGTTATCTTGAAAAATACAGTGCTCAATATTAATAAAAATGGAGCTATATAACTAAAAAAAATTAAAATATAAGTTATGTTCCTAAAATAAATCTGCTTCATACTTTATCGTACTTCTCAAATGGATAAAATGATTTTATATTATTTCTTTTACGATGTTTCATTCTTTGTAAATTTGTAATATATTATTATTTGTTCTCACAATCATAATATAAATTAGATGATAATCATATACATTGAAAAATAACAATAAATTTTTAAACAACAGCTACAATTGGAAAAAAAAACACAAATTTTATTTAACATACTAACTATTAACACCATAAATAAAACTAGCTCATCATTCCACATGATAGGAGCACTAACTGTTTGTAATGTGGAAAGAAGAAATAATATGTATATGTATATATATATATATATATATATATATATATATATATATATATAATGTGTACTTTAGAGAGTGAGACAGACTCGGGAGTGAAGTTTTTGGTGGTAAGGTTTATTAATCCTTATATGTCAATAGTCCATACATGTTTCGGGATTCTTCCCATCATCAGTGGTGTGTGTTGTGTGAGTGTGAATTAAAATGTACCATGTGGAACCAGAGTCCACTGCCAGGGGCTATGCATTGTGGGTAAGTTTTGTTGTCAGGGCTACTAGAGGCCTCCTGCTGAATGTAAGAATATATATATATATATATGTAGTCTAGAAAGCTTTTCAGCTTTAAACACTAAATATTAAAAAACTTTCAAAAAAAAAAATTTGCGTCATTGTGTAATTTCAATCACCCATTTCCCAATACATGTCAATGTGATTTATATCATTTTCTCCAGTGTTTTCTACCATCTCCCCAATACTTTTTTGTTATGGTACACTGTATAATTTTTTTCTTGTTGGGATCATCAGTAGTTTACCATGTAACTGTTGTGGGGATTTTAAAAACAAAACGGTTACATTAACATGCCACCTTACTATATAGCTCATGTCATACATCATATTTATATACATCATATATAAATATATTATCTAATGTAGATGATATATGTATATATATATATATATATATGAGAGAGAGAGAGAAAGAGATTAGAAAGCTTTACAACTTTGAACACTATATATATATTAAAAATTAATTTTTAAAAATGAACATCATTTCAGTTATTTTGTGATATCTATTTATGTTATTTATATATTTCTTCAGTAGATTTTATGTTTTACACAAAATTAGATGTTATAGTACAATGTGTTGAATTTTCTCTTGTTGGGATCATCAACTGTTTACCACGTAACAGTTTCGGGGATTTAAAAATAAAATAGTTATATCAACATAGCTCCCCAGCAGTGTTTATCGAACACCCTTCAAGCTATTATATATTGGTATTTCATTGTTTTAGGGACTATGTCATAATGCATGTAGTTTGGTATATATATATATATATGTGATATATATATATATATATATATATATATATATATATCTATATATATATATATATATATATATATATACATATATATATATATATATATATATATATATATATATATATATATATATATCCTGTTTTCTATGCTATTTTCTCTCCAGCATTTTGGATTTGAATTTCAGAAGTTTTTTTATATAATGGTTATTAGAATTCTATACAATACTATTGAATGCTAAGTTTATTTCTTCAAGGTTAGAGAAGTATGATATAATTAAAACATAATGTAAAATATTCATTCATGTATGTAAAAGATTATACCTAATATATTATTTCATGTATTTTACAGTATTGTTTATATTTTAATCAGAAAATGTTCTATCTAATGTATTTCATTAAGAATTACCTTTTGTGTCTGCATCTAGCTTCAAACTCATTCTTATAGCTCAAAAGAAGCTTATCATTATGAAAATCACTAATATTGTATTTTTCTTCAAAACAAATATTTTTAATACGATATTTCTCAACAACTTTCATCTAGTAAGCTTAATATTTCATCGTGAGTAAATGTTTTTTTATTTTTCCATTGAAAATTTTTTTTGTATTTCTAGATTTGGAGTGTGTTTACTTGCCATTGAGGATACAACAAAACCAGGTTCTCGTATTCAGCTAAATCCTGGTCCGAACTATATCATGAAAAAAAATGATATTTGCTACTATCTCAGTGTCACCAAAGAAGAATTCGCCCAAATAGATCCTTCAGCCCTTGAAATAAATACAACACTTGAAGAAAGATGTAAGTTCGTCCTTCACGATTTTATTGTCTTGTTATAGTCAACCCATTTGCAGAATTTATAGCTAATTGTCTGCAACCAGCAATTCTTTAATGATTGTCTGTAACCAGCCATTCTTTAATGAAGGTCCATAAATTTTTATGGTATTCAAATGGGAAAATTCTTCAGAGGATGAATTTACCCCAAAACACTTTCCATAATTTTTATCATTTAAATTCTCATATTCCTCATTTGATTTCTTCTTCTTTTGGGGATTTTATAGAGACTATCTGTCCATGTTAAATTTAGTTGTCTATTCTCTTTATTTCTGCATTTTTTTATTTCAATTCTTATGTCTTTGTTTTTGCCAATTTGAGACAATCCAATTCACAATTAAAATTTCCATAATTTCATTTCTAAACAATTCTTGATATCCTTTTATTTCATTTTATATAATTCAAATCATTATAGTCAGATATTTCTGGGCCTCTATTACATTAATCTAGTCTAAAATTGGACGACTGAATAATAAACTTTCTTCTTCTGATTTTTATGTGAATTGGGTTTTTGAAATTTTCTACAATATTTTTCCTTGTGAAGTAATTTTTCAAAGGATAAATGATTCAATTTAACTCATGCCATTTAAGGTTGTATAAAGTAAATAACCTTTACATAGAATAAAGTGTAGATCCAAAGGGAGAATAGGTTTGAAATGACTGATAACATTTAGAGGTTGATAAGATGTATTGGGTTGGCCAAAATGCTCATTCGATTTATGGAGTGAAAATAAAAGATGTTTTTAATTCTATTTCTAACATTAACTTTGTTGAACAATTTATTCACTGTACATATCATAGTGGAGGATTTCCATTTAATCCCACCATACACACAGCATCACCTTGTTTGGATGAAAATTGGCCTTTGATATAGTTAGTGCTGGTTCATCTCACTTCCTCTACAATGCAAATGATTTTCAACTCTTGATTTGTTTATATTAAGTGTGTTGGCTATCTCCCACATCATACAATGTCAATTAATCCCAAGTAATACCTTGATTTGATCGCTATCATTCTCAACTTGCAACCGTAGAGCACTGTTTGTTTAGAAAGAAATCTCTGGCAAAAACCTTCGCAAATGACTTTGGACACATCCTCCATAAACTGCACAAATCATTCTTAGCACTTGAGCCGGACGTTAACCTTTCTTGAAATGAAAAAATGTACGATATTCTATAAATGTTGCAATACATGACAATTTTACAAAATTTACTGCCATAACATCTGTGACAATGCAATCTAAAATGATATTTTTTAATGTCAAATTCAAGTTAAAACTAATGTCTTCTAAGGATAAACAGAGAAGAAACTTTTTGGCCAACCCAGTATTTCTTAGCTACAGTATGGGGCTCTAAGCTCTTGGCCTCTACAACCTGGTCTGGTGATGTAGTTATGGGAGAGTGGTTTGCCCAAGTATACAAAAGACTATCATTTGGTTGTTTTTGTTCTTTCTTCGATATCTGATAAGATAAATAATATTTTTATAAACTTTTCATGAATAAACACTTGTTTGTACAAATCTGGAATATCATTAAAATTGTTATTGTTGAAATAAAATGGAATTGCAAATCCAAATCCTCTTTTGGTCCTTGTCAAAATGCCTCATTTGCATATTCAAAATCCTGTTCAGTTCTGGTGTTGTTCATTTTTAAGTCGACCAATGAAACCAATTAGACATGCTATCTTGGCTAAACATTTGTCAAGTTACCAAAGTTTTGGCACCATTTTTCACCATGGTGGATGCTGTGATGCCCTAGTCGGAAAAAAAAAGAATTCATCAAATATGGCCATATTGTATATCGCTAAAAAAGAAATCTCATGCTGAGTGAAGTTTTCAAAAGAACCATATGCCTCAGAGCAAGTCATTTCAAGCTGTTCATATTCAAATGTCATGAACCCCTGTTTTAAAATGAAACACCTGTGTGGACTGTGCGGTGCTACCATAGCCTATTTCAGACTTCTTTGGCATGTAAAGTGTAGCATCTGTTCCCCAGCGTAGACCAAGGCGCAGGTACTGACGCTTGCCTGCAGAATGGGCTGGAGGTGAGGTTGTGGGGAGCACAATACCAAGTGCATAGGTGCAATACGTCAGCCAATGACGGGACATTGAGGCTGCGCATTGCCAAGCACATTGGGAACCTTTTGGTTCTCTTTCTATTACTCTGCCCAGCAGTGAGGAAGCAGTTCAACCCGTGGCAGCACTGTCCCATTGCACTGAAAGAGACAGGTCATCCTGACGCTTTCGCAACCTCAATTGCCTTAGCAACCACAGTTGCTTCAGCAACCAAAGTCGCGTGGGCTGGAACTATTTTTAGCTGGCTATGTTCCATTTTTCCACATTGACCCTTGACCTTGTGTTGCATTTTGCTCCGGTAGGAGTGCGGATAAATACTAACTGTGTGGACAGATAGCTACAACATGGGGAAGTTAATTGTTGATGGATCCGCTGATCACTTCTTTTCTATTCTATTACCTGCTCTTTCAGTGGAATTCACTGAGGACCTTTGGAGATATGGCATGGACAGAGAACTTTTGAAGATATTTCATAGGTGTCAACAGTCACCTGGAACATAGGGGAGATAATTGTGCATGAATCCACTCTAAAATTACATCACTTCTCTTATCGCTTATTGTCCACCATTCCATGAAATTTCATTGAGATTCATTGGGAATGTTGGTGATATTGGGTGAACAAGGAGAGGAATTTTGAAAATATTCTGTGGTGTAGACAAATTGTTACAATGTAAAGGAAGCAATTGTGTATGCATCTGCTTCAAAATGTCATTATTCCTTTCTGAATCAAATGTCCACTTTTCCACAAAATTTCATTTAAATTCATCAGGAACTTTCAGATTCATCAGAATTTCCCCTAGGTCCTATTACAGCACCAGAACTAATTAGTATACGTCAAAAAGTTTCATATTCCTATAGTTTACAGTTTTGTTTTGGGGCAAATTTGAGGGGATGGATTTTTCTCTTATGTACAAATTATCTGCATTATGTGATATCAAAATAATCCTAGTACCCAGATATTATTTCACTGATAATTTCTTTCTTTTTCTTTCACCTTCCTGGTTCCATCTCTCAGATAAAGGTATTGTGGTTTTATTGAATTAAAGCAATTTACACTTTGTGCAGTAAATCTCTTAACAGATTCTTGGCTACCTGACACATTGCCTATATATGCAATTAACCAAATCTCTCTTCCTTTCTCTTGTTCATGCTTAAACAATTAATCAAGTTTCTCTTAAATCATTTTGTTTTTTTCATCTTTCCTCAATTTTTGACCATGAAAAATTAAACTAAAAAAATCACAACTCATTTATTGTAGCAGTGTTTTTCATACCAACTTTGTTTCAGACAATTCGAACTCTCCTTTTCATCTTTGATGTAGTCATGACATATCATCTCATTCATTTCTATGGCCCTCTTCAGGTGAAAGATGTTATATCCATAAGGAAAGGGACTATATCAAAAGAAGAGTTTGAATCGTCCTAAACAAAGTTGGTATGTTAATTACTCTTCTGAAATTATAGATAGTGTTATTCGTGTTTAGGTTATTGCATGTGAATTTTTAGATTTGTTTGTTTTTGTAGAATACATTTTAATATTTTATTAGTGAATTATTTTGATACCATAGTCTTAAATTTGTATGTGTTTAGACTTTTAAAACTATCATTTAAAAAATACATTATCTATATTTTCTAATTTATTAAAGAAAAAACAATCTTTCTTAAATATACCTTTTACCTGATTTTCACCATGAAGTAAATTTTTAAAACTTTTTTCAATGTCTATTGTTATTTATCATATTAATGAAAATGAATTATTTCTTGCAAAAAATTAATTCTATGAAAACAGAAATATTGAATCAATTGATTATATGTAATTTTCTCTCAAATAACGAACATTTTGGCAATGGTTACAAATAATCCAAATAATACAAGAGAAAAATGATAATTCTGTAAAATCAAAATATATATGTCTGATTATCCCAAAATTTCATTGAATTGGTATTAAGAACATTTAGTTTTTACTAACTCCTACCAAAAAGATGGCTTTTGATTCATTGCATCATCACCACTGTTTTTTATTTTATCAAATTTGCCATTTGGTAAAAAAGATTTGTGCAGTTTATGGAGAAAGTACTGTGGACATTCAAATGTTTTAAAATTGGTTTGCAAAATTTTGTGCCAAAGATTGCTTGCTGAATAATCCTCCACAGTCAGGTCGACCAATAGAGGTTAATAGCTATCAAATCAAGACATTACTCAAGAATAATCAGTGTTATATGCTGCAGAGATAACCAAAATACTCAATATTTCCAAATTAAGCATTGAAAATTACTTGCATTAACTTGGCTACATTTTTTGCTTTCATTGAAGGTTTGCACATAAATTAAGCAGAGAAAAACTCCCATGTATAATTGTGTACTGGAACATAATAAAATGTTTCCAGTTTTTTAAACATGTTATGATAGACAAGGAAAAGTTGATACTTTACAACTGCAGATTCCAAACTGTGTCCTATGGAATCTCAGGGTTCCTTGTGACTTTTCCAAGGGTTCCGCAACACAAAATACTTATTTTCAACAGTTATGTTAAAATTAAAAACATGTCGGTTATTTGTGAGACACTGATACTTTTCAGTCAATAGTCATTCATATGTCTATCTTTCTTCAGTAGGATTCATTCTTACTTTCCCATTTGAGTGTATATTTTCTATTTGGGGTCAAACATATTTGAAGAATTCCATGAACAAGGTCAAAATGGAGCAAGAATACTGGAACTTTCAACTTTTACTTCTTGTAAGAGTCTACAAATAACATTTTTTAGAAAACCCACCGCTAGATAGGTTATGGTGAACGATTCGATTTGTAAAGTTTATTCTGAACTGATCCCTTAATTTTTTTATTTTTGAAAATTGAGATCTCTTTTAGAGATCATTGCCCAACAAAATGCAAGAGAAGTGACTTATTCGTTGATAACCCCTGTTTTGAATTTTACGATTAATCATCCCCAGCACTGCATACTGCCAAAAGACGTTGGTCACATGACAAAATACAAACTATATGGATAAACATTGCATTTCATATATATAGATAATAGCAAATTTCATTGCAGTGTGCTTGGAGGATAGCGTATCTTAATCGTTTTCTTTTTTGTCTTTATTACTTTTTCTATTTTCCAATTATTCCTTAAATTCAGCATTTTTATTACATCATTAGAACAGGAATGAAATTCTATTTTACTCTGGCAGATGCATTGATTTTTCAAATTCCTTCCCAAATAGGTCTTTAGTTGGGGGGGGGGGTCAGTCTGCAATGTAAGTTTATGCTCAGAGTACCCACATGTTTTCTGAAAATTTGGACTTTTTAGTAATCACAAATCAACAAAAGGCAAGAAAAGAAACTTATTCATTGATCGCCCCTTCTTCCAATGTTTTCATTGTTCATTATTCTTTAAATTCAGCATTTTTATTATATCATTAAAATATGAATGAAATTCTATTTTACTGCGTCAGTTCCATCCTTTAGCATGACAGAAAACATCTGGACATTGTTAATTATCATATACGTGGATAATAGAAATGAAACTTAGACACAATTTAATGGAATCGCTATTAAAATCTAATCATCTGCTCTTGACTATTTTAGATAATCAAATGTTTGAAAACTTAGAGCATGTGTGTGCATGTCTGCCTTTGTGTGTGTGTGTATGAGTGAGGGGTATCAACCACGTGTTTTCTTTTCTTTGTATTTTTTCCTTTGTACAATGTTGTACATCAATGAATATAGCCTCTCTACATTTTTATAGAAAGATAATTTTCTTCTAAACCAAACATGACTGGATTTTATCATTTCTTGTGGAAAATTATTCAATCAGAACAAATATCATCAGGCATTACTTATGATTAAACTCTTCTGCATTGAAACAATGTTTCTGTACAAAAATGAGAACACCTCTACGGGAAAAAGTTTATTTCATTTTATAAAGTAAAAATATTTTAAAACCATTATTATTTTCTCCCCCCTCCCCCTCCTCCTCCTCTTCCTCATCATCATCATCATCATCATCATCATCATCATCATCATCATCATCATCCTTTTATCGTGGTTGGAGATAGACCTTCCTCAAGATTTTCCACACTTGTCTATCGAGGGCGTCATGGATAAATATTTTCTGAACGGGTCCAGTTTGTCTCACCAGCCTCAGTTCCGCATGTGATCTCTGGAGATCCACGTTGTGAGTCGTGGTGTCTATCAGTTGTCTGCCATTCTTACAACATGACCAGTCCATAGCCATTTGAGTTTTCAAATGGTTTCTATGATGTCTTGGACTCTTATTTCTTCCCTTGTATACTGTTCTGTCTTGTGGTCTCTCCATGTGATGTCAAGCACGATTCTTCCATGTGCTCATTCCATAGTTCTCTGTTTACGGGGCAGTCTCTTGGTTAGGTTCTATGTTTCATGGAGGATATAAATGAATTTAAATAAAACATAGAGTATACAATGTTGAAAATAGTTCATACAAAGTCATAGTTTTCAGTGTGCAGACATTTAGTTCAGAAATGGCTTCACATTGGAAAGAACCTTCTTCTGATTTGAAGGAACTTGTTATCTAAACAGAACAACAGCAACAAAAATAATCAACTACACGATTGAAGTTGAGCAAAAACACTGCAGCCAAATGATAAAAGAATATAAAGGCAATCCATCGAAATATTGATTTAAGATATACTTTGTTAATGGGGGTGTACTCATTTTGCTCTGCTATGTAATCATATTTTCGGCAACAGAGGTTCAGTGCTGTAGAGTTTGATTATAAATAATACCAGTCAATATTCATTTTTGATTGTATAATGTTCCACTAGAAAAATTGAAAATCTGCTGTGCTTAGTTTAGAAGAAAATTAACTGTCTTTAAGAAAAAAAAGTGGTACAAGTGTACTCATTTATGGTCGATACTACAGCTGTACTTTGGTATAACTTTTCTTTCCTATATTGTACTTTTTTTGCTTGTACTCAAAATTTTCAATCTGTTATTTCTACATTGCAAATTTTATATTTTTATTTTTCTGAAATCTTTTATGTACAGTAATTTTTTTATGTGCTTTTTTTTTATATACACAGATATGTAATTGTTTTTGTCTATTGTAATTTTGCCGCTTTTTTATCATTTGTATGTGATTTTTTATATGATTTTGTCTGTATCATAACTTATATGTGATGTGATTTTTTACTGCATTCGCTATTCTGTGTGGTTGTCATCAGAATTTTGAGTTCATTATTCTTCTGGATAATGATTCCCATCTGCTTGGACTGTGTTAAGACAAAACCATAATTAAACCTCCCTCAAAGGGACAAGTTCAAATAAGTCATGGGATGATTTGAACTAGTATGTAGAATTCTTCTTATTTTTATATGAAATATGATGCTGGCTTAACATTCTTATGGCCATTAAATAAAATTATGTTGATTTCAACAATATTTTATTTCATCAAAACTGCCTTTTACCTGTTTTCATCTCATTCAGTGTTGCATTTTTTTCTCCGAGAATTTGGATCCAGTGATTCCCCTTTTTTTTTCATTGGTGGCATGCTTAAAAAAATGTAAATTCAGTGTCGCACTTTGTCCAGTATGATATTTTTGTCTACTAACAACAATTACTTTCATTTTGTAGCAAACTTACAACAGTTATGTTATTTGATAACAGTTGGAAACTGCTGCTCTGATTCAACCTGATGATTTTAGCCTGGTATTCATTACATCATTTGTAATTTTCTGAACTTCTGTCTTAATATGATAAATTATTCAAGTTTATTTGAATCATTACATTCAGGACGATGCGATTCCCTGAGTTTATGTCATGTATAGTAATTAAAAACTACCAATTGTCAACCAAAATTGTCCATCGGTCAACATAGGTTTCATCACTTTTTTAAGTGATTCTGGCTGGCTATCTATCAAACACATGTACAGGCCACATCAATGGAGCTAAAGGGCTGAAAAATTGCATATTTACTCCTTATTATTGTCAACAAAAATGCTATTTTTTTGTTTTTTATATGTTTTTTTTTAACGGGGGTTAATTTACAATGTAAATTTATGCTAAATTGATCCCTTATTTTGAGTCAAGCATTGTTGAAACTTTATTTTGAAAATTCAGACTTTTTAGGGATCTTCACCGAACAAAAGCAAGTGAAGTAACTTGTTTTTTGATCAACCCATTTTTTATTGTGAATCTGCACTGACTCTCTGATTTACTTTGCGTGGCAAATGAATTTTTGTCATTAAGATCAATAAGGAGGCGGATATGGAAAATTTTAAGATTACTTGAATCGACACCTACCAAAGTTTATCATTTGAAACATAGTGATAGATAATCCAGTTATGGATATTAGTTCAACTAATTCATTGAATTAGTGTTAGTAATGTTTTCATCTTAAAATATCATACTTCTCATTACATTTTCTTTCATAACTCGTTTCCCCCAGCCATCAAAAATGAAGGCATATATGGATATGAATATTGCATTTTATGTACATGGATAATAGAGATTTGCATTGCAGTGAGCTTGGAAAATTTCTCATCATTTTATATTTCTCTTACTTGGTTTTCATTGTTCATTTAAATTCAGCATTTTTTTACATTATTAGAACATGACTGAAATCTCAATTCACTATGTCTGTTGCATGGATGAAATTCTATTTTACCACGTCAGTTGCATACCATGGCATGACGGAAGATATCTGCACATTGCTAATTTTTATGTGTGTTGATTGTGATTTGATAACAAAGCTATTTTACATGATTCATCCCTAAATTGGATATTTTTTAGATTCAAAGCCAAAAGCTGCAAAGAAAGATAATTGTTGCCAAAATATAGTTAGAAAAATAAAGAACCAATAACTGCATGTTCACAGAATATTAATCAAAATCATACATCATCTTGAAGGTTATAAGATATGGATTTCATTTATGGCAAACATAATGGTCATGTGACACCATAATTTATTGAAAATGTCTGCCATTTTCAAAATGGAATCTAAAGAGTACGTACATGTGCACCCGATCTGAATGAGTTAAGTAAATGAGAGTAATACTAGATGATTCCTCTTCATGGTCATATTTGAATATAGGTCTTTATACTCTAACCATAAATGACCCAGTATTATTCTCAAACATTTATCTTGTTCATCATCAATTGTGTAACTACAGTAAAGACTTTATATCATTCCACTTATCTTATCCAAAAACAGATTGATTATTTAAGTTCCTCTACAATTGATTAATCTTCAGATTTTACCATGTATCAAAACAGCATCAATTAATACAACAATCGATGATAAAAATTACAATTGATCTGTGACTGATTATTTGTGATTTAAAAACAAGTCCCCGACTTATGATAGCGTTGGGGATCGTAATTTCGAAAAATCGTAAATCAAGTAAACCTAACTTGGGAACTATCTCTATTTAAGCATAGCTGCTCTGTGAAATACGAAATAAGATACTTTTGTAGAGAAAATTATAAGAAAATGTGAAATATAAGCTTAAGGAATATGTTAATATAGTTTTACAACATTCATTTTGAGAAAAAAATTATTTACTGTCATTTGAATAGTTTTGTCCATATCATTGCTTTAAAGCCAAGCCTCTCCCAATGTTACCATTGCTTTTGCCACATTTCAAAATTTTAGTCATGTCAAATTCAATGTTTAAAGTAATTACTTTCTTTTTCTTTTCCCACTCAAATTGTTGTATCACTTTTATTCTTATACATGGTTGAAATGTCAACAAATTTTTAATCATGTAATTGGTTTAAAGAAAACCATTGCAATCATAAATTTGGGAAAAATGAGTTACCAATGAGATTTGTTTTCAACTATCTTTCTATAACAAATGAAGCAGATGAATTCAGTTACTTACTGAGAGTGTGTGATTATCATGGGAGATTTTTAAAAAATACATTGTTTTCGCTCAAATCTCTGGGCTCCCTGTTAACTTTCAGACTGTTTGTTCCCACATATTATTCCTGTTACTTGTCTGTCATTTGGGTTCTGTTTTTTTTTTTCAGTTAACCCGGACAAGTTAGTGAGTTCATCACATATTTTCCTTTATTTACATCATCATTGTTACTATTTTTAATTTCAAAATCCACATTAATTGAGATTTTTACGGGATACAGAAAGAGATGGTCATTATTAATTTAACTCTGTTGATCAAAACTCATGTTGAACAAAACCATTTTCAAGGGTGTGGCTCTTCTACGTCTTTGAAGTCTGACATTCATTGATTGGCTGGTTTCTCCCTTAAATACCTTCCATATTTACCCAAAAATTGAAATGACATACTAATGACTAAGTATTTTGATGATAGCAACAGCCACACTCAATTTCATCTGTCATAAATACTTTTGAAATGGGCTATGATGAGTAAAAAAGAACTTTTGTGTTACCCCTGTGTTTAAAATCTTGCAGAAGAATAAGATATCACCAGTGGAGAATTATGATTATTGAAATATTTTTCTTTCTTTATTTTTGTAGATATTCTATTTACAGTCTTTTTTTTCAATACTAATGTCTTTTGAAAGACAATTTTGAGCCCTTTTTGTATCATTTTTCACAGCTAATGATAACCAGTTGGAACCTACTAGTATTGCTATGACCAATACACCAAGGAACAACCACGGTAAACACATACATACATTTTAGATGTTAGTTCTTCCTTTGGGGTTTTACTAATGGTCTAACATTTTTTTTAACACAGCCATTTCAGAAGTAATATTTTTTCCATTTCAGGAGAGCAAGCAGTTATTGTCTTTATATTTGTTCATTTTCAGTCTAAAAGTTATTCAACCTAAATATTGACTTTTGTTTGTGAGCTCTAAAACTTGTAATGCTAATTTCTCTTTACTTCTGTTTCACATGTAAATAAACAACTCTCTCTACTGAGGTAACTCCATATTTTCTACAAGAGTTACAATGCAAACTTTATTAAATACTGCTTTTTGCTAATCAAAAACCATCTGCCTAACCTGTCAACATGGGCATCTCCAGTTTTCAAGTGAGTTTAGCTGGCTATTTATCTATCTGTCATGCATCAAGGCCACACAAATGGAGCTAGAGGGCTGAAAATTCAAACATTTACTCCTCATTATATCTAAAGAAAAGTTTATAAAAATTCTCCACCTAAATAGGTTTTTAGTGGGACTCAAAATAGCAATGTAAGTTTATGCTAAATTGGTCCCTTAGTTTGTGTCCGGCAGCATTCATGCTTGTTTTTTTTAATTCAGATTTTTTTTAATGATCACAAAAGCTGAGAGAAGTGATTTGTTTATTGACCAACCCTTTCCCCAATTTTTTAATTGTTCACCCAAAGCATAACATGCTGCGAAAAGATGTTGGTCACATGACAGTTTCTATCGAGTGACTAAGCAGACTTGTTCTAATGACTTTTAAGAAGGAATTTTGTAATGAACGAAAACCCAAGTTTCACAAATAGAAATCATAATTTAAAAGGATATTGAGGGAGCCTATAGGCACAAGTCTCGAAATCTTTCTTTTCTACTTAATAAGAGAATCTTACAAACTATTGAAACTTTTCAATCAATGAATATCTTCTTTTTTCTTTTGCTCATAGTTATCAATACCACGGTAGTATTGGACTTCATAAATACTCAAGTGATCATTCTTGCTCCAATTCAAAATCTCATTTTCTTAATGGATCAATTCCTATTTGTTGAATGGTTATTCAATCATTTCCAGAATAATTTAAGCCAAATCCACAAGTTCTCATTGTTTTTGTTGTGGTTAACATGAGTCAGATCGAATTGAAAAAACACACTTATAATCCAAACCGAGGAAAGGAAATCTAAACCTTCAAAATGTCTAAGATAAGCATAATGTATGAAAGTTCCAGGAGTTATTTTGACCATTGAATTCATTTGTTTCCTCCACAATTTGTCAGTCAATCCATTCAACAAAGTTCTTTAGGTGTGCAATCTATTTTTATTAGTATTGCAAACCAGAAAATGGCAACAAGCTGAGCAGAAATGTTGACAAATATACGGGACAAACTCATTCACAACAATGTGTGTAACACAGATGATTCCATATTTTACACACAAGGTTACTCTCCAACCCTTTCTTTGCTGAGAAAAGAGATCCACAGAGTTTGAATCCATACTGGCCTGAATTATACATTATTCAGAAAAACTAATGGATGCAGTTTCTTTCATTTTTCAACTCATGTTGTATTACTTGGACCTTATCCAAAAGAAAGTCGTCTTTCCTTTCCCCACTTGACAGGCTCAACTATACCAGAATTTCTGACTTCGTATATGGCTTTTCTATATCTCTGTAGGCAGACTCTCATGGATTGGCTGGTTTCTCCCTTATATTTTTTTTAAATATTTACATGTTGAATATTATACAGAATGGATAGTTCTTTCTTTGGAAGGTATTGCTTATATGCTTTAACTCTTCCTTTAGATTATCAAGATCGCTACTGATGACCTTTGCTCAATGTTGAAGGTAACAAACTATTTTTCTCTTTACACAAAATGGTTCAAACTAAAATAACCCTGTGTATGCTGGTTTTCTATCAACACAAGTGCAAAATTCACCCTCTGTTTAGGGTATAGGGATATCTAAAAGGGCAAGTTTATCATTATACTCCTTTTCCATAATGAACTGGGCTTTTTGAAAAACTGCTGACATTGACTGACAACCACTTTATTCAGTTCATGCTTCACTGCTAGTATTGTCCCCGTCTTGTAGCATATCTGTATGATTCCTTTGAAAGCACACTTGTGTAAGCTTATTGGAATCGTTGATATCTTATTCGAGAACATCTGCTATCATAACAAAATATGCAAAACTATTATGTATTTGAAATTTTTTTCAAGATGGGCTGTGAATAGAGTCACAATGAGAAGATACTTAGGAAAAATGCAAGACGGTTTAATTAAGAATTTATACGTTTTATATGATATGGAGTTATCTCTCATTTTTCTTAATCAAATGCATACGTTGATCAGACACTAAGTTTCCATTTATCCATTCGTTCACCATTTGTTTGTGCACCTCCTTTTGACTCATCTGTCACTTTTGCTTATGTAACCCACAGGAATGAAAATAAGATATTTTATTCAATGCACATTCTTTTTTAAGATAGTGACTGTCCATAAAATAAGAACCACAGAAAACATTTCAGAATTCATAAATCTCCATAAGGGTTGTTCAGGCTGTTGAACTCATTTTTTTTGTAGCTTTTAATGTTACCACAACATTTCAGTCAATCTATTCTAATTCTCACAGCCGAAACATTGAAGAAACGACAAAAGAAAAAGAAAGAATAAATACAGAAATCCAAACAACTTTTGGGCTGATAATGTCTCTTTGCAAAATTGCAGAAGACATCTTCATAAATCTCTGAAAATGCAAAACATCATAGTCGTACCATTTCACAAATATATATCAACATGCATACGTGATTGTGTTCTTATAGACATGCATATGTGACAGTGTACTTATGAACACTATTACATATCCATAATGTGTGCTTGATGAAAAACTATAAATTTGTCACTATTTATCTGTTATCAGAGTATATTTTTAATGTTATATACAAAAACACACCTCTTTATATTTACATAAAATATGAAATAAAATTCACATCCAGTCAAATGAGATGGTTTTAAATTCCATAATAACGTTTTTGTTGTAACAGATGAAAACTTTTCAATTTTTTATTCTTTAATTTCATCATCAGAACAAATAAGTTTTAAAACATTTATCATCTTTCACCTTTAACAAATTTCAACCTACATAATTCATATATTTATGTATAAGATTTTGGATTCTCTTTAGTTAGAACTAAATTCTACTTACACACCAAGAGTTTACTTTTTGCTGGGGTCTCTTTCATTTATATTGTTTGATATGAAGTGCAGTAATAAAATGATACATCATTTTTAATCCTCTCACTAATTTCTGTGTCTATAATATTGGTTTTGTATTGCAGATAATCAAATTCATTAAAACAAGTTTCCTTTAGTTTACCCTTAAATGAAAACTGACCATAACTCAAATTATCTCTATTCCCAATGTGACTGTTAACTCTTGCTATGACTTTAGTCACTTTTCATCTAATTCCTTTCAACTACCTCGTTAAATACTGTTACATGTAATCATGTACTCTTATTAACAAGTAAACAACCATTTGTGTTTCTTATGATCAATATTTTATACGTTCATTACTGAGATTTGATTTCTTTCATTTTCATAGTTTATGAATACATGCAAATAATTAAATACTCCCAGATTTATTTTTGCTTCTATCATTGTTCTCAACCTATTTCTAATTTGTACAGTTGTTCAGTTTTTATCATAATAATTACTCCATAATGAAGTCCCCAATGACTTTCATTTCTTCACATATGCATAATGCATACTGAGGTTAATCTGAGAAGGATGATTCATCCAGAATCTTAAAGATTTGAAGCAAGTTATGTTCTAACTCAAACTCTTAACTCATTCAGGCCTGAGCTTTTTAAGGGTTACAATGCAAGAACATAATGGATGGACTTGAGCTTCTCTAAAAAAAAACCCTGGGAAGACATATATCATTTTAAAGGTTATGATATATGAATTTCATTTATCGCAAATACAATGGTCAAGTGACCCTGTTATGTATCGAAAATGGCCACCATAATAAAAAATGGCCATGAGTGCCCCCGGCTTGAATGAGTTAAAGAAAAACTTTTCGTAAAAAGTAATTTCTGAACTCAGCATGATAAGGTCATCTCAACTTTGGAAAAAAGTCAAAATAGTTTTAGAATTGATCTTTGTTCACGTCCAGATTAACTCATCTTTTAAGACTGATGAGGCACAAACCTGATTTCATGCTTAAGTTTTTATTTTGCAGATGAATATTCATTTTGTATACCATGATAGAAAATATATTGAAATACGATACTATTTTTAACTGTCATTGTAATTACTTATAGATGAATTTGCGCAGGAGCTTCAAAACGCAGCAGATGATGATGATTCGGATGAAGAAGATAGATACACAACAGTTAACATTAATAGCCATGTCATCAATCGCCCATGTGATATCATCAGGGAGGAGAATGAAGATCCAGAAGTGAATGATGAATCCAGTCTTACTCTGTCGGATCCAAACTGTCCAATGTCACCTGGTATCATTCTGGATGAAGCAGTTGAGAGAGCTGGCGTTTTGAGGACATATCCTAATGACTTTGGCCATGATATGTAAGCTTTTAATACCCACATATTTATATTGTTGCAAAAGAGTTCTGTAAAATCATGAAATTTGTTAAAACAGTATTTTTTTTCTCTTCAAAGCTGAACATCTATGACAATCGTCGAAGATTTAGATAGTTTTGTAAACATCAGTGATTTAACACAATTTTTTGGTCATTCCAAATTTACACTTTTGCAGAATTTGCTTAAAATAGATTGAATTAATGATTTTATTCAAATTCATTCTTATTTTCAGATGTACAGTTTTGAGATACATAAACAGAGACATTGAAACTTTTCATATCCTGTTGTTACTATGTTTGTATGAAACAATACGTAGTTGGTAGTATAATCGTATTCATATTAACACTGATTGTTATTAGTAACAGTTGTTCCTTCAGGATTTCAAAGAATCTATTGTTAAGTCTATGGATGGCTGGAATTAACAATATAAACAACATATTGCATTTTAGCTAGAACTTTCAAGTTAAAATCTCAAGATTTCTCGCTTTCTTTTTGGTTCCAAAATAAATAGTGAGGGGATCGATATTAACCTTTAGGCCTACACCACTCGGCTGGCTATTCTGTTCTCTTCCCATTCTGTATACATTACAACTTCTTTCTGCAACCATTTCTACTGCTACAACAACTACTACCATCACCATTTTATTTTTTTAAAACTTTTGAATTCTTTATGGCACTTTTAAACATGTTTCCCTGCCCAAGTTTTTATCTGATGAAAAATAGACAAGTTGTTTTTATCAAATAATACATGATAGTTAGTATGATCATATTCATTAGTTAGTAAAGTTGTACAAGCATTGTTTTTTCAAATATTGAGAAAAAAGTCTAAAAATGTTAACTAAATTTGACAAGTCTCCAAATTTAAACTACTTTGTAATTACAGCTTAAGATACATAGAAGAATTCGTCTTTGGCAAAAATTGGGGAGTTATATCTTAATTTTAGAAATATATTCAGATTTTTTATTTGAAATGTACAAATGAAATATTTTCATGGTAATATTCCATATTGAATGTAAGATCGAAATAGTATGCCTATCACTAAGACGACCTTATATACATTGAACATCCCTGCATTTACTAAAGTGAAATGCGTACATTTTGCTTCATCACCGGATGATGCCAGCTGGAAGAACGTTAGCAGTTTTACCAACATAAACAAACATTACAAGTTATTTTACAGCTTTCAATCCAACTATATAAAAAGAAAAATCAAACATTCAACACTGGGGTGCTCAATGCCTATATGGTTCCACAATGAAATTTTGGATAATTTGATAAAGATAGCTACTTCTGATAATCCACGTGGCAAAAACTCTGATCACTCCAACATGTACATAAAATATGTCCTTGATATTCCCGAATAATAATCAACGGACATATTGAAGTTGCTTGCTCTTTCTCTGTGGTACGGTCTTTCATTGTCTTTTTATACATAGCTGTATCAGTCTTGTTCTTATTCTCTCTCTCTCTCTCTCTCTCTCTCTCTCTCTCTCTCTCTCTCTCTCTCTCTCTCTCTCTCTCTCTCTCTCTCTCTCTCTCTCTCTCTCTCTCTCTCTCTCTTTCACATAAATATTCTTCATTATCATCAATTCTTGTTTCTGTTTACCTTCATCTTAATTGTTGTTGCCTTTTATTGCAACTAAACTCAGGCTGGATACTATTAAAAGCAAAGATTGGAGCAATTGAGATGAAAATAAATAGTAGAAAAAATTGGTAATAATGATTTGCAATACTTAGTCAAATGAAAAAAAAAAACATTTTCCTTACAATTTCCAACCATTGGATAACAGTATATAATACTGGGATGCCTTCCACCATATTGCCAAAATAGTTGGCATATCTTGACTCGGAGAGAAACGGTATATCTTCCAATATATTGACAAATTCTTGACAAAAAATTGAATCGACCTTCCATTCGTGAGCTGTTATTAAGTACTTGATGAATCAAAAGATATTAAAAATTGACCTTTATAGATCGTTGAAGTGCATATAATCTACTGTCCCAGTCCCAAATAATTTTTTTTATATCCACTTATAAATCAAATTCTACTTTGTTTTCTAGGTTGTAGTAAGAGCATTTGATAAAATTTTTTGTTTGAAGTCTGTATATTTAGTGTTTATGATTAAAAGATGTCAAAAATACCAAATTTCCTTATAGATATTGGATCAACATGGCCCACGAGGGGGCCACAGATTCTTCTCACTTTGCTCGTCTGTGTATATGTGCATGTATGTCTCTTGGCATTCCTGGTCACATTTTTGAGGCTAAAACCTTGAAAATTTGCATGAATTAATCACTAGGCACCATCTGAAAATGTTTATTTTATTTTATTCTTTCCAAAAAATGCTTCCTTAGGTTTCTATAATCATTTTGAATCAATAATGACCTAACTTATGCTGGTATTTTTTTTAAGATAATTTTAGATAAAAGATCTATTATTTTAGATGACTTTTTAGATAATTCATTCTAGTACATATGTGGGCTACAATGATTTATTTATGCGAGGTACAGATATTTTACAATTATTTTCTGGGCTGTACTAAGACAGAATGACTTTTTTTGACTATCCTCATCTTTGTGTTTTTGGTTTATTCAAAATGTCCTTTTCTCTGAACTTCAAATTAAGTTTTGTTGTCTGTTATCGGTCTCTCAGCTGCATTACATCATTGGATGTCACAGACAGGCTGTGGATTAGGTTATTGTTTTTGTTTTTTTTTAGTATTGTTTCTTATGAGGTTGATGCAAAAGTTTCCTGCATTTTGGACAGAATCTTTTATCCATATAAATTCAACTATAAAAGCATTCTCCTGAATTTCTACGACTTTACACCACTTTTCAGGTCAACTGTTTATTCCCTACCAATAACAATTCTGGTTTTGATTTGAAGAATTTTCCGATATTTCAAATTTGTTGGAACCACTGACCAGACAAAACACGCTGCATGGAGTAGAACAAGTGATATCATGAAGGTCTGACAGGTGTGGATAATTTAGCACAGGTAGAATTTTCCATCCCAGCTTCTTGACTGTTTGCTGCGTCACATGATCAAGATGGAGACATTTGTCATCATTCTGCAAAATCACCAGTTGCCCAAACAAAGATCTTTACTCTTCTCCAGTATTATTCAATTCAAAGAAGCCAACTTCTCCTTATAGCTTTTTACAATAACAGTACATCTATGTTCCAGCAATTCATTGTAAAGAATTCCCTTTGAATTCCACCAAATACTGAAAAGAACTCCCTTCCAGATTTTGTTGAGTTTGAGATGTTGAAGACTTCCTTGATCTAACTTTGATTTCCTTCATTTTGGATTATCATGATGAATCCATTTTTTATTGCTAGTGACTATCTTGTCCAAAAATGACTTTTTCCTTTTTGAGCAAGAAAAGAAAGGCAAGTGTTTAAACACTATCAAATGTTCTTTCCTCCAAATTCACAAGAGACCCATTTTTGTAGATTTTGAATTCTACTTCAAACGGATTTCAAAAGCAATGAAAACTGAGTAAACTTCCAAAACAATTCTAAGATTTCCCTAACATAGTGCAAAAAATGGTGCTATGAACTACTGTATCAACCTAATATATGATATTAATGTCCAGACTTATCCCAACTGGAGTCCTCTGTCAAACATAGTGACTCCATTTCTGGAGAGACAGAGATCTTTCTTAATCCTTTCATATTTGATCAGCTCTTCTTCATGTTCTGGTCTTACTTTGGAGTACAGGGAGTCCATGAAATCAATTTACAGCGTGTCATCTGAAATTCTTAGAAAAGAACTTTGTTTTATTTTGCCATTCACTGAACCTATATAAATGTCTTGTCTTTAATTTTGAGAAGAGTCTTCGGAACAATCAAACTCATTCATTTTGTTATTTTTATTGCTCCAATGTTTCTGCCAATCCATTCAACAGCCTTCTTCGGGTGTATTATGAATTTGTAAAGAGAAGGAATATTTTTCTGATGATGCTAATTAAAAAAAAATAGTAGAAAACAATTTTTTTCCTTATTTTTTTTAGATCTTTTGACAACTTTTTACCTACATCTTGATTTCATTAGTTGCTTTTTTATTTTTATCACAACTCTTTACTCAGGCTGATAACCCTCCAAAGCATTGTTTAGTCTGGTCTGCTTTACCAATTGAGCTACCAAGACTTCAACTGGGTATAGAATTTCAAATAACTCCAAGCACTTAGAAAGAATTATGATTTATAATACTTCATCAAATGAAAATTTAAAAAAAATGAAATTTTTTCCTGATTCCTATCACTTTTTATCCAGCATTACTGAAAAAAAGTCCCTCTCCATACATGCAGATTGTACACCTGAAGAAGGTCGTAGAATAGATCGGCTGAGACATTGTGGGAGCAACAAAAGCAACAAGAGAATGCATCCTATATATAAACGTTTCCATATTTATGCTTCTTATTTAATTCTATGAATAATAAATGCACACAGTCATACACATAGATATATGTGTAAACCCACTGTAAAGCAATTTTACATGATATGCCATAAGCCAGTCTTCAAATATAAATGATCCAATATTTCCATCGTAACAAAACTGCTGTCTTGAATAAAATGTTCCAAGGAATTCTTGTTATCTAAGCAGACTTACACCAATGCATGCACATACGTATTAAATATATACTGTGTTTCCTGAAAAAAAAATGAACAATGAAAATTTAGAATAACTATTGATCGCATTAAGATTTTGAACTGAAATTATAATAGTAGAAACTGAGTTTAATTGTTGAAATAGTGTGCTAAAGCTTTTCCACCAATTTAAAGTTATTCCGCTTTAATTATGTGATCATATGAATGATTTGTAAAAGCAAGGTTTGAAACCAAATATCAACTGGATTTTTCTTCCTGTTTATCAATTGGAAGAGATTAATGCTTCTGCCTTTGAATCCAACGTTGCAAACAGTCAAATGATTTTTCCATGTGAAGGTTGCGTATGATGTACGTAAGTTGATTCTAACACAGGTTGGTGTCTGCTTAGTAACCAGTCCTGAATCCTCCCTAGCAGGGACCGTGCCTTTTTAGATTGTTCGTGTGGTCACACAACTGATGAGTAGGAACAAATTTTGTTGAAAGGTTTTAGCACATCTGTTGTTTCTAGTATTAAAATTTCAGACCAAAGTCTCAATGCAATAAAAGTTGTTCAAAATTTTCATTGTGCGTGTTTTTCTTTGGGAACTCAAAGCTTATGAAAACGTGCAGCCATTAAAATCTTTGTGAATAGTTTTTTCAGCTTTTCTATTTTTATTGGAGGCTAATTATTTTCATTTATTTTTCAAAATTACAGGAAATCAAGGTAAGCTTTGTGACCTAACAACACTATAGAAAATAGAAATCTTTGCACTTATTCATGTTTTGCATACTTGTAAAGATCTTTTGCAGTTGAAACTTTGTCTCATTTTTATTTAACTAACATAATCAATGCTTTATAAATAAGAATTATACATAATTATTGGATGGACCATCAGGTATTATACATTGTTTAGTTGCACAAAGTAGGTTCTTCACACAGTTCAAAATTTGTGATTACAAATCCAGTATCAGTGAAGGCTGCAAATGTTCAAAGGCAGAGATTTATTACTAGTTTGTTATTTTTCTAAATACATTTTGGATCGGTCTTGAAATGAACTACAATTTTTAAAAACTTGAAGTTAGTAACATTGAAGTAGTTTTCTCCTAAGTATATTTTGTAAACACCAGATACGTTTTGACTTTTCAGGCCATTATCAACATCTGGTTGATAAATGAGTCCAGATTTTATCAATCAGTTAGAAATTATTGTAAAATACATTGACAATACATATCAGAGTGGTAAAAAAAAAAAAATGTGATCGAGAACAATGACGTACACTTGAGCACTCAAATTTCTATCACTTCTGATAATATCATTGAAGCTATATTGATGAAGGAACCAAACTTCATGCAATTCTAAGACCTTGGTGTTCCATTCCTCCAAGAATGTGATCTTGAATTCTTTGTAGAACTTTAGAGTTTGTTTGAGTAAACCTGAATGTTTACTTACAAAGTGTTTAAGCAGTGCTAGACTATTGTTTTGTTAAGACGAGTCATAGTCAACGAAATGCATACTAATTTTTCTTATCTCAAAAGAAAAGCAATTGCATTATGAGTGATGTTTTTACTCTATACAATTTACATTAGGTGGTTCGGAAAATGATATCACATTTTAAATATGCGATTTTAGGACCAACTAATAACTGCAAAATCAAGGTTAAACAATATGACTAAATTTCAGTTCATCATTTTTTCTGTCAGGTTGGTTATTGTTTATGGTTTGCAACAACGTTTAACACCATTTAATGAGTGCCACGTTTGGTATTGTCTGCTGCATGAATTCCATAAAGGCAATCATGGAGGCTATTTGAGCTTTGTATCCAGGAGCAGTTAAGCCTTGGATAATGATCTTTTGATGGCATCTGTTAAAACAGATCCTCTTTAAAGTACCAAAGATTCAGCAAAAAGACAACACAAACTTTTCTTTATTCATAATTCAAATGTATCAATGATGCACAACACCAGAGCACAGTTTTAGTGAAAAGAAAATGTCGGCCATGTTTAAAAAAATTGACTTTGAAATCCTTCCTTGCAAATTTTCTTTTATTTTATCAAATAAGTTTCATAACATTTTATGATATACTTCATTTGCACCTTTCTGTTGATAATAAGTTCCCTGTGACCTATTTCTTATACAAATTCATTCATTATCTATTTTTGCTCTTTTCCAAATCAAAAAGAATTCCATCGGCATTTTCAGCATTTTCTTTTTGCTTTCCTTAAATACAATTTATTGAAAATGAAAATCAACAAACCTACCTCAAATGAACTTTTGACCAAAATGAAGATCTTTTTAATATATTTTTAAAATGATCCAAAAATGATCCCCAAAAAATCCATGCAAGAAACAAATCATAAACTTTTGGTTTGTCCTTTATTTCTCTGCAGTGTCAACTAACTAAAACAATTTGTCACTAACTTTTCAGAAAGCTGTAAAATTATCTGATAACTTTTTATTGTAACAAATTGATACTATACTATACTTATGATTGTGAACATTTTAAAACATTAAACAAGAATAATTTTACTTTTGTATATTAATGAATATTAATTTTTTTTAAATCTCATTTTTATGATTAACAAATATAGCTTGTTTGTCAGGTTTCTTAAATTAAGTGAAATCAAAATTTAAATTGTTTTCAGTTTTTACTTATAAATCTAGGAATACAATACATATTATTAAACAGACCCTATACTTTGAGATTTATAAAAATGATTCAGGAAATTACCTTTGTACAACATCTTTTCCCAAAATTTGACAGATTTTTAGTTACTGGTTTTCTCATTTTCCAAATAAAAAAACCATGAAAAATTCAGAAACATCATACAAATTTTTTTTAAATAATTTTGAATAAAAAATCTTTTTTTTTTAAAGATAAGTTTTTAAATCCTAGTTCTGGTACACCCGTGCACTACGGTGATTCATTTATATGAGGTACAGATATTACTATCAATTTTTGTTTGTCATTCTCCCCTTGATTTCTTCAAAATGGTTTAGATTTGTTCATTATAGGAGAACCAGTCAGAAAAAAAATCTTACCAAAGATTTTTCAAACATCATAGAAAAATGTGAGGCCCCAAAGAAAATGAAATAAAAGAATGAACTAAAAGATGATCATGTATATCCGATGCTATCAATAAGAAAGATCTTCCATTAGTACAAAAGTTATATCAATATAAATTATCATATTCAAAAAAGTTGTAAGAAAAAATGATGCACAGAAATGTATATATTGGAATGTACAAAAGCCAATGAACCAATAGTATGTATGATTATTGGATATTTTGCTTGAATTTCTGAGATGAGATGTTGATTTGAATTTACATCTATGTTGCTAAAATCTTTTTTCATCTTATGGCACAGTGAGTCTGGCACTAGAATGGTCAAAACACACCCCCAGTATTCAAGTATAGATTTGATTATTTAAAAGAAAATGGATGGTTATAATGTGTTCATTAGTTAAACAAACTTATAATTAATCATTTTATTGCCAAATGTATATTACTGATCATGTTTTTCAAGAGATTTTGAAAGTTTTGTGCATAATTGTCATTTCTATTCATTGAAAAAAAGTTGCCATTAAAAAATGATATGGAATTTTCAGATATAGATTGTATTCAAATACAGACATGAAAAAAAAAAAAATAAAGAGCCTCTGCTTCAGTAAAGAATCTAAAATTGCAATTAGGGCCCAATGCTAACGAACAACAATTTTTTTATTTGTGTCACCATTGAAAAAATTGAATTTAATGCATTCCATAAAAGTGCCAGTAATATCAAAAGGTATTTAAATGTTATTTTTTCATCCACTGATCAACCCTCCTCAAAACTCCAGCAGCACACCTATGGATACTTTGCAGAACGTTGCTTTTAATTGCTCGACTGGAAGTTCATTTTCAATTCAACCTATTCAAATTTTTATATAGAATATACACTTTCTGCCTGATTTTAGTTCAAGAATGAACTTTGTGATGACTTCAATGTATATCTAATATCCATTTTTTTCCAGGATTTAATTATGATGGTACTGTGTATTTGAAGGCACTATTATCATTTTGAAATAATATGATTACTTGATACTTTTAATTTTGCTAAAATAATAAGAATGAATGCATTTTTTAAATTTTTGGAAGAATTTATATTGGTGTTCCTCCAATCGTGCCTTTTGTTGGAGCAAGAAAGACATTTTGTCATCTGGAAAGAGTTCGTCCACCATGTTGCTTGAAGTGGGGAGTGGTAAGAGTCAATTAGATTTTCACTTGCTTTCTCCATTCAATTAACTTGTTCATCTTGTCTGCTTTACAGTATTTATTTCAAACTTCAAATGATTATTTCAAGAACATTAAACATTGTTAATTCTGCAAAGATTTTTCAAAGATTTTGAATAACAAATCAGTAAAACTGATCCTTCTGCCTTAATATCAAATTTGAAAAATAAATGGACTGTATTTTTTCCTGAATAACTTCGCATGAAGAAATTAGCTTAAAATTTTCATCTTGAAAGGGTCACACAGGATCTAACTCATGTTATAAAATGTTTCAACAACTTTAACAAAAATGTAAAAAATACCATTCTGTAAATAACTTTTACACAGAGATTATTGGTCATTGCTACCATCAACTGACCAGTTTTCAGGGTCTACTTTATTTATGTTTTCTGTCATTTATATGTATCTGTGTACTCGGACTTTGCCCAGCCCTAACTGCTCATAGAAGTAACTTAAAATTTGGCGCACGCACTCTCCTCAATGAGTATGGGAAAAAACTCTATCAAATAGGTTTTTAGTGAGGGGTCAATTTTCAATTTAGGTTTTTTCCTAAATTGGTCCCTTAGTTTGTGTCAGGCAGTATTCATTCTTTTTTTGGGGGGGGGGGGGGGGATTCAGACTTTGTTAGTGATCACTGCCCAACAAAAAGCAAAAGAAGTAACATTCATTTATCACCCCTTTTTCCGATTTCTTGATTGATCACCCCCCAACATGGCATACTGCTTAAAGACATTGGTCGTATGATAGTTTCTAGTGAGTGACTAACTAGGACATTTTCTTGTTTGGTTTTTTAATCATAAATTTATGGTTCAAACCATATTGGTGGCATTTTCATCAAGGTAACAAAATTTACTACCTAGTTTATGAGTAAAAAGAAGCATATACGAGAGGCAGTGATTCATAATTTCCCTTGGAATGCTAGTTGCATTTATCAAGTTTACACTAGCTGAAGATAATTATATTTATTTAGATGAGCTTTCATGTACAAAATTTGAACCATTAAATTGCAGTCACTCTATTCTGCCCTGATCAAAGCATATCCTCAAAATGCTTTTTAAGACAAATTTTATTTGTATAATTATATCTTTAGAAGCTTTTGTTTACTCATTTACTTAAAGATACTTAAAGACCTTTTGCAGTGAGGCCGGTTCCTGATGGATCCTCTCTTCAGAGCTCCCAGATTTCGAACCCCTTCCATTGTTTATGACTTCCAGTAGTTATAATTGTCTCACAAAATCACCTGATTCTCCAAAAATTGATTTGGGCATTTTTCTAAAGGTGTTTATTGTCTCTAATGTAACAACATGCTCTGGCAGAGAGTTCCATGTATTTACTGATCAGACAGAAAAGGCATTTCATCTCATTGCTGTTCACACAAGTACTGGGAAGATTTCCATATTATGTATTCTGGAACTTGAAAGGTCTGTAGAGTCCTTGCACATATAAACGAAGTCCACAAGCTCTCTCTCATATAACCCTGACAATATTTAACATCTCTATCATGTCACCTCTGATATAACAATATCTCCAATGCTCGTAGCTTTTCCAGGTATGTTAAATTCTTCATATTTGGTTGGTTTTTAGTAGCTCTCTTTTGACCAATGCTATCAATGATTCAAAATCTTGTATCGTCTTGTCTTTTCGACATGACATTAGTTTGGCATTGAGCTAATTACTTCTCCATGGTCATCATGTATGATATGGTCAGACTATTTTCTTTGTCTATGTGTTCATTTATTCACGATCTTACGACCACGTACCCTCTGGCCTTCATTGGGTGTTGTTGGTTCTGGAATGTTGAATCATTTCTCAGAGTGCATGCTCAATTGGACTGGACATGTCACATCCATCTTTTGTACATCCAGGTTGTGTTTTCAGTGTCAAATTCCAAGTGGCTTCCCTTGCTCTGGATAATCTATTAGCTTTTTCCAAGAAGTTCCTCAGAGGTTTACCCACTGCATTTCCTTATTTTCAATTTAATATTTTGATCAACTAAGTCAGTCACTAATATTATTGATTGCTTTGGTTTATCTTATTTGGAATACTAAGAATAAGAATAGTCATTACTCAATGAATTATTAAGTATCCTTTTTCTTTTTTTTTTTCCACACCATTTTGGTTGAAATGTTCTCCAGCCTTCCTCAGGTGTATGTTATATTCAATAATCCCCAAGAAACCTACTTTGTAGAATCGATCGAAGAACTATCTTTACTTTCTTCACAAAAAAATCATGCTATAGCCATTCCCAAGCAATGCAATCAGATTACAGCTAGAAGCTACAAATCTAAACAACCACGGTTGTTAAAAAAGCATTTCTTCTCAGACAGATCTGCTCCTACCTGGTACAAACTATCAGAAGCTACAGTCTTTTCTCCAAACATATACAAATTCAAATCAAATCTCTAAGAAAATCTTGGACACCAAATGTCCGAATACGAATTTCGAAAATCGATGATAAATCACAGCAGGACTTTGACCTCATTAACCTTATACTGTCCTGATTGAGATACAAAAAACAAAATAGTTTAGATGTTGGAAATATAATCATTGAAGTTTCAACAGATGAGACTTTGTTGATAATTCAAGAAAAAATAAAGATGGATCTGTCTCTAGAGGAATTTAGCAGGATTCCAGTAAACAACCTTTTGGAAATGTTCTGTCAACAGATGATACATTTCTGATTTGGTAAAATATACATTGAGTGGTTGGCTTTAACGATGAGTCCACTCCATTTGCTAAAAAATATCTGAATAGAATACTTTGAGGAATTTACCCTAAGAATGAAGATCTAACCAAGATGGCATCTTCATATCATAACCACATACTGTAATTGTGTTGGCATACTGAAATATTTTAGAAGTCTGTATATCCAATAATGAATCGGTGTCATGCAGATTCTGGCACACAAAACTTTGTCATATGTCATACATACAAACAAGCAGATGATAGTACAATCATACTATTATTCTGCTTGTTTCTATGTACCAATGTTATGCTTTCTGGTTATTCTTCATTCTCCCTATATCTTTCATCCTTTTTCTCCTTTCCCACCCATTCTTGCAATGTAATGAACAAGGGTAAGAATGGAAAAGGATGCTTGTGCTTGAATGGAAGCAGAACAGACTCAACCTTGATTTTGGCTGTCTCTCTCCTCACCCACCCTTGCAAAGTAACGAACAAGGGTAAGAATGGAAGAGAGTGCTTATGCTTGAATGAGAGCAACTTTTATTAAAACTGTCATTCATTACTCCTTCCTCACAAGTCTAAAACCTGAAAATTAAGTGAATGGTTTAAGGATTAGAAAAGCAGTGGTTTTTGTTACTTTGTTGCAATTATAGTTTCCAGTCAAGTATTCACAAAATTGTCTGAAAAAAAACAAGTCTACTGTCATTGAAATATCTACAAAAATACATTTTTTTCAAGTAAACTAATCAATGAAAGAATGGGTCTGATTAATCACTAAATAGAAACTGTGACATGACCAACGTCTTTTGGCAGCATGTCGAGGGTGATCAATTAAAAAAAATTGAAAAGGGGGTGAGCAATGAATAAGTTCTCTTGCTTTTTGTTGGGCATTGATTACTAAAAAAATCCCAATTTTCAAAAAGTAAGTGTGAATGCTGATAGACATAAACTAAGAGACCAATTTAACATAAACTTACATTCCAAATTGAAATCCCTCTAAATCCAATGTAGAGGGGTATTTTTAGAAAAAAAATTCTTTTCAAAACATAGTAAAAAGTAAATGTTCAGCCCTCTAGCTCCATTGATGAAGCCTATATGAGTGACACATACATAGATAGCCATCCAGTCAGCCAGCTAAACCCACTTATAAACTCAAGAGACCTATGTTGATAGTTTTTTTGTTGACTATTTCTCATTAGTTTAGAACAGAATTCAAACTATCAATCTACACACGAATCATTTCATATGATGACATCTTGTTTCTCATTTTTTAAAATCTTCAAAGTCAACTAATTCTATTTTAATCCATTCACAAGGTTTTTTAATTTATGATTCAACAAGTGTCGATTTAGTTTTCAGATGTTTCCCCACATCTCAATAAGACATTTTCTCAGTTGGTCAGTCTGTCCTTCGGTCAGTTTGAGTTATGTTAAACAAACAAAAATAAGAAGGAAGACGTGTAATGTTATTAAAAGATGTGACATCATTAAAAGAACAGTATTCTGATCAATTTTTTCTTAACAGTTGCTAACGATGTCGTGATAGAGTGTTCAAAGGCTACATTTTTGTATTTTAAAAAAGCCCCATATGGCCATTAATGATTTTTAGTAAAAATTATATTTCAATATCACAGTATTTTACAAGTGTGAGAATCAATTGATTCAAATAACGACTACTTGCTCTTCTTCTTCCTCTACCTTCTCCTCCTTCCACCAATGGGGAACATATTATTGAACTTACGGTCTTTATTTTTATAATGCAGGATATATTTTGAAAATAAATTAACACCATTTAATTGTCCATTAAGACCAAATAGAATAGATGCAATCATAGAACAATCAGCATATAATTATATTAGGGCTTGGCTTTGCGAGCAAAGATTTGGGAGTGTCTTCCACGTCTGTTACAGGTCCTCAGGTGGGCAGTGAGACCTATGCAGGAGAGGCAGGCCTTTTTGCAGTGGTTACCGGAGAAAGTCTGGCTGCTAGAGGGAGCTCCCACTGTGGTGTCTGTTTTCTTCCTTCTGCTTTTGGTCTGCGGTTGGTTACTCCATCTGAACGTGTATACTTCGTGGGTGCTCATTTGTCTGTGTTACATCATATTATGATAACAGCAAAGTGTGTAAAACTTGAATCGATTTATATTTATTGATATTAGTTAAAAGCAATTTTAAAAAGCAGATTTTTAATCATTTGAAAAATGGATGATAATTTTTTTTCTTCTAGGATTGTGTTCATTGTTCATTCAAGAACGCTAAAGATGTTCGTTGGCACCAACAGCTCATCATTTTGATTGCTGAGAATGCACATGGGGGCATTTACAATTTCATTGTTCCACTGCGGCAACATTTTCTTGATAGAGAGGCTCTGAGGCCAATAATTCTCCTGTTGGAACAAGAGTAAGTTATCTATATAAGCAACTACTCTTGCTACTGATCAATGCATAAAACCTTTTGAATTTGATGAAAGAAGAATTTGTTCTATCTTTTTTTTACTCTAATATATATTAGGTACTTTCGGAAAATGTATTTGCTTTGCAAGATCTTCTTTCTGTTAAATGACTCAATCTGGTCCTGGTGGGTAATTCACCAGATTGTTTTGGTGAGATTGTTTTACAAAACAATGAATAAAAATGTTTATTGAATAACAGAAGTTCAGAAGAAAGATGCTGTTTCCAATATGATTTGAATTTGCTTCCTATTTCCACAGAAACCTCTTAATTCATGTTACTATTAGGCCAGAAAAATCACAATGGTAGATGGAGTCATTCTGGTCTGCTTTATATCTTCTACCATTGACTATATTTTTACATAATTCATTACTTATTTTGTTTACTATTACTGTTAGTATCATATATTTGGCTCAGGGTATTCAGTGATCTTATTGCATTGTCTTAATTTATACTTCTGTGACAAACTATCTAAGAGAGATTAAGATTCTAATAATCACAGAATCTTTTAAAGAGCCAATTTCAACAATAAAGTGAATAATGTAAATTCCTAATAAGAATGTTTCTCATTTTGACTAAAATTTTGATTGTGACTTTTGAATTTTACAAGTATTGTGAAAATTGAATTCAATGGTGAGATTCAAGAAATTATTAATGAATGCAATTCCCATGAGTAGTCTAACAACATTCAAGAGTTTGTATAATAAATTTTAAAATCACATACTTGATAACGGGAAACAAATCTTCCTTTTTCAATGAGCAAAATAAATAAATAAAATAGATAAATAAATGAAAAATTATCAACTTATGAAATATTTTTAAAAAACTAGGACAAATGTAATGTGGCTCTTCTGTTTCTTAAGACTTGTTGATTTGTTTCACAGTTGTCATAATGTATTTTGTCTTTTAGACCCGAGAGTGTCTTTCTGGAAATCATCGCAAATTTCCCTTTGGTATATTGGTTAATTGGAAAAATTTCAAGGTGAGTCATCAAACATTGGATTTTACTTTGAAAGGGATCACAAATAGAACTCCCAAAGAATTTTGAAATAATCAAATAATTTACCATCCTTTGCAAAAAAATTGTATAAATGACTTTAAGAATAACTTAGATAAATTTAGATCATCTGGGATAGAAAATAAAATTGGTTGAGTAATTTGGAGAGTTATCAGCTGAAATATAAAGGAGTATTCAGGGAAAATGAATGAATAAAATGTGCCTTGTAAATGTTTTTCTGTACTGATAAGCTTGTAATTCTTTTTATTAAGTTTCATGCATTTTTATAACTTGAATCAATGTGTACTTTTATGCTGAATACAACATTTCTAATGTAGATTGTATAGAGAGATATCCATAGAGACATTTTTATTTTTTGATAGATAGATAAATAGGATTTTATACTGGTACTCTTTTTATTTCATCAGATGACTTGAACATTCTTCATTAAAACTGATAGCTGAGAGTTAAAGATACCGTGATAACATGAATCAGAATTTTCTCTGAATGATTTTTTTGTGAATAACTGGAAAGCTCTCAATATATTCTTGACTTCAGTGTGGATGATCTTCTCCGAGCCGGGATCACAAAAGCCAGCCAGATTGTGGTTGTAAAGCGGGAGATGACTCAGAATATAACTGAAAAGACACTCATGGATACTGGCACTATCATAGCAGTCCAACAAATATTCAAGTGAGTTAAACTGAGATTGTGCAGAAGTAACTTTCAAGTGGGCACACAATCACACGCATGCACATAGATATGTGTGTGTGTGTGAGTGGATCCGTTAGTTTGTGACCAGCAGCATCCAAGCTTGTTTTTTTTTTTAAATCCAGACCTTTTAAGTGATCACTGCCCACAAAAGGTGTGAGAAGTAAATTATTCACTGATCATCCCTTTTTCCAATTTCTTAATTGATCATCCCAACACGACATGCTATCAAAAGACATTGGTCATATGACAGATTCCACTTAGTGACTAATCAAACTTTTTATTAATATGAATATATTAATATTATTAATTGCTCTCAATCTTTCAAGAAACTTTATAATTGCAAATATATTTGAACTAAATCTATTCTTTCTTTTTAAAATTCATTGAGAAAATATGTGTTTATATGTGTTTATATGTGTTCATATGTGCGATATGTTTTTTGAGACTGCAGTTATTTTTTCAACCAGTTTCATGAATTTCTAGTATGCTTACTCTTTTTTCTAGCTTTATATACATAGATTATCTTTCTTTTTTTCATGCATCAGATTATTAAATCATTTATATTATGAGATGTCATTCAGATTTAGAATTATGAACTTTACTTTTTACTGATTAGGCTTTTCCCAAGTGCAAACATCCTCACAGAATTAGATCAAGCAACCAACATGAGATTCATGAGCTTCAAAGCCCAGGACCAGTATTCTTTGAACATTGCAAAATTGGAAAAGGTATGGCTGATTTGTTTCAATTTTTGATTTTTTTTATATAGTTTTCCACGGATTTTCTGTCTATCATAAACACATTGATACATAAACATCACTCAATTATAATTAACCTGTATGATTTACTGATCTTTTATTCAAAAATTAAAAATTCCTGTGATTTACGGATACATATTAAACAGAAACAGCAACATATATCCATACATATTGAAAACGTATATATATATACATATATATATATATATATATATATATCACCAAGCAAAATATTTCCTGAAAAGTTCTTTCCATGTGATACTCTTCAAAAGATGAAATGTCAGAAAGTAATCAAGATTTGAAAAAAATATCACATGAAAGATTTGAAATCATGTCCTGACATTGTTTTAAATCATGATGTCTTTAATTGCTGTTTCTAAAATGCCTTCAAAAGTCAGTTAAATAGTTTTGAATTTGCTTTTTCACAAAAACTATTTAATTGATTCTTGGGTGCATTTTAGAATAACAATCAAAGGCGTCATGACGTAAGACAATGTTGTGATGTGATTTCAAACCTAATTTGACATTCTCTTTTTAAAGTTAAGTGAATTACCCCAAAGTGAAATACTCTAGGGGTTTCATGTTTAGAGAGAGTGAAAGTTAGTGTCAGACTAAGCTCATTTATTCATCATATGCTTTTTAAGATATATCTACTTAAGACATAGAATTAGATTTTAAATTATCTATTTTTTTAGTTTTTAACGCAACTTCAAAGTTAGTGATTGTAAAAGAGCATTGACCGAATCCAACAAAAATAAGAATAGTTTAATATACTATGTACATAAGTATAAAAATCAGTTGAGTATTTTATTTAATTTTAGGTTAAAACTTTCATTGTGTAAACCAGGGTGATGAAAAGAAAGATTTTATACTATAAACTTTTTTTTAATATCTTCTGTCCATCATACAAACTTCTACTAATTGTGAAATTTTGATAGCAATAATTTTCTCTTTAGTGAGTAAGGGAGAGTAGTGATGGCTGTTGTTTTCTCTAGCGACATGATTGTGCAGTTGTTGAGAACAAAGGAATTTGTCTCCACATGTTTCGTTTTTACCTCTACATGTTGACATCACTAGAAATGTTGAAGGAGGAAGGTGGTCAATAGTTGTCATGACAGAAGGAAGAATATGCACGCTGAGTATGGATGTGGACATGGAGATTAAACAAAGTTTGTAATGTAATAACGACGATTAGACAAACAAACATGACGTACATTTAATAATGAGACAATTATGACAATACATATAGAACTGAGAGAAATTACATATGAAAAAACATTAATAAGATCGATTGTTCTGTTTAATTTAGATTACTACCTAGCATCTTTATAGTGAAGGAGAGTGTTGGTTACAAGGTTATCAAGGGAGGAGAGTGGATCCATGATGTAAGGGGCAACTTGTAGCTAGGTAGATAGAGGAAGATAGAAGATAAGAGTTCTGTGCCAAGGAGTCATAGTAATTGTGCATTAATGAAGTGGAGCTTACTGAAATTATGAATCCATAAGGAAGAAGACCAAGGGATGGTTATGGAGACCAGGTATCAGTGGTATGCCTAACTACCAAGTTGTAGGCGATGATTTTGTGATCGTGTATGAGCAACTTGGGTGCCATACTCAGACACTGAAAAACACACAATGGACAGACTATTTAAGTAACAGAAAATACATAAAGCTTAACCTATGTTTTCTCCCTGAAGTTAGGAGAATAAGAAGACAGATAATCAAGACTGTTGTGTAGTAAAGGCATTGCCATTTCATTCACAATAAATGGAGAAGTGAATATGCGTTTTGAGCTTAAGAAGAGTACACGATTGAATAGCTGAGTATATGAGAGATACCTCAATATCCTTGAAATGAAATTGGAAATGTTTAGAGCAGTGATTGGTCATGATGGAAAAACAATAAAGTTTGAATCGGGCAAAAGGATACCAATCCTAGAGAAAGAAAGGAGGAGAGAGGCGTAACCGACAAAGGAAGTTGGGGTAAATGCACGAGTGAACACGTGCATTCAGAGCTTTTATAGACAGTAACTGAAGGAAGAGACATTTTCCATGTGTGGCTAGAATTAAGGTTTTGTATCTAAAGCTGATACTTATTCATTTCCGTAATTAATTTTAACTAAAAATAAAGTGGCCGCTATATATCTGCATTCCATTTTAACACAGTAATTTTTGGATTATTGATTTCTCTAAGAACCTAGAAATGGATTTTATTATTTATAAATCAACATCAAAAGTGCATGATACTAACATTTTGCTGTTGGGAAATGCATTTTATTAAAATCCTTCTCGTTGAAAAGGATATTTTTTATATATATATATATACCCATCTTCAATCAGTATTCTACATTAATTATTATCACTTATGCTGTATTACTAATTTTATATTTTGATTCTTGTTTTCTTCAGAAAATCATCAACACAATGTCATCCAATTTAAGTCATATGTTCCGTCTCCCTTTTGCTGCTGGACGTGTATTTAGTGCTAGCATGCTCGATACCCTTCTATACCAGGTCAGTGAGAGAAATTGTTCAAGATTATGTAATAGTGAATGCAAAGCTTTAAATGGTTAAATATGCCTGGAATCTGATGTTAGGGGTTCAAATTCACTTCTTTCTCGATGAGATATTCTGATCCAGAGGTTTTTTAAAAAACAATGCCAAAGGTTAACATTTCTCTTTTTTTCCAATTGATTTAATTGATCTGCTTTGAGCTGAATCAAATTTCATTTTTATTTGATATAGAACAACCCAGTTTGAACGATAATTTTTGCAAAATTTATTTTCAAAATCGTCTGCGAGAAAAAAATGTTACTAGGTGATTCATTTTCACTAAGATAGAGAATTGATCAGTTAGTAAAAGTCACAATTTTCTTCTTCTCGTTAGGTTTAAGACTAACTCAGCAATGCTTCTTCGGAATTGAGTGCTGACATTTGAAAATATCAATCGGTCAGTTTATTAGTTCCCGTATGATGAATCCAACAGTGACATGATGAATTTCTTTAGATTCACTCCATTTAAAACGGGATTACTTTCTGCTTCAAATATGACCATTCTAAATGATGTCATCCATATATCCAACACTTTCTTGAAGTGCATGAAATATCATTTATAAATGGTGAAAAGTAGATTTCACAGATAGATAAATGAAAAAATTGTATAAAGATTTTTCATGTGAATAATAACTCATGTCATAATTATATTGTTTTAATCAATAGTCAGAAGAGCAAAAGAAAACCTAGGAGAAGTTTTTATCTAGACTTTTTGGCCATTTCTGAACCACATCGCAAAATAGTTCAACGGGAGAGCACGGACCTAAAAGTCCAGTGGTCTTCCATTTCATTGTGTTGGGTCAATGAATCTCTGTACCAGATTTGTACATAAACTAAATCATATAAACAAAGAAATTATCATATTAGTTCATAAATTGAGAAGTTGAGCAATATCAGATAATTTTATTGCAGAATCCTGATACACTAATTTCTAAAATGAAGCATCGTCCTCAAAAAGACTAGTCAGAGAAATTATACTTTTTACTTTCTTCTTCATTACAGACATTTGAAAAAGGTTATCTGATTGCTTTTATTCGTCTTTTATTGGGAATTGACTCATCTGAAAATTGTGGCCACCTCTCAAGTGTGAGTAGTTTTTGTCCACTTTTTATGAAATCTTCAAGTGATTCAGTGTTGAATATCTTCTGTCGTATTATTTTATCGATGAGTGAATCAGCTAAAATATTATATTGAATGAGATTTGTTCTGGTTTAATCCAATATTTTGAACTTTGTCCAACAAGGATGATGAAATCAGTGCATCTCTAAATAAATCATTCATCAATATTTTGTTCTCATAAAAAAAAGATGAAACTGTGCCTGAGTTGCATCTAATGGATTAGAAACCCAAAATAAAAAACATGTATTTTTAATGCCATTCATAATTTCTAATCACTGCTACCCACAACAGACCTGTTCAATCACTGTTGCTAAGTTTAGGTTAACCCAATTCAATGAGTAGGGAAAAATGCTGCTTTTTGTTTTGTGATAATTCCCTAAATAGATTTTAATTGGTAGGTTCAATTTAGAATTAAATTTTATGCCAAATTAGTCCCTTAGTTCATGCCCAGCAGCATTCGTGCTTGCCTTTTTAAATTCTGTTCTCTTTAGTGATCACAGCCCACAAAAGGCAGGACTAGTAACTTATTCATCAATCACCCCTTTTTCTAATTGATTGCCCTATCGAGTGACTAACTAGACCTGCTTTATTTTATTCTCAATCATGAATTTAAGAATCAAACAATAATGGTAGTATTAACATGGAGTTAACTTAATTTTTACCACCACTGCTTAATTTATGATGCAGAAAGCAGCAAATACGGGTGGTGGTGATTCAAAATTTCTCTCGGAATGTTCATTAATTCTTTTGAAAAACCCTTTAGATCAGTTCTCAAATTTCCTTTCACTTATTTTTCTAATAAGTACAAGAGATGTGGTTGATTATCTGATAGGAAAATATAAATTAAAATTAGCGTAATGAATAAATAAATCGATTCTATGGAGAATAAACAAATAAAAGACATATTTAAAATTAGAAGATAAACTATATTACATTGCTCTTCCCCTTCCTTTTTTTGATGTTTCTAAAAACTCAAACTTGTCTTTTCTCAAGTTCTCTTGGCCCAAAACATAGCTCATCTATTGAAATTAAACAGCCAATTGGCTGAAACTTTCTTTAAACTGTTAATCAAGTTTGTTTCATTAGGATTTCAGATAATTCTTCTTCCTGGTCTATGTAGAACTTTTCTTTTTTATGATCTATGTTGAACATTATATTTTTGGTCGGTAGGAAATTTCTTTCTCTTGGTCTAAGTAGGACTTTACTTTTTTTCAGAGGTATCACATAGAAAGAGAACTTTTAAAGATATTGTGTTGGTTGGACAGATAACTACAATGTAGGGGACATAATTGTGCATTGATCCACTCCAAAATTTAATCACTCCTCACATAACATAGACCACTTTTTCATATTCCATTGAAATTCATTGAAAATGTTTGGAGATATCATGTGGAAAGAGAGAAAACTTTTGGAAAACTTTTTTGGTTGCGGACAGTTATCTAGGAAGTTGGGGAAATAATTCAGTATAGATCTGCTCTGACATTGCATTACTTCCATCGTAGCCCACCCACCCACAAAATTTCATTGAAGTTCATTTGGTACTTTTAGAGATAATGTGTAGACAGACAGATGAGAAAAACAGTGTCAAAATTTCAAATTTGAGAATTTCATTTAGTCTTGACGTTTTGCAGGAATTTTTGAACTGCCTGATAAAACCAATTGGACAAGCGAAAGGCACCTTCAGTGAATCAAAATAACTTGGGTAGACATTCCAAATCAATTGCGTAATGTTTTGGGGTGATTTTTTTTTCACATCTGGTCTTACAAACCCCACGTATGCTCTTACATACTTCCGGGCAAATCAACTCGAAAATATTTGTCCAATATTCAAAAAAATTAGAAAAAATAATTTTTACTTGTAATTTTTTGTGCTTTCAACCCATAAGACTTTTGTTTCTCCCAGTATTTGTCAGTATCAAGAATAATCAATTTTTAAGTTTTTAGCGGGAGGGTTCTGTTTATAATGTAGTTATAATGCTAAACTTGACCTGGGAGGGTACAAGAATATTTGATTAAAACAAATATTAGCGCTTGAATGTACCAGGGAATGAGTTTGGGTCTAAACGGGAATGTGTGCAGGACTACCTGGGTTGTACATTCAATTAGCATGCTGATTAAAGGTCAGTTCAAAATAATCTAGTTTGCAATTAAATAAATTTTCTATTTTACCCAGTTTTCTTTCAAAATGTCTTTTTGGTGCATATGAGTGCACTTTTGACAACAGCGAGTGGTAATCCATACCACGTTTTTTACATTAAAGTTATTTTTACCCTGGTGACAGAGATCTAAAAATCTCAAAAAATCAACTGAATATCAGATTTCCATGAAAATCTCTGGTAATTATCCATTTATGAACAAATTTATTCATGAAAATTGTAAATTGTAGTAAGAAATTGTAGAATTTTCTTCCTAGTCAAGCAACCCTTCTTCATTTAATTCATGAAATTTCTAAAAAATACCATTTATCCTCCCATGTTGTTATATTTGGAATAATTTTATTTTTCCCAAGCAACACCGGCTAGCACTACCTAAGTGGAATTATTACGTGCTGGAATTATGTTGAGCCAAAAAAAATTACGTAAAACCATTACGTAAATGACATTCTCTATAAGTACAAACCAGTATCTAACAAATACAGTTGGATTATTATGCCAAGAATACATTTTAACAAATTATTTCTCCAATTCCATTTCAGATGCGTGTCCGCAAGAGTACTTTGGAAAAAGTTTCTACTTATGGAGAACTGTACAGCCATCTTTGTGAAACAGTTGGTGAAATACCAATTGCAATCTATAGATCTGAACAAACTATTATCCCAGGATTTGATCCTTCTGATATAAAAGAAGTAAGCAAACATAAGAACTTCTATCTAAAGGTACTTGATGAAATTTGAGAGGTGATTTTTGCTGCTTCTGCACTTATCAACACAAAAGTCAAAATATTGAATAGATCATGCATTATATCTATATTGGCATTGTGAGCTTAATCTTTGCTCTAAGACCAGCTACAAGTAATCCAAAAATTTTAAAGTATTCAAAAAAAGGAAATAAACTTCTTTCTCAATATATGCATGCTTATATTCATTGGTGGGCACAGCTAACAAAAAAGCTAAACTGATAAAGATTTAGCAGAAACAAGGATGACCGCTAACTTTTTTATGGATTTAGCTTCAATCCCTTTTTTCTACCTTAAAAAACAGACCTAGGGAGCCAAGATTTTGATATGTTATAGCTTGTACATTGAGCTCTAAGTAAACTACATATGGAACGTAAACCGTCATAATTTCATTTGCTTATTTAATTGTTTATGCACGCCTTAATCATCATCTGATAATAACGTACTTGTGCTTTTTTGGAAAGCTTCAATGTCTAAAATACAACATATTGAATTTTCAGCTCTCTCGGTCTGTTTTTAAGGGTTTTAGAGCAAAAGAAAAGAACCAAAGCTGAATTAATATGATAAAAGATAGCAGTTATCTTTGCTTCCATCATTTGTTCAGTTTTTTTTCATTAGCCATGCCCACCTCTGCTTGCATTAGACAAAACAATCATGTACATATCATTTTGATATCAATGATGTAAAATAGATTGAAAATTATCTAAATTAAAAACAAATTAATTAAATGAATCTCTAATTTGTTTTTAGATTAAGAAATTGTTCAAATTTCTTGATTATAGAAATAGAAAAAAAATCAAGCTTACACTGTCAACATGTTTGGATCAATTCCATTTTTATTGCACTTTTTGACCCGCTTCAATTTTTCTCCGATGAGAATCATTTGCTTGTTTTGGTATTTATAATCACTGCTTCTTACAACAGACTGGTTTAAATACTGTTGCTGGGTTTAGGTTATTCATGTGTTCTGACATTTATGTGCACCTAAGTACCTATATATCCATGTATGTATGTGTTCATGTATCTATCTATCCATGTAACTATTTATCTAGATTTTGCCCATCCCTAACTGTTCATATAAGAAACTCAAAATTTTACACACACACTCCCCTCAATGAAAATAGGTATGCACTGGAAGATTTCAATATGCAGAGTGAGTTTATTCTAAATTAATCCCTTATTTTGCTTAATTCATGAGATAAAAAAAAGCATATATAAGTAGCAGTGGTTTATAATTTCCCTTCAAATGCAAGTCATTTTATTCTGGGAAGTAGTATACTCTGAAAAATATGCTAAAAGATATGCGAGAATAATTCCTTTTTCTGTTTTATATTTCATGTACTGACGTCTTTGGGTTGTTATGCCTGCCTATGTTTACAAATATTTTATCTAACGTTAGTTAATAATCCTGCAAAGAAGTGGGAGGGAGTTTAAAGTCAACTTTATATTTTTAATATTCAGAACAGTTTTAAATAGGCAGACAAAAAAGGTAAGACTTTATGTCACAACAGAAGAATTTATCTTGATAAAAGAAATAAAACAATCAAAAAGACAAAAATAGTTAGTATTGATGAGTGAGGTTGATATACTTGTATGAATATATAAGTTTGTGGTAGTAACAATGTATAAAACAATCAAAAAGAAAACAAAATGTTCTTCATGACAAAAAGTTGACAGAAATTAGAAGTCATAATATCAGCAAATTGTGTACAGATTTATCTGGTTATCAGAACTACTTTGCAGAGTATTAATGAATTTTTCATTTCTGCAGTCTCTTAGTTATGTGCCAGAACAATGATAAGTAAGTTAAGGTACAATTCTAGTGGTCTCTCACCACAGTTGGCACAAAGGTGAGTAATTCAGACACATTGACTCTTTCCTGAGAGAGACACTCTGGAATTTCCAGAGCAAAAAACTTGGTATTCATAGAAAAATAGGGGATCAAAAAAGTGTCTGAATCGACTGTTCATTGATTGGCCAAAAAATGAATGTCAAAATCCAAATCTTCTTGGGCTGCGATTCATTTTTTGCACAGATTTGTTTGAAGTAAATATGAAGTAAAACTGTCTTCAACAAAGTGGGTGCTACTAAATACATATTCTCATATCTAAGTAACAACTAATGTTTTATATATAGTCCGTTAAAATAGTCTTATGAACTTGGGGGGCGTCAGAATATATCCATATATTATGCTCCTCCAACCAATTAATTATGGCCTTCTCATGAAGAACAGATATTCAAGATTTGAGTACTCTGTCCAAATCATTTCATTGAATCCAATTGTTGATAAATTTATTAGGTATTTATTCATGTATAAATGTGCATTAAACCTAAAATTACTTATAGAAAAATAATCATATACATGTACTTAGTGAAATCGCTAAATGTAATGTCCAAAAGTTCGTAACTGACTTCTGGCTATATTTATGCTTCATCCTGGCTTCCATTAGTTTTTTTTAATCAAATGATTTGATCAATTTAGCTTCAGCTTTTCACCCCTTCACTATTGCTATTTCCTGCACAAAACTATTTGATCCTGGTTATTTTTCTCTGTATTATTATGAGGCATTTTGAACTTCAACATAAAGCAAAAGTGATTTTATTCTGAAAAGCCAGAGAAGAGAAGTGGTAAAGAAATGGTAAGGTATTTGGTTAATGTAAAATTAATCACTAACAGAAATCTTATACTTCAATACTTTAGGTTGTCCCACACAAAATGGCCGTTTTTTGGCATTTGTCTTCATGATTGCAATTTTGATAAATTCTCAAGCAGAAAATGTAGTTATGCATATTTAACTGATTATATAACAACAACTTTCCTTCAAATTTTCAACTTATTATTCATTGTATCAGTTCCCATGAGATAATTCCTCGCTGTTGGAAATCGGACTGTTGCTTTTTTTGAATTCAAACTCAATGAAATTGCTGTTCAAACTACCAAGAACATCAATTTCACATTTAGAGGGTGAGCTTTATACTACCAATAAATTGATGAAATGCATTAAAAATTTGCCTGAAAATATCCAGCGTTGGTAAACAAAACAGACCTGGGCCTATTTTGCTGCATGACAATGTCAGACCTCACATTGGCAAAACAAAGTTGCTACAACTTAATTATGAAATCTTATATCATTATCCATATTTACCAGATTATCACCTTGAGCTTTTTCTTCACAATATAAATATGTCAACAAAGAAGCAGTGATGACAGCATTTGAATACTTTTTAACTTCAAAAGACAGTAATTTCTATGAAAGAGGGATCTTTACACTTAGAAGAACCCAAGAAGCTATTGAAACAAATAGAAACAATTTTCATTAAAATCAGACTTGTTTACAATTGAAAGTTTTCATTTTTCCTTTCATGAACTGCCATCTTATCTGGGACGACCTAACAAATCCAAGTGTTAAATTGACTTTTAATGTTATCCATAATTCTACTGATAATAACAGTATTCAATGAAAATAATTTATGCATCTGTATTTGTGTACAATGAGGTCAAAACAATAGATGAGGAATTTAGTTTGGAGGGTGAAGATGGATGCATATATGAGTCAAAAAAAGAAAGCAAAACCCATGTGAACAACTATACTCAGTTGGATGAAAACAACCACAGCAACCTTCTGTAACTGAAAAATTATATTTTCAGTGTTTTGTATATTATGGTACAATTGATGCATTAATCTATTTAGTAGATATAGGCAAATGTTCTTATACTAACTTATTGATTACCACTGCCTGCAGGATATCTTTGATACCCAGATTCTAGAATCATTTATGAGAGGAAAAAAGCTACCAGATAATACTTGAGGAAGTCCAAAGAATATATCCGCTAAAATATAGTGGAAAAAAAAAACAGCAAAGATGTAGATGCTATCAGGTCGTTGCAAAATAATTTGCAGTTTTTATCATCTAAAACTCAGTTGCTCATTTCGGAATAAAGCATTACTTAACTATGTTGATGGGATGTACCAATTTAAAGTGTGAATCCAGCTCTGTTTATTCCAGCTGGATGTTTCCTTTTCATTATTTATTCTGATTTATTGAGGCTGTCAAATCAAAGATGGAGGAGAAGCAACTTCAAGCCATTTGGTTGTATGAGTACTAAATGGGACATAAAACTGCTTGAAATATCGACCCAGTATTTGGCCAGGGGACCGTCAACAAACATACAGCTCAACATCGGTTCCAAAAATTGTGAAAACAGATGAGAGCCTTGAAGACTTAGATATCCTGGTTTCTAGTTGGCAAAAATGCGTAGATTCTGACAGTTATTATTTCCATTAATAACTTTTATTCCAAGCTGAGATATACGGCTTTAAAGTTGGTAAAAAACCACAATAATTTTCACACCGACCTAATAGTTTAACTAATGATTAATCTCAGAAGTTCAGACAATATTTGAATACAATTGATCTTTTTTATTAATCTATTGAAATATTTATTAGTTGTTCTTATACCGTTTTACTTGACATGCTTATCTTTTATTTCCAAGTAATATCAAGTAAGAGATTTTGCTTGGTTTTTTCTTGCAACTAGTCTCTCTTCAAAATCTCTTCAAAATCCTATAATTATTGCCGAAGATCAGTTAGAAGTGATTACTTGTGAAGTTGATTGAATTGACATGTTAATAGAAACATAAATTTCTCTGAATTAGGATAATAAAATACCGAATGTGATTCAGAGACAAAAACTTAGAATAGAATGATTGTTTTTCCTTTTACATTGATTTGTGTTTTTTCATCAAGGGGACATTAATAAAAACCCAAACAAGTTCAGGCAGACCAAATCGTACAGGAGGTTTATCATCATCGAGCCAAATGTTTAGACGGAGGTCATCTTGGGCAGTGCCAACAAATGATAAACTTGATATTACAAGCATAGTAACAGCAAGAATGTCCAGCCTAGACATCAGTGCTGAAGATTATGGTGAGTCTGCATACATTTGAGCATTTGGTTTTTTTAAATTAACTCTTGAATGAATCGAAATCGACGGTTCAAAAAAAAAGAAAATTTACGTTTGATAAGGTAACACCTATCATGATGTTCTTTGTTCTGGAAAGTGGGAATTACTTCTTGGGATTCTTGCTCTTTCTCGTATTCTACCCGAAAAGCCGTTATTGTTCTTTATTCCTATGTTTTGTCACATGAAACAAATTCAAGAGCAGGCAAAATAGAAATCCAGTGACCCACACAAACAGGAGATGGTCAGCGTAAAAGACATCCTCCCAAGAAATAACTACTCTGCTAACCTAATATCAGCAATAGCAGAAAACTACAGCCACCTTACCATACATCAGAGACGTGTCGGAGGAGTTTAAAAGATTATAACAACCGTATAACATCAGGACCAATTTCAAAAGCAGTCACACACTACACATGTGCCTCACTACTCAAGAAAAACACAAACGGAAACTGTGTTCATAATATCCCTCGCAGGTGCAGTAAACACTACAAAAGGTGAAACCTATTGCTACAACCCCCCCCCCCCCCCCAAAAAAAAAATTAAGAACATCGGAAAGCAGTAACAGGTAGAGTAACTTTTAAATCTGGCGTGGCTGACCATGCATGGAGGGAGAAAAGCTAATGAAGACCACTATGAAACAAGGTCAAAATAATAGACAGGAAGAAATATTGGCAAGTAAGACATTAAATGGAAGCTGCCCATACTATGCTCAGTCGACTCCATCAGTAAACCAAGTATCATTATGAGTAGCATCTGGAAACCTAGGATTAGAAAAACTCTTTGTGTCACCTGACTAAAGGGAAGTGACTCAAAAACACAGTGCCAAAACAGGAATAAACATTCTTTTTTTAATTTAACACAAAGAGTGACACGTCCTAGGAAGTTATTTCCACAATTTAGACCAAAGAATACTCAAAGGACAGAAGGCACATAGTCAAAACATTGTGAAAAAATGAGCCACCTCGATGAGAAAAATAGTCTGGCTGTATAACATGCAATGACTAAATACAGTATCAAAACATCTTATTTATCTTCTATGTAAATAAAAGGTTACTATAGATTGATTTTTGATAAAACTACTAAATCTTAATAAATGGATATTGGGTTTCCTAATGATAAATCAAATTACACATTCATGCTCTTAAGGAGATAAATGGATCAACATGTTATTTGCAAGTATGAAATCTGAAGACTGACATCATTCTATAAAAAGCAGACGATCAGAAAGTTGTAGTTGGCAGTAAAAGATCTCAGATAACAGAAAGAATGACAGCAATCTCAAATTTCTTTTATTCATATTTTCTACAGGACAAGAAAATTGAAATAAATTAACAAGTGAATAAACTATGCATTTTTTAAAATTTAATAACATTTTCTCAATCAAACTCTTTCAGCTCAATTCTTTTAATTGAGGAATACTACAATATATTTGTAGCTTATTTTTACTTTCAATCTTCTCCGTAAATAATTCCACCGTCTAATTATCTGCTCCATATCATCAGCCTTTTAGCATCAGTCATTAGATATAGACCTTGCCCTATATTTACCAGACCTCTCTATCACGGGTATTTCAGAGTAAGGACTTTCTGAACTTGTCTGGTCCATCACACCATCATATTTTTTGTGTTCTGATCTCTCCAAATGATGTTCAGCATAATTCTCTCTCTTGCATGGTTCTCACTATAAGGGTCAATAACCTGCTTCATTTATCAGACATGAAAAAGGCAAATTGAGCAAGACAAAGGCTTTTGGCAGAAACAAAATCAGAATTCAATAACAGTTTTTCATGTTTTACATAAGAAGATTATCCAATCCAATTCAGCTTGCAAAATCTAGAACAATTTCTATCTAACTTTAAATGGGAAGAGTCCCGTTTTATATGAATGAATATTCTTCTTGAAGATACATTGCATCAGCTTATACAAAATTGAAATAAATTACAACTTTCTTAAAATTTTTTTAAAGAATGACCTGAGAACCATGCACAAGAGAGAATCATGCTCAACTTCATACGGAGAGATCATAAGACAGCACAGTATATTAGAGAAAAGATAATCAGAGATATCATAGAAACATTTAGAAAACTCAAATGGCACTGGGCTGGACATGTTGCAAGAATGTCAGGCAACCGCTGGACATCACATTTCACAACGTGGATACCAAGTGATCATATGCAAAATTGTGCCAGGCAGAAAGTAAGATGGCTTGACAAGCTAGATGAATTCTGAAAGTACTGGCTCCATGATGCCCATAATAGAGAGGTCTGGCAAATCTCGAGGAAGGTCTATGTCCAATGACAGATGCTAAAAGACTGATGATGATGATGATGGAACACCAAAACTATTAATAAAAATGCAAATGCACTAAATCTTTCAAAAATTATTGTTTTGACTAAAATTTACTTTTATATCGTTAAACTATGTACTTTCTTTCATCATTTTGACTTTATGAACACTATAGTCAAACATTATTTTTGACGTTTTAATGCAATGGAAAACAAAAATTGAAATCAAATATTCATCAAGAAAAAAACTGTTTGAATTCATCAATTTCGAGTTGCCACCATCCAAAAGAAACATGGTTCTTTGATGTTCAATTTTCATTAAAATATTCTTTTTGAATATGATCTTCCGTGTCAATAGAATTATGTACTCTAAATGGTGTCTTTTTAAAAAATCTGTATTTCTCATGTATTCAGATCGATACAGCAAAGATAAAAATATAAGATCATATGTGATCCTGAATCCTTCGCCAAAACGACGTCTCAAGCATGGAGACCTTATGTAAGTAAAGTCCACTTTTGTCAATTTTTTTATACTGACTTCTATCAAATCAGGCAACATCAATAACTTGGACAGCAGTGAAGCAAACAAAAAAAAAAAAAAAAACATTATGAAATTATTATAAGACAAAAATAATATCAACCAAGGCATAAATGGAATTGAAAACGTATTTTGACATGTGACAGCCATAGGAAATTACTCTTGGGTGCTTAATTGCCCCCCCTTCCTCCCCAATTATTTTTTAAAATTATTTACACCCTCACTGCTCTTATGAGGACCCCCATCAAAAGATTATCAAACAATGCAACCAAGTTTGATTGTATCGACTAATTTCAATGATTTTGAAATTTCATACCAGAAGACTTTTCAGACACAGACATTGTTATGTTTTATCCATTAGACATTTAAATTTATTTGTTTATTAAAAAAAAATGACTCCATGGGCATCTTACAGAGATGCCCATGGAGGCATTTTTTAGAAACACATATTCATCATTAAAATAATTGTTCATTCAAATAATAAAAATGCATGAAACTTTCAAAAATTTAAAGATGAAAAACAAACAAAAAACAACATTTCATTTTACATCCCGAACAGAGGAAGAATTTATTATTCATTTGTTGATAACACGGTACAAATTATCATTTGTTTTTTTCATTTTTGGTAGGAGATGTTGTAAATAGTTTTAAAAATATATATGAATAAATGCATCCAATCATGTTCCTATCTCTAAAATTGAGCATAGTTTAATGACATATTATTTTTCACAATACTCACATAAATCAAGTAAAAGGAAGACAAAAATATTTCAGTCAAAAATCGACCCCTGAGAAAAAAAACTTGTAGATAAAAATTCTATTTACTAATAAGAGATGAGAACGCAAAGCAGGATGTTATCTGTTAAAGGCCTGCTTCTGTGTGAACGATCAGAGCAGCTTCATCAACAAGCAAGAACTCTCTGACCAATTGTATCATCATTTTGATATGTGCTTGGTGTCGCTGTAGGTCGAACAAGTCACAATCACTTTTTGTGCTGAGGTATATGTTGTCCCTGTCATCCATCTTTACCATAATCTGATTCGGCATTGGACTGAAAAATATTGAAAAAAGGGTGAAGGTTAGCGCACATGAAGGTTTGTCATTTTTGATTGGGAAGGTCCTGGAGGAGTTGCTAATGCACCTGACTTGCCCTAGCTACGCCTCATGGAGTTGGATAGATTTTCCACAGGCACAACCAACCTACCATGTTGAATGCTTTTGCTAGATTGATAAAAGTGACATAAAACCCCTTGTTTCATTTACAGTATTTTTCCTGGATCTGTCTTAGGGTGAAAACCATGTCTAAAACCATATTGGCTCTCCAGCAGGGGATCCTCAGAAATTTGGTCCACCAGTCTGTTTTGTGGTATGCTCAAGAGTATTTTGCATGCAATCGAAAGCAGGGAGATACCCTTGGAGTTTGAGCTGTCCAATTTGTCTCCCTTGTTTTTGTAGAGAGTTATAAAGATTGCGTCTTTGAAGCCCTGGGGTAGTTTGCCCTGTTTGTAGCAGCTAACAAGGAGTTCATGGAGCTTTGTATACAGAGCAGGGGCACCATGCTTTCAGATCTTAGGGGCCTTGCCACACTTCAGCTGTTCAATCGCTTCCAGTTTCCTTTGGTGTGGGCACCATATCTAGATCTTGTTTAATCAGTTATTGATAGATTTGGGCAAATGTTTCCTACATTTCCTGCTTTGTGCTAAACAGTGTGTAAACCAGCGGTTCAGAATGGAATCCCTATCGGTTTAGTGCACTGAGCTCTTTGTGTTATGCAGTGGGTTCTGGGCTTAGTAGGTTGGGCTATACACTGCCTTTAAGGTGTGGCTATAGACTCTCCAATATCCCATCCAGTACTACGAAGTAGGATCAAAACCGCTTCAGACCCAGAGGCTGGCATTTTGCCCCTGCCCTACGCAGAACTGAATGGTCAGTAGGACCGAATTTAAACAATATATTTACTTATGCACAATTCCCCATCCACTAGAGTGCTCCATTCCAGAGTTGGAAGAGCATTGATATATATATATATATATATATATATTATTGTGTCATCCACAGAGAGCTGTTTCGATGTATTACATCTCTTCAGTATGGCTATAGACTTTCCATCCAGCACCGCGAGGCAGAATTGAAACCTTCACTTCAGACCCATAAGCCAATATCCTACCTCTGGATTACGGAACTGGACAGGCAGTGAGGCTGGATTTAAGCGATATATTCGAATTACACAGAAATCCCTCATCCACCAGAGTGCTCAATTCCTATAGAAGAGCATTGCATAAGCTTACAGTGGATGAGTTACCTCACTTAAAGAGTGCTCAACCCTGAATAGAGGAGCATTAATTATTATATAAGTAAAATTTTTGAATGTGTTGCTGCATTAGTTACTGATTTGTTTAAATATTCGTCTTCTCTCTTTTCTTCTAGTTACATCATTCAGCCCGCAAACAGACAAGCTGCACCAGTCGGAACCAGAAAGAAAAATTCCAACCAGAATGACCCATCAGCAGATACGAATAATCTCCCAGTTTAAACAACCACTCCAATCTTTGATATCTATGATTTCCACATTTATTTTTCAAAACTTCAATCACCATTCCACTGAGTGACTTTAGCAACAAGGGCACCTGTATCTTAGTGTAAATATTCATTGCTTCCACAAATTATTCCTCGTGAGAATAAATGATAGGCGAAAAAATCTATGGAAAATACGCCATCCTAAAAAGAATTAGGTTTACTTGTTCCAACTACATTCAAAGAAAAATAACCATGTCCAAAATTTTGAGATGAATCATTGTCATTATTCCACAATTTATTTGAAATAGTATCCTATTCCTTGTTGTTTTAATCACAACATTTCATCTGATGTATTATTTAGTCTCAGGTGGATTGTTCATCTGGTTTTTTCCTTCTATAGATAGTTTTAAGTCAGAGCAACAAAGATTTATACAGACAGAAACAATCTAGAAGTCAGTCTCAAAAAAACTAGACTATATATGAAGATTGTGGTTCCAAAACATGATAAGCACAATTTGAAGAATAAATATGTTTAATTAATTTAAAAGTCATATTTTGGATTTAAATTTTTTCATCTAATTATAACTTTTTTATATATATATGTAGTCTATAAGGTTTCAATAAGAAGAGAAGTTCAAATTAAGAAGTAGATTTTTGATTTAATTAAACATTTTTTTTTTTTTTTTTTTAAATGGCCCCCATTGCATATTGGAACCACACTCCTCAATACTAAACAAACAACACACATGATAGTCTTCCCAACAAGTACATGAGCGAAACACAGTGTCCTTTCTCGGCTTTTTGCTTCACTGAGATCAAAACATTGTGATAACCATTGTGAATAAACAAAGATGAGAATAATAATTTGAATAATAAAAATAAACCAAGTAAAAAAATTTTTCTGCTAATGGAGCCTTTTCATTTTGATGGAGAATAGTAGTTAAAAATAGCAACAAAAACAGTTGAAAAACTTATTCTAGAAAACATAAAATAACTGAAGATGCTAGAAATTAGAAGGAAAAGGTTCTAAAACAGAATTTAAGGAAAAAAAACAAAAAACGGTCTAGTTGATCACTTGATAGGGGTGATCAGTTAAAATTAGGAAAAAGAGATGATCAATGAATCAGTTACCTTTCTTGTCTTGTTTTGGGCTGTGATCACTTAAAAGTACAAATTTTAACTAAGGGAGCGATTGAGTATAAAATTTCATCATAAATTGAATCCCCCCCCCAATAAAAACCTATTTAGATAGGGAATTTTCAAAAAACATTTTCCCTATTTATTGAAGGGAGTGAGTGTGTGCAAAATTTCAACTTCCTACTGGAACATGGTCTCCGGCTAGACTTCAGGACTGGGTGGAATCCTGATAAATACACATAAATTGATAGAGCACATGAATAACTGACACCCAGCAACAGTGATTAAACCATTCTGTTATGGGTAGTACTGATTGAAAAAAAACAAATACAAAATATCCATAAAGAAAAGTAAAGATCCACTTCTCCACATGAATGGTTGAAACAGAAATTGTTCTAATGAAATTCAAGCTCCAAAATTTCCTTGGTTTTTTCAAAAAAATCAATGTCTTAGACTTTTCCTGATATTTTCAGTGTTTCAATGTTGTCAGCCATTCGTAAAACGTGAATCCCTTAAGAATGCTAAAGAGTCCTTCCATATCAAATCACCCAATTTTAGGTACTTTCCCCAGGTCACCCTCTCTGACCCTCTGAAAAAAAAAAAAAATCACAGATGCTCCTACACCAAACTTATGGAGAAATCCAAAACATCACATCTGTATCTTTCATAGATTGAAATTCAACTCAATTCTATGCAGTTTGCCAAACGAGCCTTTTTGTCCAAACTCCAACATTTATATGGTATTTACAGCTTTGGAATTTTGTGACTAGGGCTAACTTTTTGTCCAAACTCCAACATTTATATGGTATTTACAGCTTTGGAATTTTGTGACTAGGGCTAACTTTTAATATAATCAGATCAGGTGCATCTTATGCAATTTTCCTCCGACAAGGATTAGAAAATAGACGAAAATCAAAAATGCAATAAGACGCCACCAACTTTAAGAGCTCCTCATTCAAACTATGCCGATCAAAGCACTCAGTTTTATCCCAGTTATTTATAACATATTAGGTCATGTGTATGCAATAACCATATTTATAACTATGATAAGAGTGTTTGAAATGATTGTTTGAAATGTGCTCGCTTCTTGATTACTATGTATTCTTATATATCTGAAGATGATCTGACAAAAGTTTGGTGCTGTTGTTGACCTTCCTTTTGGAGTAATGGATTTTTAATGCATACAGGGCAAGCTGAAAAGTCCTCTGCTTAAGAAACAATATCAGTTCTTGGCGCAATGGAAACTACAAGAGATACAGGCCTAATATTTTGGATTTCTTCATAAATTTGATATAGTGGCACCTGTGATTTTCTTCAGGAGAGTCATAGAGGGTGACCTGGGGAGCTCTGGGTTATTTGATATGGAATGACTTTATACTGAAGAGGCATTATCAACTCATTACATTTAGTATATAATTTGTACGAATGAATATTTGCATATATCTCAGTTTTAATTAAACATATACCAAAAACTAGCAATATCTTGAATTTATAATTAGATTCATTAATATAATTAATAATAATAGAAATCAAACTGTAGTACTAATGCCAATTTTCAAGTCTGTATACAAAACGGTTTGACCAGGAGCACTGAAATACAAATATATGCATGTATAAAAAGGGATAGAGTCCTTTGCCACCTTTACTGCACAAGAATATCCTAATTCAGTTTTTATCTCTCTAAATTTTCATTGTAAATAAAAAGCATTTGCATTCATAAAGCTTATGACACTGACAGGAAAATAAACACAGGGTTAAAAATAGTTTTCATTTTATTAAATGATTAATTTCTTGGTTAATTTTGTGAACTGTTTCTGTAATTGTAGTTCAGGAATATTCATTTCAAATAATTTAAAAATTTCTCATGAAATTCATCCTCCGAAAATACTGGACTGCTTTTTGACCACTTAAGAGAGAAAGCAGGAACTATTTCTGTTATAATATATGTCACTGTTTTTGGGGTTTTTTTTCAATTTTAAATTATACTCAGATCTATTTCTCAATTCTCAAAGGTACCTGAATGAGGAAAGGTAGCAAAATAGATGTTAACCTTTATTGATAGGGAAAGATGGACGCAATATATAAATCTCTAGTTAGAATATTTAATTCATTTAAACAGAATGTATTCATGATTATTAATCTAATACAGAATTTACGAGAAATTCAAAAACAATACCAAATATACAGATATGAATAGACAGGGTTATGCAAAATTACAACATGAACAAAAATGTGGGTGAGTAAAAATTACTTTCCTCAACATAAAATCTATTTTTATAATCTTCATAAAATCTATTCCTCAGTAACATTCCACGTTCCAAAGTGAATATATTATATCAACAAGAAGAGAATCTCGAACCATTCCATTCCATCATAATATATAATTTTTTAGATACCACTTTTTAATATGAATGAGCTGATTCGATAGCACGACAAAATTAATTTCTTATTTTTGATTATGGACATTTCAACATCAAAGTATTTTTTTTTAAAAACAACACTCCCCATGCTGATGAAAACATAATCATTTTTTTTATATTATACAACACAAATTCTTTACACTGTAGATTTTCTCATGACTGATATTAGGAATATCTGGAATACAGGAAATCTTGAAGGATCTTATGAAATAAAAAAAAAATTAATGCAAATCCAGATTTCAATCATTTTATGAGATAAAAAGAGATTAATATTAATCCAGATAACAAGATTTTTTATTTAGAATCCATACTCTCCATAATTCAAACATTCATATTCTTCATAATCAAGACCAGTGAGATTTACAAAATATATTCAGAATCATTTTTGTTTCTTTTTGAACATCTATGTTTTATCAGAAATAAAATATTTAAAAAAAACGAATTGGTATTTTAAATACTTTTTTATCAGATAAAAATGTTTATGTGGACCTTTCCTTTTTAAGACCCATCATTTTTTTGTAATACTTTGAACTTGTGAAGTACAAACTCTTATATTCTTATTTATCATTAAAGAAAATAAATCACTGAAGAATATTCAGAGAAAAGGAGAAAACTATTGTGTGATAACATCAACAAAAAATTTATCAAACAAATAACGAGTAGTATATCTCTGAATTTTTGAGATGAGGTATTATTATTATTATTTCTATTGATATTCGGACCATCCTCATCTTGGTTGTTTTTCATACAACGTTTCGGCTGTTGTACATCTACCCCCGTGGAACAAGGTTGAGGTAATTGATCAGGAAGAACACTGGAAAATTCGAAAATTGAAAGAGTTGGCCCATATACTAGGCAAGCAAAACTGCCTCAGTAATCCTAGCATTGAAATGGATACTATATGGGAACCTCTAATAATGAAAGACAGAAAACAGTGACATCAAATACCAAAAACTGTCACCTGAGGTTTAAGGCTCCTAAAAATTAGTACTGGTCCACATGGACGCATAGCGCAGTGGTTACAGAATCAGACAAAATTACTGCAAGTAATCTGATGGTTCTAGGTTCAATCCCAGTGTGAGACAATAATAATATACTACTAATGCTAAGAGGGGAGTGCGGTCTACATAGCCCCGTCGGTTAAATAAAGGGTTCGGTTCGCTACTTCCCCACACCAACCAGATGATACCTGATGAAGGCTGTGGCCGAAACGTTGTATGAAAAACAACCAAGATGAGGATGGTCCGAATATTAATAGAAATAAAATAACAAGTAGTTATTTGTTGATCACAAAATGAAATGTCTGTGGAATACAAAGTATTGTAAAGTCATTCAAATGTTCTGTATGTGTAACACAAATGTTGAATTAATATACGGCAAGAAATTCACTCAACACCCTCCGTGTTTTTTCTCTAATATACTGCAGTTTTGTGATCTTTCCTGGTGTGTGTGTGTAATAGTAAAAGTCGTCATTTCAATAAGTACGTGTATGTTTTTACAGTGGCCACTCAGGAATGGCTAAATAGTGAAGTCAACAGAAATCAACCTATAAGAAAATGTTTTCAATTTTATATGAAGACAGTTGCATACCGTTGTCTTAAATTTTGAGTCCCTTGAAGAATTAGATGAATGTTTACATGAGACAATTATTTTTGTAAGAAAAATACAAAATGTGAATAGACCGGTAAAAATACAGTGATTTTCTAGAAAGAAAACATATCAACTACTAAGTAGCTGAATTTGATAAGAATTTTGAAAATTAATCTTTCTAATAAGAAAATATCTCATTGCTTAGAAAATATAATCACATTATTATGCAAAACATTCAGAGAAAAATAGATTCCAAGTTTTATCCCATTTCTGATAAAAATTACAACTTTATTCTTTGACTGAAATCATGGCATCTGCTTTGTGGATTCTGAGAGATTGAAAAATGAGCAAATGCAAACATGAATTTTTATTGCTCAGGAAGCCTGTATTTGCACAAAATATTCACAGTCAATCTAGGATCCTCTTTATGTTCAAGAAAGAGTTTTTTCAAGACTTACATGTAGGATTTCTCACAGAATCATATAAAATAGTTGGGAAATCCTTAAAAAAAAAGTAAAACAAAACAAAGAATTAAAAGTATGTTTAAGAATGATGTGTAATGACTTTGGGCCACAAAAGGTTAATGAAATTCAAGAAAGATAATATGAAAATGTTTGTCGGACAGAATGAGGAAATTTTATCTTTAAAACTAACCATCAATAAAGGTGCGTTGAAATTTTTTAAAATAAATTATCGAAATTAACTGTTGAGAGAAATATATTAGTTTTGTGTCATGAATGTTTAAAATGTGTAAACTTGTCCCTACTTTCTCTTTGTTGATTCAAGGAAATAGAAATTTTCATTTTCTTTCATTTGTTAAAATATACATGTTATGACGAATAGATGAAATTGCCCAAATGGCAAAATTTACGTATATTTTATGTTTGTTTTGATTACATAAACTTCTGATCATAAAAAATTGTTGTTTTATATTATTGTTTTGATTAGACAAACTTTCCATCAAATTGAAACTATTTATTCACTTATTTATCAAAAAATAAGGTTGAAATTTCACCAAATGGGCTTTTTCACTGATTCAACATAACATACAAAAATTTAGTGAATAACAACATAATGATTATCATAATCAAAGGCTCCCAAAGTCTTTACGGAACCCAAAGTAAAATTTGATTTATGTAGCTTTTGAAAGCAAAAACATTCAATTTCTATCGTGGGACGTTTCAAGCATTCGGGATCTTCTTATTTTTTTTTATGTAGATCTTTTCTTCTCTTTGCGTTAAAGGAAAAATTACCTGAACAGTATTTGACCTAATTAAATGTATCGTTTCCATCTATTCTTATGGTCATTTCAGGGGATTGATGGTTGAAAATTACTTTTGTCTTAGCTCTGTTCATCTTCATACCTATTAGAAACTCTTTAGATGACATGTTTTGAGATTCATCTGATGTCTCTGATATTATTGCAATGTCATCTGCAAATCGGACATGGTTCAGATATTCTGTCTCGGTTTACTCCTATTTTGCCCCGATCAGTTTTCCAAAAGGTGCTTTTGAGGACCCTTGTCTGACTGTCTCAAAACATCTGTCAAGTAATGGAGATCCTACTTCACAAGAAAGGAGATAAGAAAGTCCTTGGAAACCAACTCCATATTTCATCACTGTCCGACATCTATGAGCTATTCTCAGAAGTACTTCATCATCATCATCAGCCTTTTAGCGTCCGTTTTTGGACATAGACCTTCCCCTGGATTTGCCAGACCTCTCTATCATGGGCGTCATGAAGCCAATACTTTCTGAACTTGTCTAGTTCATCATGCCATCTTATATTTTGCCAGCTATAGTTTCACGTATGATCTGTGGGAATCCACGTTGTGATGTCCATCAGTTATCTGAGATTCTGGTAACGAGACCAGCCCATTGCCATTTGAGTTTTCGGAAGGATTTCATAATATCCCCAACTCCTGTTTTTTCTCTAATATTCTGCAGTTTTGTGATCTTTCCTTGTGATGTTGAGCATGATTCTCTCCTGTGTACATTGCATGGTTTTCAGCCTGATGGGTCAGTCTTTTGTTTAGGTTCCATGTTTCAGCTCCATAGGTGACTATCGGAAGGATGCTTTGATTGTAGACCCTCAACAATTAAAAAAGCTCACAGCACAAGAGAACACAAATAACTATTGTGTTCAAAGAAAATGGAGACCTAACAACAGATAGAGACTGAATTGTTTAAACGCGCTCACGAATTCTACAAAAACCTATTCTCTTCCAAACATGGGACAACAAACAGGAAATACAAGTTGCAAAAATACTTACAGACTAGCAAATACTCTGGATGAAAATGAATCACATGAATGGCTGGCTCAAGAATTGGCTACTCAACAAAAGACCACATACATACAATAAGTCAGCTGATCGAAAAAAGAATAGATTATTACAAACCACTTTGTTTGACTTGTTTATTATGAAAAAGTATTTGACTTGGTAGAACAAAGGATAGTCTTCAACCCAATGCAAGACTAAAATATTAACAAAAATTATGATACATATCTAATGCTATAAAGATGGCATATATTTCTTTCTTTCTTCGCTCACTTGCTTCTCTAAGTTCTATCGTATCCAGCCCCAAATAGTAGATTTAATACAAAATAAGTAGCTGATAAAAATAGCTTGTGTGTGTATATCCGCCATCTTGTCAGTGACAATGCATATGAGGGGTGGTTGGAGGATGCATGTGAGTTTGGAGCTTATTTTTAGTCAGCACAGGCCAGACCGCGGGGAAGCGGGGTTGGCATGAATACATTCCCAACTATAATTTTATGAAATCTCTATAAAATATTTTGCCTTTTTTTAACTTTATGAAATAGAATTTCATTTGCTTTCATGCCACAGTCATCATAGAAGAAGTTGCCATGAAAGGGTATCCCTGGTCTTCACTGATGTCGAGGTAAAAGTTACATCGAAATATCCTCTCTACGAATGATGGAACCCTGTGTTTTCCAGCAGAACATTGTCTAAATTATAGCATTACTTCCACTGGCTTGCCATTTTCCCAGCATACACTGCATTCTATGGGGTCATTGACGACGTCTGTGTGTACAGAAGACTATGGAACCAGCCTGTCAGCAGTAGTGGGAGCTGGTGGTGGCTTTGAAGTGATGTGGGATATGTTCTGTTAGAAGGTCACAAGGGCCACTAGTTAAACTGAAGTCTGATTTGACAGGTATGAAATACACAGATCTGATTGCTGATCAATTGCACTTCTTTATACTCACCATGAATTTGACAGCTCAGCAGCTGGTCAGTCCTTGGTCACATGGATAGAAAAAGTGTGTGAAACCTATGTGGTGTGAAGAAGGTCAAACGGGTCTTTCCGTTGCCCCTGACAAGTGGGGCAATAACAATCTACCAATGGTTGAGTGCTGAGGATAAAGCTGACATAGAGGATGCCCACCTAACAGTTTTTGCATCAGACTCGCTTATAGCTCATGAAGAGTTTGTGACCTGGTGCCAATTCCAAGCAAGTCTGTAGAGATTTACAATGCTGACTAGCAGAAGCTGGTGGTACTGTTTGGCCAGATTGCAACCTGGCCTTCGCATTCGTGATGGTATTGCAATTTATGTTAAGCAGCTTCTTCATGCCTCATTGAGGATGGGCGACATAACCATGAACCAGTTGCTGGCCCGGGCCAAAGTGAAAGATGAAACAGTGCCTGGAGAGCTAATTGTGGCAGACCCTCAATTAGTTGAACAAAACCAGCACCTGTCATGGCAACACCACCGGCTATAAGTGCTCTGGTCCTAACCACTTTGCCAGAGATTGCCTCTATCAACGTTCGGAGGCAAGTGGCAGTCACACCTGCAATGCTTCTGATGCAATGAAGAGGGCCACATCTAGAGGAGATGAGGAGGAGGAAAAGGCACCGGTGCCAGTCTCCTTCCCAAACAGGCGCTAAATGAGACCCTACCTGTAATGGATGTGCACAGAGACAAAACCAGGTGTATGCCATTTGTGGAATATGGTTACCCTCAAACACTCATGAGCAAATCGGTTTGTCATCTTGGAGAAAGAGGGAGGTAAAAGGTGTTTACCGCTGGCAGCACGACTCAGAAGTGTTCAGCTAGGAGTGAGCAACATGGATCCTATTGAAGTTGATTGTGAAGTTACAGAGGTTCAACCTTCTTCAAAGGATAACACGATCAAAGAGCTGCGCAGAGTTCACATCAATGGATTGTAGAAGTGCTTTTCCATTGAAAATCTACCTGTGTGTGCAGCTCTTGAAATCAATGAGCCTGATTCAACCAACCCAAAAGGACAACTCCATAAAAGTTATCAAACGATCGAGTACTAGAGAAACTAAAAAGCAGAGACGTTATATCGGCAGGTAAAGACAGAGATACAGTATCTGGGAGCGAGATGGGGGGTGTCAATCGTGAATCCAGACGGGACAAAGGGAGAGAACGTCTGAGCAGATTTGGAGCTACAGACTGCTGCTGTCTATTTCCATTGCTAATTTCGTTTGAATCTTTACTTTTCCTTTCAGCAACAAAATCATAGAAATCTCTATCAAATAAGAATATTGACATATGAAGCTATTATTTCTTGGCATATCCTCAATGTATGTCTATACACTTCTGAAGCTGGTGCTTCCATCTCTCCAAGCCTGAAGGATTCTGCGTTTTTCAATTTACATCATGTTAAAAATGCAGTACAAACCTTCTGATTGATTTAGTTTTCCAAATTTTTGAATTTCACAGATTGGCCTTAAGCTGCCTTTCTTTTAGGAACCCCTGCAAGTGTTCATGATAAGAACTATGGACCTGCAAAAAATATATATATAGTTGTTTAGGTTAAGCTAATTTTTAGTTTCAAACGTTCAAGTTTTCTTTCCTTTACTAGAAACCAACAAGAATACACATATATATATATATATACAAAGAAATATTTGCAAACTAGTCTAGTTACAGCATTGACTACAGTATAAAATCAAATCCTTACACGGGGCTCTATTATTGTGTTCTTGTGTCAGACTAAGCTAAGCTTAGTAAATAACACAAATACAGTAATTAATTATATATAAATAATATTTATGACTGGCTACAAATTAATGTTCAATTATGGAAGAAGCATGTTCAAAAAAATATCAATTTCTGTCATGAGCGTATTTGCAGGAAAAAAATATTAGAAGCATGGATACATAGCGTAGTGGTTACAGAATCAGACAAAATTACTGCAAGTAATCTGATGGTTCCTGGTTCAATCCCAGTGTGAGACAATAATAATACTACTAATGCTAAGAGGGGAGTGCGGTCAATATACCCCCGTCGGTTGAAATAAAGGGTTCGGTTCATTACTTCCCCACACCTACCAAATGATACCTGATGAAGGCCGTAGAGTACAACGGCCAAAACGTTGTATGAAAAACAACCAAGATGAGGATGGTCCGAATATTAATAGAAATAGCATTTTCTTTCGTTTACATCCTGGTTCCTAAAGTAATGTTAGGAATTCAGCTGCGGACAGGTAAAGTGCTAAGGAGTTTGCAACAATAAAAAATGAAAATATGAAAAAGGAGACCATAACTCTTTGATTTAGACATAAATAGGAATTTCAATAAATTCTTCAACATTCATTCACACACTTTTTGTAAATGATCATTCAAAGTATTTTTTTAATCCAATGATGTGAAAAAGCAATGAAAATCATTGCGCACAATGCTAACATAATGTGGCCACATTTTATTGTTTTGTTTATTAATCAAAAAAATAATTCTCAACACTTTTTTTCAGCTATGTTAAAAAATATAATGCCATTTAACAACAGATTGAATGTGTATCAGAGTTTAAAATCTATCGATAAGAATCAAACTAAAATCTCACAATAAAAACATCCCAACCCTTTTCATTAGTTTTTAAAGCCAATATCAACATTTATGAAATTATAAGCAGGTAAAACTTGATAAGAAGAGCTACAACAATCAGGTGAAGTACAAAGCATATACGAAAATAAGGTAGACTCACTTTTGTCTTATTCAGTGGGGAACTCCTGGCATAGTCATGAAGAGCAGTGTACACCTGGCCATCATAACGACCCAGAGTACTGTTTAGTTTTCTATCGCTGACAGCAAAGGCATCCACTATAGTAACAGCATTTGGTCGGATTTTCGTCAATAGGTTGAGCATTGCATTATTCAATTCTGACACTTGATCTTCTGTTAACAAACCAGGCTGAAGAAAGGAGAAAGGATATACACCAATTAAGACTGTCATGTTGGGGGGGGGGGTGATCAATAAAAAAGAATTGGAAAAAGGAGTGATCAATTAAAATTTAGAAAAAGGTGATCAATAAACAAGTTATTCCTTTCTGTTGGGCAAAGATTATCAAAAAAGTGGAATTTTCAAAAAACAGGCAACACAAAGAATGATATCAATTTAGCATACACTTACATTGAAAATTACACCTTTCACTTCACTTTTTAAGGAGGAATTTTTAAAAAGTTTCTACTGGACATGGCAAAGAGTAAATGTTTAAATTTTCAGCCCTCTAGCTCCTTTAGTGCAGCCTGTACCCATGATAGCCAGCCAGACAAACTTGAAAGATGGAGAAACTTTAGGTGACAGTTTCTAATATGAGTGGTTTAATATTTCCATCGATGACAATAAAAAATACATTAGTTCTGACTGACATAAGATTAGTTACTGATACTAAGAGTAAAAGAAGGATTGAAATTATAGAAAGATTCCATACTACAAAGGATAAAGACTAAATGTCGTAAACAGTTGTTTTTTTTTAGATAGGATAATAATAAACTGCTGCTCTGGCCAATCAGAGCTAGATATAAAAAATAAACAATTTGCTGGAATAAGGAGTGAATGTTTAATTTTCAGCCTTTTCTGACTCATTTCAAACATTGCATAAAGAGTACAAAAACTGATGATCATCAAGTCAAGAACAACTAGCACTCACATCAGTATGCTTCAAATTTCATAGCCATCTTGGATATGGCAGCCATTTTGAATACATAATGAGGTCACATGACCATTATATTTACCATAACTGAAATCCATATCTTATAACCTTCAAAATAAAAAATAACACTCAAGAGTTTTTCAGGAGACGAGAAAACTTAAATCCATCCATTATGTCCTTGATTTGTAACCCTTGGAAAAAAAGGGATTTGCTTTTTACCTTGTAAGTTTAGCAGTGATAATGGTTAAATTCAGTAACCTTGATGAGAATACTACCAGTATAGTTTGGATCATGGATTTATGATTCATCATTTTGAAATATGAACACAAACTAAGAGACCAATTTGGCATAAACTTTCATAGTAAATTGAACAACCGAATGAAAACATAATTGGGGGTGAATTTTCAAAACAAAAACACTTTCCCTACTCATTGAGGTTGGTGTGTGTAAAATTCCAAGTTTTTACTGTGAACAGTTAGGACTGGGCAAAGTCCAGATTGATAAATAGATACATAAAAATGCCAGAACACGTGAGTAACCCAAATAACCAGCAACAGTGATTAAAAAGTTTGTTGTGTTTAGGGATGATCAATAAGCTTCATTGAAATTTTACCCCTGTAAAATATTTGATAATTGATTAACATCATTATAATACAAAAATACCATGTAAGTATAATAACTCATTCACTATCTAGGATTCGAAATCTTAAATATTTGATTTCACATACAAAATATGGTCAACTCATCAGAAGTAGTTGAATGTCAAATCAGCAAATACCTACTGTTAGTACAAACTTATTTCAAGTACCCTGAAACAAATTTCTTAGCAATAAGCATCAGTTAATAGAAGATCATTGACATATGAATAGATATAAAGAGATTCAAACACTATATAGGAGAGTATAGCTTACCGCCATGAAGTTACCAAGGTTTTCAAGAATTCCATGAACACAGTACAATTTGCACAAATCTGTCAGCACTGACTTTAATTCTGGCTCTTCAAGCTCACTAACACAGGCAATGTACTTTTCGACTGGATAAATTTGACAATGTGCCTAGAATGAAAGTTTATGATGATTCATTACTATTATCAAGTTGAACATTCATCATACCTTCAGGATATTTTAGTTCAACAAGAAATGGAGTTTATCAAAAATAGCATACAGATGTATGAGGCTATGGACAAAAATCCCACCCAACAAAATCCCACAAAATAAAAAAAAATAAAAAAACGGGACAAAATGTATAAACGTGAGTTTTCATCCGTACTTACCCCAGAGTTCATATTGTGTAGCAAACACTACAAAAATTTCAACAATCTTTGTTCTAAATAATAACACAAATATCATTACAATAAAATTAGAGGGATTACTAGATTCAGGTATCTTTAATCAAGTTATTGCTTTGCTGTCAACCGTCCATTAGCATTCAATGCCATCCCTACCAGGGATTTTGTCCAGTGGCGTTTTTGTCATTGACCCAGATATCTGTTGTATATAAAGAAAATTCTCAAAAGAGACTACATTATAAAGAGGAAAGAATAAAAATGATATTTCAGTTCTCCTTTGAACAGGCTGAGGTAGTACAAAAAAAAAAATTAGTTATAATTTTAGGAAATTTCTTCAAGGAGACAGACAATCCAAAAAACAAATAATGTTTTCATGATACAACACCTATAACCTTGAACTTTCTACTTCTACAGCATAAATTTCCACGAAAATTTGCACGTAAATTTATCAAAATAATTTTATGGGAAATTTTTTCTTTGAACTGGGATTTTATCATAAAGTTTTATTATCAGAGTGAAAAGTCGTTTACACACTATAAGAAGTCATATAAAGCAGAATCCCTGATCTTTTCTATATAAAGTACTCTTTGAAGATTTTTGAAAAATGTTCTTTAATTTCCATTCCATAAAAATACCAGATGGAAAAATCTCTGTGAAAAGCAACCAAAAATATAATGACAGCAGGTGTAAAAGACAAATTCAACATGATGTTTGCTGTAAATCCTGGAAATGATAATATTCATAAAAAGGATATCTTTACAATATGTCAGCACTGAAACATTAAAGCGAAAGTCTTAGTATTGATTTTGACAAGTTTTTACCTTCATCTTAACTTTCAGCTGTTTTTTACCACAACTTTGAATAGGATCCTAATTCTACTGCGATCATTAAACATAGTAAACGGAAATAAACAATAGACTGATGGTGAGAATCAAACTTGCATCCTCCAGCCAGAGAGAGTCTAGTATACACCTGGCTGCCTTAATCATTTGGCTATGGAGACTTTATAGTTAAACAGAAGCTGATTTTTACACCTTAAACCTTACTCCCTACGACTGATATTTGATGCTTGTTGGTTTTAACATTAATTTCAACTAGTTTTTAACCTTCATCCTAAGTTTTAGATGCTTTTTATCACAAAGAAAAAAGAAATTTTAATTATGATATAAGAAGTCATCGAACACACAATACTCACCAAGGCACTTTTCATTATATCTACAGAAGTCATGTTCCAAACCTCCTCAAAACTTTTGCCAGATGCAATTTTGTTTGAAAATCGCTGGAATAATTCCATCACCTTTCTGAAAATCAAATTAAAGCTATTTTATCATTGAAAAATATGAAATGGAATAAGCAATAAAAACAATAAATATTGTGCAAATGAAAAAAAATACATTTTGATTTTATCTAAATATCTAACTGTTTTAATGACGTTCTAAGTAGCATTGTAATAATAAGTAAATATATTTTTATGTTCGGTTTTTTTTTCGGCAAACATACAATTTCATTTAACCTTTTATTGGTGATATTTCGGCATCGCTGGACAACACCGTTTTCAAACTGAATTAGGAATGTTACAAAATTTCTTGTTAAGAATCATTTTGCCAATCTCGTGCTGCAATTGTTCAGTCGTTCTTTTCATGAACGGAAACCAAGATTGCGATTTGATTCACGAGTATTTATTTTCAATGTTTGCTTCCCTTATCTATCTTTTTGTGCGATTTGTGATTTGTTTAGTGTATAACCACGCAAATTGGCCGTGAGACCCCTCACTATTTCCTACTGGTCCTGAGCTTGAATTTCTTTTCTGCTGTTTGATACACTCTGTAAGTATTTTTTTCTCAGTTTCACCAGTGGAAATAACTTTACAAGAGCAAGACAATTGGTAAACTGCAAAAAGAAAAACAAGTATATACACTTATATTGGTATTCGTACATAATAATGTTGACAGGGTTTTAAAGCAAATAACCCTCTATGTTCCTGGCGTGAAAACCGTTCATTTGAGATCAACAAATTGTCAACATCACTATTTTTACCACAGATCAATTCCTGTACCAAGAACTTGTTTCACATCTGATGTATCTCCTGTAAGTCAAATCCAAAATTTTACAAATTGAAAATCCTTTGATGAGTTTTAGCCTTCAGAAACATATAATCTTTACAAATTAGAGAATTGATTCTGAAGTTGTTTGAATTAGATCATAGTTTTGGAATGGCAAAATTAGATATAAAATGAATATTGTTTTCTCACATCTGAGAACTATGTTGGTAAAGTCTCAATAAAGATGGTAGGTGTAGATTCCCTCCAACTTGAGCGTGACCTGCGCTAAAATCTTCCCCTAAATAGGAAACAGTACCATAGAGCTTGACACCATTGGATAATCCTTGGGCACATTTCAACAAGTATCTGTAAATAAAAAATTACATTAAAAGGTATAAAAAAAAACAAACTATTTCAATCAATTAAATTTGTGCGTTATAATAAGAATACCTTTTTATGATAGTTTTCTTTCATTAAAAAAATTGTAATGCATATCAAGGTGCCAATTCTCTTACAAGAAACTGGACTTATGTCAAAAAGATATACATATATATATACCTCCTATAATTGTATCACCATAGCCCACGCTTATATCAGAACTAATTATCTAAAAAAAAAAATGTTCTATCTAAAATTATCCAAAAAGAAAAAAAAAAAAAAAAATACCGGGACAAGATTTGGGCTTTGTTAGTCCAAAATAACCATAGAGACCCCAAAAAGCTCTTTTTTGAAAAAACAAAAAAAAAATTACATTTAGATGGTGCCTAATGCAGATTTTCAAGGTTGTAACCCCCAAAACATGACCATGAACATCCAAAGACACACACACACTGATACTCAAAAAGAGAAGAATCTGTAGCCTATGGCTGGTAGGTCAAACCATTTGTGGGACTCCAGTGATTCAGTATAAACTACTATGATACCATACATTTTTTATATGAAATCATACACTCACTCATCAGTCAGTAAAAGGGAGGAGAGATGTAGATAGCATACCGAAGAATGATTACACATAATACTATATATTAATATAGATCGATAGGCTTGTATATTAATCAAATTGGCACAAGTCTCTAAATATGTTTAGATTATATACATTTTAAACATCGAACGTAGAGGAAAATTATAGTTTATTCTTTAAAAAAAGCCGTTTTCCCACGTGATTTTGTCATTCCCCTATTTGAAAAAACAAATCATCTGTACAAATAATTCCTTCTTAACAACCAACTTTTAAAATTTTGAGATGTTTGATCTCCTCATGACATCTCTAGATACATTTACCTTGAGGAATAATGACAGGAAGTTTTCTTCTGAGAAGAATGATAATATAAAAATCACCCAGTAAAGCCATAAATGGCCAAAGGTAATATATATACTTTGCATAAATTACACACCATAGCCCGTGCACACACTAGAACCGATTACCTGAAAAATAGATCTTTTATCTAAAATTATCTAAAAACAAATACCAGCTCAATATTTTGGTATCGTTGGTCCAAAATAACCATAGAGACTCCAAAAAGCATTTTTTTTTAAAAATAACTAAAACAAAAAAAAGGTTTTCGGATGGTGCCTCAGGGTGTACTCATTCAAATTTTTGTAATGAGACCAAGTCAGGTAGGGGATCAATTTTTATGGGGCTATGATCATTCAATATCACTTCTCATTGATATAAACTATCTTTAGAAAAATATACTCTGCTTCCAAATGTTGATTTCATACAGCCTATTAGCAACCACTCCATAAATTCATCCAGAATTTTTACATAGAGCTAAACATCCCAACTCAGATCAAGCTAGAGACCAATTTAGCACAAACTTACATTGCAAACAGCCCCCCTCCAACCCCGCTTTTCCTAGATGTAATAATGAGTAAACTTTTAAATTTTCAGCCCTCAAGTTCCATTGGTGCAGCCTATACACATCATATATACATAGCTAGCCAGCTGGCCTGACTCGAAAACTGAAGAAACTTGTGTTGACAGTGTTGGTTGATGTTTCTAATAACTACATATATACCTGGCAAGAGAGAAAATACTAATACAAAAGAAGTTTTGGGTGCATATTAAATCCATATAAGTGAGGTATCCTGGTGAACAAGGGTTTTATCATAACTCATTTCAGCGAAAGAAAATCCAGTAGCAAATGTAATTCTAACTACTCTCTATAAAACTGAGAGCTCATAATTACAGATTAGCTTTTGAAAAAGAGCAATGCCCATTAAACATAGGGAAACTGACAATATTATTATCGGAGAAAAGCAAAGATCTACTCACAGAACCCATTTGGCAAGGGGCTCTGCACCATTAACAATTTCTTTCAACAAAGTTGCCTCATAGATTGTCAGATTGAGCTGTAATTTGGTACTGAAGACCTTTGGACCAAGGGGCAACTTCTACATGTATCAAACTATAAAAAGCATCCTTACGCTAGATATAGCTTCAGCCATTCCTGCTTAGAATAGTGATACGGTCCAAGTGCAGAGACTTTGAAACAGCCTGAACCAGCTCAAAGTATGTAAATATTTGAATGTATACAGATAATTGAAAAAGATTCACTTTGAAATTTATCATAGGCGTTAGAAATTAAATTTATGCAAAGCAGTTGACCCCGCCTCTTTGATATAAATGGAAGTTACTCTATAAGGGAGTGTTTGGTTAATCAATTAATTTTCATTGATTACGACATTTGGAGCCGAAGGTGTAGGTACCTAGTTGAACATTATTCATTCCGTACTGTGTACATAGTAAATACATATCACCAGTTAGTATTATGCATAAGATCATATTAAATTACCTACCGGCCTGTTTGTAGCAGCATAACAGTGTTTTCTCCTTCATATGTGCAAGAAGCACTGACCAGGCACTGGAGTTGGGGTAAGCCGCTGCTCATAGAGAATCCATGTCCTCCGCACGCCTCCCGACAAACTTTCACGCCTTCAGTGGCACCCCAAGTGCTGACAGCTTTTAATCCAGCAAGCAATGCATGGAGCTGAAAAAAAATACATAAGGCAGATATGTTGTTATGTGTCACACATTCTAACTATCATTCTTCCTTCAATAGAATGGTACTCAAACAAGAGTGGGGTCCAATGATTAAGACAGAAAAATTCCCCCCGAACGATTTTTTATAAAATTTTCAAGGTAGAACATACACAAGATTAAACCCATATGAAAGGATTATACTTTTTATTTCCCTCTGCCCGTATTTACTCTTTCTTTCCTTCACCCATGTATAGCTTTCAAAAATTACTTGATCTAATGTTTTTATGCAGGAAAAGTTTTTTTATTCTTATGGTAAATAAAACATAAAATTTATATTTCCAAGTTAACCTTCGCACAAACTTACCCATTTTATTATGAACTTATCATACTCTTTTTTTCATTCAGCACCCTGTACAAGAAATGATAATTTTTTCACAATTGTTATTGTTCCCATTTGCTTCATATTCTCATTTCTATTCACACGATGTTTCTTTAATGTTACTAAATGTACTCAACCTTCTCCACTCTTCCCGAGAAACCGATCTCCAACTTGACCCTCCGCTACATTCCAATAATATATCCAGATACAAAGTAGCTAGCCACGCTTATATAGATTCAACCCCCACAAAAAAACGGTCACACTGACATGGGGATCACTATTAATAGAAAGGTGACTTTGAGGAAAATACCCAAAAATTTGTACCCATCAATCTATTTGAAAACTACCTTATTACAACTTGAAATGCACCTACATAAATATAAATACATTTACGAATAGTATTTATGCTATCAAATATAGCCGAGCAGATTGAATGTCAAGAGGTATGTGCATCTATATCTTATGCTGGGAATTATTAATTCGCCTCCGAGAAAACTGATAAACTCCGACCAAAAAACCTCTAGATATCATTCTTTCAACAGCTGAAACACTAAACTTGAATGACTATCAACTTACCGACTGCAACTGTTGCTCGTTTTCCTTACTGAGATTACTGAAAACTTCCATGTAGGCTGCAATTGCTGAATGACCGGTGAAAAAATAGGCAAATACTTTACTCAAAATCGTAAATAGTTTGTACTGCTGGGTTTGAAAGTTTAGTATTTGCTCTTCACTCTGACTGGAAGAGAAAAACATTGAAATAAATTTAATTAAAAGAATTACAGTGATAAAAAAAAAGTAGGGGGGAAAAAAAAGGAAAATCACCGCTATAGATCATAGAAGTATTACAATGATATTCACTTCTGAACAACTTTTTACTGTGTCCAAATTAAACAAAAATAAGACTAGTATTCCGAGGGAAATTATGGATCACCACCATTATTATATGCTGCGATCAATGAATAAGTTATTTCCTCTTTTGTTGGGCTGTGATTACTAAAAAAAACTCTGAATCTAAAAAAGAAGCAGGGATAAATAAGTGATAAATTTACCATAAACTTACATCGCATACTGAACCTTCCCCCCCCAAAAAAAACTTTTTTAGAGGGGCATTTTAAAGAAAAAAAATAAAAAAAATAAAAAAAAGAAAACAATTTTCCGTACTCATTAAAAGGAGTGTGAGTAAAAAATTTCAAGTTTTACAATGAACACTAAGGGCTTGGCAAAGTCTGGATAGATAAATATAAAAGTCAGAACACATGAACCCAGCAACAGTGATTAAAGCCTTTTGTGAGTAGCGGAGATTAATTTATATATTTCCATTAGTATAAACATAGACACAACTTTCCACAAAGTTAGAAGATAGCTCTTAAAAGCTTTCACGGAAAAATTCTAGATAGAATATTAAGACAGATAGCTAACCCACCCCTTCTATCTCAGAGTTTTTAGTTTTCTTCTGGCTCTTCACTATGTCCAATCTTTGAGTATAAAAGCAAGTCTGCAGTAGACAGACATAAAATTCCCTTTTTAATATCATTCAAATTTGCTTTGAAGGTAATTTCTCATGATGCATATTTCTATCTCATCATTTCATTCTGTAAACTTTGATTATGTATGTTCATTATTTTCTATTAAAAGGCATATTGTGGTTGTTAATCTGGTATTGTTCTTCAACGGTTTGTTTGAACTCATAAAGTTGTACTTTTTTCGTAGAAATATTTCTTTATAGAAATTATTAGAAAGTTTGGGTCGTCATTGACATGAATAAGCAAGAACGATTATTTATAAACATTTAATGATGTAGACAAAAGAATGTTGTTGCATGCATGTTATATCGATAATTATGAACAAATACATTCAAAACATGTTGAATGAAATGAGAAGATAAAAAGTAAACAACGAGAAATTAGCATCGAACCAATATTGAAGGAATTCAAGGAGTGAGTTTTCCGTCTGCCTAAAGCAGCTGCCCAGTGTACATTTGGACTTTGGTACTCTGGCTTGAATACAGAAATGTTAGACGTTAATGGAATGCTAAAAGACTGAGCTGAAAATGGCTACTGTGTTTCCTTTTTATTTTAGATACTTTTGTATGAGCTTATTTCAAGAGCTATGTAGTTCTTAGTAGAAAGAAGTATCAACATTTACGCTGCATTTATTGGAAATTTATTTCTAATCTAGATTTTTTTTTAAGTACATAACTGATTTTAGTTGAATTTGAACACGGTAAAAAGTTGATTTTTGAGTTGCAACGATTACATTTAGTACATCAAATGTTTTGCATTATTAATGTTCTGTAAAGTTCATGTTAATCATCATTACCCACAACAGGCTGGCTTAATCACAGCTTGGGTTTCAGTTATTTTTGTACTCTGACATTCATATATATCTATCTACCTAACTCTACAAAGAAAGTTTATGCTAAATTGGTCCCTTAGTTTGTGTCCATGTTTTTGTTAAGTCATGAATTCAAGATCTAAACCGTAATGACAGAATTTTCATCAAGGTAACTTGGTTTTACCATCACTCCTGCTTAATTTACTAGGTAAAAAAAAAGTATATATGGGTGGAATGTGATTCATGATTCTCCTTGGAATGCTAATTCATCTTATTTCTCAGAAAGAAGGGTGTATAACCAATGCATCCTCCCAATAGTCACTTATGTAACTGAAACATGGAACCTTACCGAAAGACAGATCCGCCAATTGAGAACCATGCAACGTGCACATGAAAGAATTATGCTGGGTCTCACAAGACAGCACAGTACATGTAGGAAGAGACAGAGACATCATAGAATCCATTAAAAACCTCAAATGGCAGTTGGCTGGCCAAGTTGCAAGAACGGCGGACAACTGATGGACATCGCGACTCACAACATGGATTCCCCGAGATCACAGGTACAATCAAAGCCGGCAGAATATTAGATGGAGAGACGAGTTAGACAAAGTCAGGAAGTACTGGCTCCACGATGCCAATGATAGAGAAGTGTGGCGAATCCTAGGGAAGGTCTATGTCCAACAATGGATGTTGAAAGACTGATGATGATGATGAAATGTTCATATTTTCATAGACTATCTTTGTGTTTCCTTTCCATGTATTTTACTCTTATATTTGACTAAAGTTTATACACAAACAGTACTAAAAATATACATGTACATTTCTCTACAATTCATTTCAATGGTGACCCAAGCATACACAATTTCTACAAAGAAATATTTCTTGGAGAAATTATCTTACAAGACCAAACAAAATCATTAAGATAATTCAACAAACATTCCTAACAGAAGCATCAAAAGCCAAAAGGTTCAAGGTTTCATCCAAGCAGCAGAAGTGGTAAGATCCATAATTAAACACTCAAACTGGTTTCAATCAAGGTCAAGGAATGCTGGGTATAATTCCCCTTTGAATCAATAAAAAAACAGAGGATACAAGGTTATTCTCATCACAAAAGGACAGAAAATACATCAGGATATCAAGTTGTAAATAAATGTTGAATGGCAATTGAGGAATGAACTGGTGAGGCTGATTTTGAGTCACCGAGGAAAGAGTTCTGCTTCATGCATTCTAAAAAAACATCCACTTGATAGATAGTAGTCAAAACTATACGAATATCTTTGAAATGACAAAAAAAATGAATGATTAAACAAAACTAGGGAATAGCTTTTCAGGTATTAAAGATTTTAAAGAAATGTCCTGATGTTTATTGGCTTGATAGTAAATGTTAGAAATATGAAATTAGCTCTTAATGATAGGTACCGATCATAGGTGTCTTTTCCACAAGATGGATGTATTTCCAGGGAGGGACAAGAAGATATATTCATTGAAGGCTTACTCTCTATTTCTGATTGCACTATTATTAAAGCGATCAGGTTAAAATTTCCCAATTAATGCATTTTCTGAAAGAGCGTAAACCGAGGAACAACAAGTCTTTCATTTTTCTCAATAGCCCAAAGGAATCAAAAGTTATTCAAAAAAACAAATTGAGAAGTAATTTTAGAATTTTAATCCTGTTGTTTGTAAAGAGAAGAAGGGTATTAGATAGTTCATGACGTAGTTGTCAATATGTCATTATACGAACATCAGAAAAGGATTCAGTTCCTTTTTTATGATTAGCTGCTCTTAACTTATGGTCTTTAAATTGTCTGCATGTGACAATGATTTTTTTTCCTTTGTTTGATATGGTAATAAAAATAGTTTACAAATTCTGGAGTTGTTATTCTTCAGAGATGTCTTTTTGAGTAGATAACTTATATTACTTTATTATTGTAAATGAGTAAATTAAATGGGTTGTTATATTTTTACAGGGGGTTGCGAATGCTCCCCTTTGCATCCACTTACGGACATCCAAGGTACACGTCATTTTTTCAATGAAATCATTCTAAAGTTTTCAAGTTATAAAGATGCTTTTTCACAGAAATGATAAGATAATTTATTACTTTATCATTTTGAAACAAGAAAAAAATCATGGCTGCCTTATTGAAAATGAATAAACCTAACAGCTACCATATACTTTCTTTCATAATTAACAGAATTGGTTCGTCACTGAATTTAATGCAAAACTAGCATACCAAGGGAAGTTATGAACCACCACCACCACCACCACCCATAAATGCTGCTTTTAACTTCATGATTTAAGCAGTGGTGTTCGTAAAATTAAGTTACCTTGATGAAAATCCATCCAGTATGGTTTGAATCATAAATTTATCATGCAACGAAAAAAAAAAACAAAAAAAAAACACGATACAAAATAAGGGATCAATTAAGCATAAAGTATTATTGTAAAGTAATGACCCCCCCCCCTTAAAAACTTAATGGGAGAATATTCAAAAAACAAAACCCATTTTCAAATGGGTCTGATTAGTCTCTCAATAAGGCGATCAATTATTGGAAAAAGGAGTGATCAATTAATAAGTTACTTTTTTGGACTGGACACAAACTGAGGGACTAATTTAGCATAAACTTTCATTGTAAATTGAACAGACCAATAAGAACCTATTCAGGGGAGGAAATTTCAAAAAACAAAAACAAAATTTTCCTTATTCATTGAGAGGAGTGTGTGTGCAAAACTTTAAGTTTCTACTATGAATGGTTAAGGCTGAGTGAAGTACAGATAAATAGATAGATACACATAAATATCAAAACACATGAATAACTTGAACCTAGCAACAGTGCTTAAACCAGTCTGTTGTGGGTAACAGTGATTATCATTATAATTAAGGCTATGATAAGTCTTTTTACACATCATAACACCCCTTCTGAAATTGAATGTAACACATATGTAAATATTAGCAACTGCAATCCATGTAAAAGCCATACATGCAAATTAGTGTGTGTAATTGATTGTATGGTTGTATGTTTTGCCAGATTCTTGTTGGAACGTAAAATGGATTAGTCCATGTGAAATAGATTAACAGAGCTAAAAAAAAACAATTATAAGGTTGTAAAATATAGCATCACAATGAATAATACATGACAGAAATGCTCAAGAATTAGTCTGCTCACAGATTGAAACAGCTTGAGTTGAGTTGAGACTTTGAAAAAACTTGAAATCAGGATTCTTGGATTATCAAAGATAACTTATCAAATAAAACAGCTTCAAGCTCTTAAGTGCCAATCTACGCATAAATAAGACCATAATTTTTGACAGGTATGAGCTAGTGGAATATATATATATATAACGCTCCCTTATCCAGGGTTAAGCATTCTTTAAGGGAGTTAATTTGTTCATTATAAGCTAATGAAATGCTCTTCCAACATAGGAATAGAGCACTCTGATGGATGAGGAATATATGCGTGAATAAGAATATAGCTTAAATTCAACTTCACTGACCGTCCAGTTCCATTGGGTAGAGAGAGGATGCCAGCCTCTGGGTCTGAAGCAAAGGTTTCAATCCTACCTCGTGGTACTTGATGGGGTATTTATTTGCTGTCCCACTGCAGCAAAAAGTGACATGTGTCGAGCTTAACGTGGGAAGAATAGGAAACCATCCGTTCAAAAATGGCTCCAGCCAATGCGACTACGGTTAAAAAGCGCATCGTAATGGCTAGACAACCTCCGCCACGAAAGTGTCCACCAGGGGACCTGCTCCTTTAAGTGCAATGGAGCAGTGCTGGTCCGGGGTAACGGATTCCCCGCAGCTGGGCCGAGTAATAATAGGAGAGCCCAAGGACGAGTCCTAAGGCTCCCCGATGCACTTAGCAGTGGTAGCCTCAGTAAAACCTCATTGGCTGACACACCACACACCAATCTCCGGCCCATTCGACGGGCAAGTGTCAGTAACTGCACCTCGGACTCTGCCGTGGAACAGATACTACACTTTGATCCCGAAGAAAAGGCCAGAAATCATGGTGCGGGATGGGTTAATGGATAGTCTATAGCCACACTGAAGAGTAGTAATACAACGAAACAGCTGTCTGTGGATGACACAATAATATATATATATACATATATATATATATATATATATATATATATATATATAATCCAATAGATTATGTGTGTGTATGACTTATAGGTAGAATATGATACTGGAAACAATAAAGTATGTAGTTCAGTTCCATAATTGATGTTGTCTTTATGATGGATATTAAATGACTATAAAGTAACTCTCAGTTTTGATGATTATGAGATGAAATCATAAATAATGAAAAAAAAAAAAAAATGGTGAATTTCCGAATTCTTTTTCACCAAGTGATTCGGGTGAGTCCTACTGACATTTTCAAATTCAAAGGAAATTAAAGAAGGATCAAAAGAAATGCTTACCTTGGAAATAGTTTTGTTTGTCTCCTTACAACACTATAGCGTATTGCAATAGTGATAGCAGAAACGAGGGTAGAGCAACTATCAAGGATTAACACAGCTCTTATATACATCATAGAACCATAGAAAAGTTTTTGGTTCTTTTTTGCAATGTAAGTGCCATCTTTTTGTAGCTGAAAGAGAAACAAATTCATATAAATTGGTTTTGTTTAGATAATTATACAATAAACATTCTCAAAGGTGTTAAAAGAGAAAAAAAATTGCCAAAACTGAAACTCGGCATTGCCAAATCAAAAAATATTCCAATGCTAAAACAACACAAAGCAACTAAAAAATGCTAAAAATGGTTGAAATGCTGGAAAAATGGCCAAGATATTGGAGCATTTCCATGCAAAGTTAGTGACTTTTGCATTGCCTAATTCTTATGTGTCAAAGAATTCCGAAAATGTCCAAAAATCACACAAAAGATGCTAAATATAGCCAAAAATGGCCAGTACGTTCAAGCAAGTCCATACTAATCTAGTGATTTTTATTCTGCCAAATTTTATTTGTCAAACACGGAATTCACTCAGAAGACAGAGATTTAACATCGATGCATACGTCATCTTATAAATGCCAGAATAAGACCCAACGTATTCAAAGCTTTGTTCAGAAAAGGGAACTCCTTCTTTGTATTGTCACCACAATATTTTAATTTCAATAGGAGTTTCTTTTTTTTACAAATTTCACACCTGTAGTCACCTACAGATCTGAAACATGGAACCTAAGCAAAAGATTGATCCTCAAATTGAGAACTACGTAACATGCACAGGAGAGAATCATGCTCAGCATCACAAGAGAGTACAATATATAAGAGAAATAACAAGAGTCAGAGAATCCATTAGAAAACTCAAATGGCAATGGGCTGGTCATGCTGCAAGAATGTTGGACAACTGCGGGACATCATTACTCACAACCTGGATACCTCCAGGTCATATATGAAAGTATGGCTGGCAAAAAATAAGATGACGTGAGAAACTAGAAAGTTCAGATAGTCTAGGCCAACGACAGACACCAAGAGGCTGTTGATGAAGAAGGCAGTAAAAGGGACTGGATGCAGTGTTGTAACATCATCAGTAACACAAAGAAGAAATGCGATGATTCAAACAAAGTCTGGAATGTTACTCTAAGACTCATCTCAAAGTTATAAACAAGACAAAAAATAGTTTCAGTCTTTTAAATCACCAATTCAAAGTAAGGTAGGCAATTTATGTTAAAAAAAGATAAATTTTTAAATTAATACTTGATACTGTAAGACATTAAAAGTTAAAGGAAATAATTAAAAGTATATTCTTAGATATACACTGTAGACCCATTATAAGCGGAATCACTTATAATGCAGTTTGAGCATGGATCCCAATTTAGAAAACATTAAATCTTTCAAAATAACATCTAAATACAAAAATTGATAAAAATTACCCCCATTTTCGCCACAGAGAGGCCGATCTAATCTTTTATCATTAGATTTCGTTTGATCTCAATCTTTTTAGTGACTGATGAGAAGGAAAAGGGGCGATGAGTTTTGTTTATTAACTACTGAAATGTTTTTGTCTATTTTATTTCCTCCACTAAGAGAGTCAGAGTGGAGCCAGGTCAAAAATTTCTGTGGGTTCCAAGCAGTGTTGCCAACTCTAAAAGAATTCTCATCTCTTCGTCAACTCTAACTACATATTAAAGTTCTGTCAAAACTTCTCATTCTCTATGTAGCAAAGAAGAAAACTTGGATCAAGGTTTGTAGAAATGGAAAAATTTATTACAATTTAGACTCACTTATAACACAGTAGAAAATTATGGACCCTAACTTCCACGTTATAACAGGTCTACAGTGTATATAAAATCAAGTAACAGAAATAACTATTTGAAACTGTTTAAGCCTTCATGAAAAACAGATCTCTTGATAGTGAATTTGCTTCTGTTCAAATCAGGCTGAAAACACTGATTGTTATTTAATCAACCAAGATTAACAGCATTGAGGCAGATCAATATGTATTTAGACATGTTAGATTGAGCATAATAATAATAATCCAACATAATGAGTTTAATATATTTTCCTGAGATTTGTTACTATTTTTTTTCTTTAAAAAAAGAAAAAAAAATTCTTTTGAATATACAGAGGTTTCAGAATTCAACTCATTCTGACTGGGATCGCATGTGAGTACGTTTCACATTTTGTGGCACACATGAATGAAATGTCTAAATATGGCGGCCATTTTAATACATAATGATCACATGACCATAATATTTGTATGGTTTGCCATAAATGAAATCCATATTTTATAACCTTCAAAATGATATATGACTTCCCGTCCATTGTGTCCTTGCCACCCTTGCTTCATAACCCTTGGAAAGCCCAGGCCTGAATGAGTTAAGCTGACATATTGCTTTTAAGGTAAGAAAATAATTTTCCTACTTCCTCTGTTAAAACTTTGATGTTACAACCCATATCATTTCCTTTACTATTGAAAATCATCTGAATGTGAAAGAACTTTTGTATTGTTACCGAAAGTATTTGGAATACCAGCATCTAGTTTATAGACGGAAAAAAAACAACTTATTTCTATGTATTCAACAGCCTTGTATCCAAATTAATGACGGGTTCACATCAGTAGCAATAACAGCTTATTTCAGCCAATCAAAGAAAGCTTCCTCTTTTATACTCTGATAGGTGCAGCACCAAATTAAAGCCAGAATTTCGAATGCTGATTTTCTAGGCAGGAAAACTCATCCAACTTGGAAGATTTCTATTCCAAATTTCACTGATTTGGCCTTGTGCCTGTTAAGTTATGCTAAGTACTTATCTATACTAGTGGGAGCGTCAGTTTAAAAAGACAAAACATGTGGAAAATGATCTATGTCCTTATTAACAAATGGGCAATAGATCACAATTCAGAATTTGTTAAAAGCTTAAAGACTATTAGTGACAATGAAACAATCAAAATGGATTATTTTCTTGTATAAAAAGCCTATCTGCTAAATGAACAAGTCAATACCTTTTTTTGACAAGTTAACACCTTTTTCTCTTTTGTAAAAATATGAAAGTATATATATTGGCTAAATGAACAAATATCAAGGAAATAATGATAAAACACTTACCTCACAATACTTCATTAATAGATTATTACGTGGAATACGTACATGGTCTACATAAAGAAAACCATTATCCACTACATTGAGAGCCATTTTAGGACCAATATCTCCCAGGGTCACTCCTGAAGAAGAAATCAATAGAGCATAAGATATCTATACATTTAATACTTTTAAATAGGTTTCAATGACAGCTGAATAGCGTCATGAAACCATGTGCAGTCCACCAATCAATCTTAAGCAGACATAGTCTCTTCCCTGAAAGCATTCCATGGTTTGGTCAATCGAGTGGAAAAGAAATTATTTCTCAGCCCAGCAGATGGCTGCACTGGGAGAGTTTGACTTTGTCCTTGGGTTTTTGTTGATAGTGATGCGGTAAATGTGTGCTTTTGTCTGGACACAAAGAGCAGAGACAGTTTTGGTCTAAAGTGTGGATGCTATTTCGAATATGGTAGACCTCCAACTGATCAGCACAATTATGGCGGATAACTCAAAATTTCACACCCTGTTTTAACAGTTCACTGAGTGGCTCACCAACAGCATTTAGTGGCAAAAAGGGTGGCAGGCTCAATGATCAACTAAAGTTAGTTATCAAGACAAACTAATTAGAATCAAATTTTATATCTGATCAAATTTTCCATCGACTGTGCCTTGATAATGATACTGACAATGAAAGGTATTTGAGCCATGCTAAAGAACAATGGTTGTCAATAGGCAACTGTGTTGTTCTTTTTGTCAAACTGTTTCACACAATTATACAAGTTTTTATCAAATCTCTCTACTATCAGCTTCTCTGCTGCAAAACATGATATCTTTTACCTCAGTGACGTATTCAACAAACTTAATGATCTTAATATGTTATTGCAGAGAAAGCAAAAAAAAAAAAAATGCTTGTCAAATGTAAAGCGACCATCACTGACTTCATTTCAAAATTAGTGCTGTATAAAATGAACATCTCTAGACATCAACCTCAACAATTTCAACGACTGGATAGCTTGAAAGATGAATTGGCTTGATGTGGATATAATTACCAATTGTGACTATCAGCAATCATTGCATGACGACATGGTACAGGGATTCAAAGGTATTAACGAATTGTCTGTTCCAGAATGGTATAGCAACCCATTTGAAGTGCAAGTAATTGATTATGAAGGAGATTTGCAGGAAGAATTAATAGAGTTTCAAAACAACAATGATGCCACAATGCAATATCAGCTTCAAAGGAAAAAAAAGCTTGTAATATCATCAAAGCATATTAAATTCTTACTCCAATCTATGGAAGCACTTAAGGCTGATCTTGCTTCCCTTCCCAATGTCCAACTTGGTAGAAGCTACTTTCAGCCACATCCATACCTAGCTTTATAAAAAAAAGTAGAAATAGACAAAATATAACCAAACAAAGTTACTTGCTGTTAAGGATGATTCATTTTAAACCCAAAATGTCAGCAATAAATGCATTGAAACTGATTATGCATTGTTGATGAATAAAAAAGAGTATGTGTCCACCAAACACTTGATGTAACTACCTTACATTACTTTCATTAAAGAATCTTGCAAGGTAAAAGCTGTTCATTTTTATTGTTCTGAAAGAGCTATGAATTCGGTATCTTTTTGAATATTTACTATACAGGTGGGTGGTGGAAAAAATATTCCATGTGAAAGTGAGCAGTGATGCCAAAAAGGTCGAGAACCTCTGCACTAGACTATTACGATGATCTGCATAGTAACTAGTTGGAGAATTGAAATGAGGAAATAAACAAAACTCAACCTGGCAGTGGACTGTGATCTTCTAGACTTCGAATTTGAACAATGAAAGGATGAATTCCATGACATTTTCCCTGGCTATACAGTTGTGCCATCAGAATACAATGTGTGGTATTCTTACCCACTATAAAAGAAGGAAAAGAATTCAATCAGTAAATTTATTTGAGCTCTAAATCTAGTGAATGTTTGACCTAAACAGAACTGGCATCACCAATCATTCAATATACAGTGTCCAACAACGGATGTTAAAAGACTGATGATGATGATGATGAGATCTGATATGACACAATTTGAGTATGGACCCCAATTTTCAAAACGTTCAATTTGGCTCTCAAATCAATAGCTAAATGGAAGAATAGACAGAAGAAATGTTATTCACTGGACCCATCAATTGAATCTTAAATGAGTCCATGCATATTTGGCCAACTTTCACCACAGAGTGGCCAAATCTAATGTTTTTATCATTAGATTTTATTAAATCTTTTTAGCTACAAATGGGAGGGAAAAGGAACAAGGAGTTTCATTTATTGACTTCTGAAATGTTTTTGTCAAATTCATTTCCACAGCCAATACTCATGACTCTTTTTTTCCCCTCACTCAATAGTTGAATCTCTGTTAAGTTTCATCAAAATGTAGCTTTCTGGTGGAGTGTCTCAATTTTCAAAAAATTTTATATTTATTTCGGTCTTCCTACCAGACTAGCCTCACCCTACAGCCACAGTTTTCTCTTTATTTCTGAACTATCCCAGCCTCCACCAGAGTATGTTACGTATTTATAGTAAATGATACCATTGGATTACAAACTTTACACCTATTTTCACTCACCATCGGGAAATGACACCCTGCATTCTTCATGCAGCAAAGAGGAAAACTTGGGTCAGAATTGGTAAAAATGGAAAATTTGTTACAAGACAGACTCACTTATAATGGAGTAGAAAGTTATAGACCACAACTTCTGTGTTATAGCGGGTCAACAGCAGAATATACTTTCTACTTCTATGAAGGAATCATTATTTCATTATATTGAGAAGTAGTCTAGCCATGGTATTAAATCTGATAATTTATATTATATATATATATATATATATATATATATATATATATATTTTATTGTGTCATCCACAGACAGCTGTTTTAATGTATTACATCTCTTCAGTGTGACTATAGACTTTCCATTATCCCATCCAGTACTGCGAGGCAGGATTGAAACCTTCACTTCAGACCCGGAGGCTAATATCCTGGACTACGGAACTGGACGGTCAGTAAAGCTGAATTTAAGCGATTTAATTATTTACACGGAAATCCCTCATCCATCAGTGTGCTCTATTCCTATGGAAGAGCATTGCATAAGCTTACAATGGATGAGTTACCTCACTTAAAGAGTGCTCAACCCTGAATAGAGGAGCATTATATATATATATATATATATATATATATATATATATATATATATATATATATATATATATACACACACTCACAGAAGTTAAAATTCATAACTATGTTGCAAGGATCAAATTGATCTGTACACCTCTTGATTCACTGTTCTATGTTATCATATGCCACAAATAAATCAGTTTTGTAAGTGTTCAAAATTCTAATTTTAAGATGATATGTGTTTACTTACATCCCCCAGACCACCACTTAGCTGATGTCATGGTGGGGCTGTTCAGGACGAATTCTTCTGTGTCTTCGTCATAAGTTGCAGTTGTTTCAAGGCCTCGAATATAAGTACCTGCAATATATGTGATGAATAATTTTTTTTAGAAAATGAATACTTGAAAATAAATAAAGTCACAAATCCAACTTTTGGAAATACAGTTAATAATATCAATACAATTAACCTGATTTCTCTGAAGTATCTCTTGAACATGGCAAAAATAAATGAATACATTAACAAGAACTGAAAGTTCAATGAAGTGTCCACATTTTTCGTATTATTATTACTAGCTGAAACACCCGCCTACAAAACATAAAATATTCAAGGAATAAAAACCTAAGGGATAAAACATTCAGACTTGGAAGAAGAAGATTCTCTTCATTTTTAACCCTTAAAAGAGAGTAAAAAGTCTACTTCAAATTATGACCCCTTACAGTGATGGGGAAAGTTTTCTAACCTTCCTAACCATTTTCAGCCACCAAGAGTGGAAGATAATTTCCTTTGACTGTTTACCACTTGGAGGGAGGAAAGGTTTCCATTCAGTTTTGAAATCCTTAGCATGAATTCAAATCTACAGTTAGAGTAAATTGCTGTTGAGATTAATTTGAGATATTGGATAGAAATCAGATAGCATACAATTTAGTGAAGTAGCTCCATTACGCTGGCTATAGTCTCAGCCAGATTTGTCAAGGCATAACACATCAAAAGTATCTCTGTGTCCAATAGGTCTTCAAAGTTTGCCATTTGTAAAATAGATTCATTGGGGATTAACATTTGAAGTGGCGTCACTCATTGCAACACTCACTATTTTATCCATAGCTGGAGGAAAGAGACTTATTGAAGTTTTTTCAAAGGGCATTGGTCTTAGTCAGGTCTGAACTCGAGTCCCTGAGTCTATTTTCCACACTGTTAATCAATCGTCCACTAACATTTCTCATATTTTATTAGATATAGTAGGATAGTGAATCATAAGTTAAGCTTGAATGTTCTTGGACAAAAACTAAACACTTTTCATGAAGGAATGATAAATATTTTATACTTTTTACACATTAGGAATAAAAAAATATCACCAATTACACAGGGACAAAAATCATTATATCTCGGAATTTTTGAGATGAGGTATTATTATTATTTCTATTGATATTCGGACCATCCTCATCTTGGTTGTTTTTCATACAACGTTTCGGCCGTTGCACTCTACGGCCTTCGTCAGGTATCATCTGGTAGATTTGGGGAAGTAACGAACCGAACCCTTTATTTATCTGACGGGGGTATATTGACCGCACTCTCCTCTTAGCATTAGTAGTATTGTTATATTGTCTCACACTAGGATCGAACCTAGAACCATCAGATTACTTTACAGTAATTTGTCTGATGCTGTAACCACTGCGCTATATGAGGGGAGTACGGTCAATATACCCCCGTCAGATAAATAAAGGGTTCGGTTCGTTACTTCCCCAAATCTACCAGATGATACCCGACGAAGGCCGTAGAGTACAACGGCCGGAATGTTGTATGAAAAACAACCAAGATGAGGATGGTCCGAATATCAATAGAAATAAATGACAAAAATCATGTCGCACAGTGTAATCGATGTGAACTGAGGAGCTCTTGAAATATATAAGCAGTTTTAACGTACGTAGATTGAAACTAAATCTTTATATCAAATCTGTATATCAAAAAGAAATTGAATTCTTTCGACAAGTTATCCAACCAGGAAAAGATCAGGAATTCCCTATAAGTTTTGTGAATTATTCTGTCCAGCTAAGAAATCAATAAACAGCAACATAAGCAAAGCATAAATTTTCCTCCGAAGTCTTTCTTGTTATTAAGCATCAGGTTTTAGATAAACTATAATTTTCATATTCTTATGCTATTTCAACATATCTACACTTTGTATGTCTTGGCATAAATTCTGTTTTTTAAATAAAAAAAGCTCATTTCATAACTAACATTAAGGACATATTAACATACCTTTAATGATACAATAATTAATTATTCAATTTCCTTTATTTAACAGATTTACTCTTGCAATTCTATAATTGTCTCTTTTAGAATCTTGAATGTCTCTTCATATACTTCTTCTGGATTTAAATCAGAAGTAAATTCATCAAATTTAAAAAAAAAAACTAACAGAAATACAGATTCAATTATCAGAACAAAAAAAGACGGGAATCTCTTCTTTTTTTTCAGCCCTACAATTAAAGACCAAAATAATCAGAATCATACATTCAGCATATTCAAAGGATAATATAGTTCATATTATTTGATTCCTCTCTGAGATGGAATCTGTACAAAAAATACATTTGAATTTTATTTTGTTTTATGCTCTGTTAAAATTGTTACCCAGCAAACATAAAAAATTTGAAATCTACGAAATTTATAAGATATTCATTATTTTTTTTTGATTTTATGAATCCTCATACGTACCTTGCCTTGAATTTTATTGTCTCTATAAATTAAGTAAAAATTTCAATTCAGTAACCGAACATTATTTTACTACTATAAAAAATATAGTAAGCTCAAATTTTGATATGTTTTTTAATTGAATCTAAAAATCCTTATTAATTCACAAAGATAGAGTTACTAATTCTTATTTATCAATATGTCTACTTTATTCTAGGAAAAACTTTTGAAAAAAAAAAGCATACCATGTCCAAGTTCAGTCTGAGCATAAGCCCCAATAATTTCCAGATTCTTTGCCTTTGGAAGCCAATAATTGACCTGCTCTTCAGTTCCCATTGATTCGATTGTCTTTGCAAACATAACAAAGTGAAGCGTGAAAAGTTGCAAAATGTTAGGGTAAAAGTCACTGCAAAAGAAAGATCAATAATAATAATAATGATAACAGCATTTACTTGTTACTAATGAATCAGAAAAAAGTCTGTTTTATTGGCAAACATCATGAAAAATACTGTCCATAGTTTCAAGATTGGACATTAACATTCAAAGAGTTTTTCAGATGATTGAAGTCCTTGTTGTTAACATCATTTCAGCCAATTCTTTCTATAACCTTCTTCAAATGTACAATCCAAATATGATGTGGTGGACAGAATATCCCAGTGGTAGCCATGCTACCACATAGGATTGAGGTAATGTCAATTTCTTCTTCTTTCCTTGTTAGGCTTTGATTTCAATACTTTGTCCCTGTTGAGCAGCAAAAGCCATATTGACTTGACTTTTACACTTGGTCAACATGTTGATGTGTGCTGCCTAATTGATTTTTCTCAGTTTCCAACAGCATTCCCTGTCTATAATTCGGACTTCTTCTCCCTGAGGATAGTGTTCGCTTTTCTCTCTCTCTCCAGATATGATCAGTCATCACAGACCTTTCTCTTTCACTTTTGATTACCACCATCACATTCAGATAGTGCACCTGAAGAAGGCCATAGAATGGATTGTTTAAAAGATCATGTTAACAACACAACAAGAAAGAGTTCAATTGTCCAAAAAGCTCTTTGGAATTAAGAAGAGTAATCTGACCGATCACTATATTCTTTTTTATGATATTTCCCTCAATGCCCCCCTCCTCCATTGATTGCTACGTTTCATACCCTATTCCTGGTCATCACTAATAGGGGACATATTAACATAGCCTAGATACCACAGTTCTAGACATCATTGAGTTATGCATTGATAGACAGAAAAAAATGGCATTGGATGAATTACAATAATCTAAACCGACACTTGATTCATCTGTTAAGGCAATTATTACAGGTAATAAATGATATATTGGCTTAATTTCTCGTTGCTTCCCATATTTTACCAGGACCAAAAAGAAACAGATAACAGGCTTATTAGCCACTCAATAGAAACCGTTACATTTGGGATGATCAATCAAAAAATTGGAAAAGGGGGTGAATACATTACTTATTTTGCCTTCTGTTAGGCAATTATCATTGAAATGGCAAAAACCCGGCTGGGCACACACTAAGGGGTCAATTTAGCATGAACTTACATTGTAAATTGAACCTTTCACTAAAAACCTACTCATGGGGAAAATTTTCACAAAACCAAAAAAGCTTAAGGACATAAGGAAACTTTCAGCCCTCTAGCTCCATCGGTGCAGCCAGTACGTGTGATAAATACATAGCCAGCCAGGCTTCTGAAGAAACTTATGTCAACAGTTTAGAAAGATGTTAAATTTTGCTCTTCATTTGTCTTATCATAAAATTTACAAACATTTGAATGAATTAAAATCAGATGTTATCACACGGCAAAAGTTCAGGAGTTCAAAATTATTTTGATTTCCCAGTTAATTTTAGCAAGTACAGAGGTCAGCATCAGTGTATATGTTTCATTTTGGTTTTTTTAGATGCATCCAAATGCATCTCCATAAGGCACTTTTTAGTCGGTCGATCGGTCGGTCAGTTGGTTGGTTCTGATAATGTTAAAAAATAGATAGATGAAGGAAGGGGATTTTGTCCTCCAGTGTTTTATTATTGAGTTTGCAAATTCAAACCCGAACCTTCGGTGTTCAATCTTTTCTGAGACTTGACCTGAATATGTTTATGTTTAAAGAAGAAACAGTAGCATTTGATAGCTTGTTTCTAGGTTGGAGAGGATGTTTCTAGGAAGAAAAGCTTTCTTACACCAGTGGCTGTTTAGATTTGTAGCTTCTTGCTTCAACCTCTCTGGCTACACTGCTGAGAGATGACTGTAGCATGATTTTATCAGAACAGATACTGCACTTTTTGCATTTCGATAAGCACTATTCTAGACTTCAAGTAACTAGTAATATCCTGATATATTGTTAATCTATATCTGTATGTACAGTGGTGTAAGGGACATGAATATACTACTTTGAGAATTCAGATTATTTCATATCTTGAAAACCATAAGTGAGATATTTATGATAGCATTTTGTGAATTTTACAAGTATAGGTTGGAATTCTTTGCTTTGATTTGAGATCAAAATTTTAAAGAAATGACAGGTCTGGTTAATCACCAAATAGAAAATGTTGAGTAACCAACATCTTTTGGCAACATGCTGTGTTAGGCATGACCTATTAAACGAATTGGAAAAGAGGGTGATCAATTGAAAAAGAAGGTGATTTGTTTAACTGAATGTATGTTAGACAAGTGCAAAGTTCAACCTGATGAGGTTTCCACAACTCGAAAGGGACATGGTATGAAAATTCAAGCCCAACAAGGAAAGAGAAAGAATTCAACACTACCCAAATCCTGCATTGCAGTGTCACTACCATTGGCATATTCTGTTTAGCACCATCACATTTGGATAGTACACCTGAAGAAGGCCGTAGAATGGATAGACCAAAATGTTGTGTTTACAACAAGAACTCTCTGAAAGTCAATGACCCTTCCTACAACTGAAGACAATGAATATACACTGGTTGTTGCAGTTTGAAGTTCATGCTTTGTCTTAATGAGACAGATTATTTCTAATTACTACATCAGCTCAATTATTTCAATTCATAACAACACATTTTGTAGTATTAGCCAGTCTGGCATCAATAAAATCGTATTGTCAAACTCAAGTCCAAGTCAAGAGTTGACTTTGTTTCTTTGCTCACTCAGCAACGTCCATGTTAGAGAGGTCTAGTGAATCTTGGGGAAGGTCTATGTCCAACAACAGATGTTAACAGACTGATCACGATGAAAAACATGAATAACCCACACCAAACTTAGAGGAGGAAACTCTACACCGTTGATCTGTCCCGTCGAGTTAAACCAAACCAGTGAGTAAAATTAACATTCCCTAATTTGAAGTTATTGGTAGTCAATTCTTTTACCAACTGAGCCAAACTGACTAGTCTTACATATCTACAAAACTTTTTCTCACAGATATGCAAGGACTTATTTCATTCTAATTAACACATTTACACTAAAAAACATTTTTATAATTTTTTTATTTATTATATATACAATAGAAAAGTTGCAGAAAACATCTTCAGTCGGAAGAGAAGTTAAAGTTGAGTTTGATCATGTAGCAGCCAGGCTTGTTTAAAATGTAATAGAGTCTTCATTTTCCTCTTTGCAGTTACGAGATGAAATAATGAAAAGAAACTGATCAGGTGAGTCAATCAATAGAAATGTCATAAGACCAACCTCTTTTGGCAGTATGCCATGTTAGGGGGTGATCAATTGATAAAATTGGAAAAAGGGGGTAATAAATGGATAAGTTACTTCTCTTGCCTTTTGCTAAGCCATGATCATTAAAAAAGTCTAAATTTTCAAAAGCATGAATGTTGTTGGAAACAAAAAGAGGGATCATTTCAGCATAAACTTACTTTGAAAATTGAACCCCCCCATTGAAAAAATGGGGGTAGGGGTCAAAAAACAAAAAAAGTGGTAAATTTTTCAACCTACCAGTTTCCTTGGTGAGGCCTGTACACATGATATATACATAGCCAGCCAGCCAAACCAGCTTAAAAACTGAAGAAACTTATGTTGACAATTTTGGTTATCAGTTCCTAATAGAATCAAAGTGAAATTTCTCTACATAAGTAGAGTTTTGCACAAGGACATCTAAATGAGTCATGTAACACCAATCTTCATTTGGTGTTTCTAACATCTCTTCATAAGAAAACAATCGTTAAATTTTTGTAAGATGACTTACTTTGCAATTAATATTTGTTCAGAGCGGTCTGTGATGTTCAATTCTTCAAATCTTCTTTGAAAATAAATTGAATTCTTGACCATAAAAGAAAACAGTTCTTCACCAGAAAGGAAATGAACTTGCTTCAAGTCTTTAATGTTCGGGTCATCTTTAAATAAACTGACTGTAAAAAGAAATAAAACATGTATGTGTTGAAAAAAAAATTTTTTTTTCGAGTCACGATAACAAGAAAATGTGAATAAGAATACATTTTAATGGTAATCCTGTGTAAACAGTATCATGAAGGATATTATTTGTTAGTTCAGAATATACATGAACATAAGCTAGTTTGGTCTTTGCTGGATTCAAATCATCTAATCGAATTTGTTCCAAGAAGTACATTTGGCTGCATAAACAGGAACATATTACATCTATCGTCAATCAAGAAATGCAAAGAAAAATTAATATGAAGCAAATATGAATAATAGAATACCTAAAGAATGAATGGCATTTTCTACGTTTTTAAACCAAAATGATTTCTTATTTAAAAACTAGGTTTTCATTTGAATGCTTTATAGCATTCAGAGAATCAAAGTTCAAATTTTATTCTTTTAAATCATTATATATGAATTATTTGGTTTTCATTGGATGCATTCTTGTTTTTATATTCTTCTGCTTCTCTGTCTTCTCGGAGAATTAAGGCTCCTCTATGTCTGAAGAAATAGAAGCCCCTAATTTTTCTTTTCATGGTAAACAGCGTGTTTTTATATTGTACGTATTCTATTATCCTATGGAGATCTTTCTGTAATTCTTCTCGTACTAAATTATCAAGATAATATGTATTTGTTCATCAACGTTTTTGCAATCAGCATATTGGTGAGTAAAAACTTTCAAATTGCACAAATATTTTCCCTACATACTCGAGTTTTGAGAAGGGTCATTTACATTCAAAGAGTTTCTGGACAATTAAATTGCTTGTTATTTGTGCAGTCAACACAATGTTTCCACCGATAAATTCAACGACTTTCTTCAGGTGCATCATCCAAATGTGATGGTGAGTTTTTCCACTGGTAGCAACACTATAACGTTAGATTCAGGTGATATCTTTTTCTTCTCTTGTAAGACCCGGATTTCCATACTTTGTCTGTTGAGTAGCAGAAGCCACGTAGGGTAGAACTCTGCACTGGTCTGATATAGGCTCTGTTGATATATTGATGTGTGCTGCCTCTTTGATTTTTCTCAGTTTTTAAACTGCATTCGCCGTCTATAATCTGGACTTCTTCTCCTGTTTCATATTTTATGCTCATCAAGTTGGACTTTGTGGGGTCTGCCTGTTTCTCCACTATAAATCTTCCCACATTTACAGGTAATAACATAAATACAGTTATTGGTCAGATTCTTCTTGTGTGTCAGACTCTCTTTAGTTAGCAAATTCCAGAGAGTGTGAGAACTACTAAAAGTGACCCATATGCTGTGATTCATATAGGCTTTGTGTATCTTCTTTGCAGTACCCCTCACATTAAGAATGTAGATCATTGGAACAAAGGAGTTACCCACCGTTGGATCTTTACAAAAGGAAAAAGAAGTTTCCCCTCACTTTTAATCCTTAGAAAGTTCCTTCACACTTTTCACATCGAGATTACCTTTTTCTCCAGCACCATCTTTCAGTCATGCACTGTGACAACCAACAGTGGGACACAAAATAAGAATCGATTTTAGCAAAAATTCACGTTGTAAATCTTACACCTCCCCCACTTAAAACTTATTTTGGGAGAGAATTTTCAAAAACCAATTAGTTATAAACATGCCTTGGGTTTACATTGGTACACACTGAAAATTTCATGGGAATCTGTTGTCTGGTTCCTGCCGTGTTCATTCCAAAGGTGCATGGTTGGAAGGGACTGGACTTCGAGGTAAATGGAGCAAGCTGCCATAATCGTTATGTAAAATACTTTTCCACCCATTGTACGGAACTAAAGCCTCAAAGTATTTCGGTCACTTCTCTTCAGGGTTGACAATTTAGATATTTTATATCTAAATTTGGATAATTCTAAATGTTTCATTTATTCTTATCAGATTTCTACAGAAACACTGATAAAAAAAAAAAAATTAAAACTTGGTGTGTGCTATATTATCTGGCAAATATCAACTTCTTACAATATCAAGTAAGTCATGGTACAAACACACAGAGACTTTGTCAGTTGTATTTAGATAATTCCACTTCCTACATGAATAGAAAAAAAGCATTTTGAATTCCTTTTTAATAAGAGGCAGCCCTGGATTAACCATTAAGCAAAATAAGCATGCGTTCAGGGTATCAAAAGGTTTATTGCAATTTCTCGCATAAAAAAATTGTTTAACATGAAGGTTTTAATTCAAATTTTATTTTTTCTCTTATAAATAGATTTGATCTCTCAAACTCCTGTCTTTTCTGATATACTGTGCTGTTTTATGATCTCTCATGTGCACAGAGCATGGTTCTCAGTTTGAGGGTCAATCTTTTGGTTAGGTTCCAGGTTTCAACTCCATTAGTGACTATCGGTAAGAGACATGGGTTGTATACCCTTCTTTTTGGACTAGTAGGATTCTCTCGTTCTTGGTCAAGCTTGCTCTACCGAAAACTTGCTAACTCAGTATGATTCTTCGCTTTATTTCTTCTTCTTCTTCTTCTTCTGAGGACTTCATGGAGACTTGCTTTCCTATGTAAATAAAGAGGTCTACTTTCTCCAGGCCTGCATTTTTGATTTCGATCATTGTATCTTTCTTCCCAAGATGTTTGTTATACATATTTGTTTTGCTGAAGATCATGTGAAGGCCAACATTTTTGCTTGCTTCATTTAGTTTGTCTAATATAATTTGGAGATTGTGAAGGTTTATAGCAAAGAGGATGATTAGAAAACCCAAATGGCAATGGGCTGGACATGTTGCAAGAATTCCAACAACCACTGGACATCACCTCTCATAAAGATCAGGTACGAGGCTGTCACCGACAGAAAGTAAGATCGCGTGACAAGCTAGATATTCAGAAAGTACTGGCTCCGCAATGCCCATGATAGAGAGGTCTGGGGAATCTTGAGGAAGGTCTATATCCAACAATGGATACTAATAAACTGATGATAATAATGATGATATAAAGATTTAATTCAAACAATTCAAAAGTCCAAACGAATACTATTGTATAAAACTGGTCATTAAGTAAGTACAAGTTTCATTGGTCAAAATTTGGTTTAGTAAAATAGTATATTTTTGTGGGAAAACATTTTTTTTTTTTCATCACATATTTTGAAGTTATTACTAATTTTGACTAGTTTTTACCAACATCTTGACTTTCAGTTGCTTTTCATCACAACTGAATCGGACTGTAATCCTCCGGCAATGATTAAACGGCATACACAGAAAATAAAGAGCAAGCCCACGGTGAGAATAAAACTTACACTCTCTATGGCTACAAAGATCCCATGGCTAAATGGTTAAAAGCAGCGTATACTAGACCCCCACTGGCTACAGGGTGTGAGTTCAATTCTCACCATGGGCTAGGTCTTTATTTTCTGAATTTGTCATGGTCCGATTCAAAGATGTAATAAAAAGCAACTTAAAGTCAGGATGAAGGTAAAAACTAGTGAAAATTAATAATAATAATGTTGCAATACGTCAACCAAGAATAAAATTTGAACATTTCTTTAAAAACATTGTTATTTTTGATGTTTTAAATAAATATGAACTTTATTTCTCCACCAATTTTTCATTTTTTAAATCTTGTCAGTTAGGCAATGGGAAAGCCGAGGTGAGGGTAACATTTTTAGGCTGGGCTTAGGATTTTGATCCAGCCCTGATAACAAGTGACATATAAACATTATTAGAGGCAAACATGAAATAACCAAAGTTCAATTTTTTCATATCAAATACTTGTGTGACATTCCCATCTTGAGCTTTTTTCGTAGGGAAAAAACAAGTGAATAAGTAATCATTACATCAAAAATATATGATTCATTGAGAAATAAAAAAGTAATAAATACATAAGTGAATGTTAATCATAAACTCTGTATAGTCTGCTTTCTCTCTTTCCTTCTCGTACTTTTTTGTGTTTATTTATCTCGAGAATTGATTTCTTTTTAAAAAATACTATGATGTAGTGTGACGTAAAAAGAAGCAAGAAAAAGAATAGCATCCCTATCAATGAAAGAAAGATTTCTATCTCTCTTCAGGTCACTTAGTTCCTTACAAATGCTGTTAGCCTATTTGAATTGGGTCTTGAAAAGAAATTTCTGCCATTCTAATAACTGCCAAAATGTCACACTTGAAAACCAGAAAAGTCATCAGAGCAATGCCAATTCCAAATATTCATCCAGCACCAGAGAATTAAATGGTTTGGACAACTGACAAAAATGGAAACTGAACCTACAATATCAGAAGTTCAGGCATCTAGACAAGGGAACGACCTTGCAGGACTGAGGGTGTGACAGAAACATTCAAGCCCAATGGTCTGCTCCCACAGAGGCGACCCACCAAACCATCATCCACTGTCTCCGATTCCTCCAACAACACCTCGGCAGTCCACGTGAAAGATAAAATAAATCAAATGAAATAAATGAAAATAACAATCAACAAGTCAGGTCAGAATAGAAACTGCCACGTGTTCGATATCTTTTGGCAGCATCTCATGTTGAGGATGATCAATACAAAAATAGTAAAAGAGGATGATCAAAGAAGAAGTTACTTCTCTTGCATTTTGTTGGGCAGTGATCACTGGAAAGTATGAATTTTTAGAAAAACAAGTATGAATGATGATCCCCTCAACTACCACTAAAGATCTACTAAAGGGGGGAAATTTTTAAAAAAATTTTCTCCCAGATATACTAAGGAGTAAGTTTAGATTTTCAGCCCACAAGCTCCATTTGTACGGCCTGTACATGGCATAGCCAGCCAGCTGAACCAACTGAAAAACTGAAGAAATCTGTTGATAGTTTTTGCTTGACAGTTTCTAATTACCGTAAATATTCATAACAACATTAGTACCAAAGGTCAACTTGTAGGATTTCGATTGATATTCCAAGTGAGTACGATGTAACTTTTATAGGTCAGTCAGCATTTTTATCTACAGTTTCACTCAGTCTGATTGGTTTCTACAGATAAAAGATGAGATTGTTGACAGAACACATTATTTTCATTCTTCATTGATTGATATCTGAAAAATTGTGATCGTCTCTATTTCTCTTGAAACGAGAGAGATTCTTTTTATTTTATCCTCATTAGATGAAGCATCGAATTATGTTGTCCTATAATGATCAATTTGGGGTTGAACTACATCTTTTAACTTTTGACTTCACCCAATGTAAGCCTGAATTAAGCAGGATATATGTGCAAAATTCACATATGGTTTCCATCTTCCACAGAAAAAAATAATTGAGGGATCCACATTCAATCTCATCCTGATAATAATGATCTAGAACATTCTGGAAATAGTCCAACCACATCATAACTAATGATTGATCTTTTTAGTTATTTCTTATTACAACATCTTTTGACAGAATACCATGTTAAGGGTAATCAATTAAAATATTGGAAAAAGAGGTGATTAGTGAAGAAGTTATTTCTCTCAACTATCACTTGGCAGTGAACACTGAAAAGACTAAATTTTTCAAAAAACGAGCTGGACACAAACTGAGTGATCAATTTAGAAGTAACTTAAATTGCAAATTGAACCCCCATTAAAAACTTACATGGGGTGGGCATCAAAAGAAGAAAAGTACAGATAATAAGGAATAGATGTTTAAATTTTCAACCACGCATGATACATAAATACAAAGCTCGCTTGCTGGAACGATCGGAAAACTGAAAAAATCTATAATGACAGTTTTTATTGATGGCACATATAATAGGGGAGACTGCGGCTAGTTGGAGCCCACGTTAAATCAGACTGCAGGCTTTTTATTGAAGCCTAGGAGGTTTTCAGTCTTTTTGGTCACATGATCGTCTTCATGCACAGATATCTGGCACAAACATGATGAGGTGAGCACTTAAAAACCTGTTTATCAAAAGTATCATTGGGGAATAACACTTGTAACTATGACAGCCCGATATGCACCAATGTTTTACTTCATAGAAATTCTTGGTGGTTCTAGGTGTTCCTCCTCGTGATTTGAAGTGTAGCGCACGTGCAGGCCCTGTAGATATGTTAGGGGAAAGGATGATGTACGAAGAGAATGGGCCCCAAGTATAAACATAGATGCCGGGATGAAACAAAATGAAAAGAACACTTTCAAGTATTTGGGGATAGACAAATAACGTACGTTTGATAAAAGGACATAAATGACAAATGGACATGAAGATGAAGTACATATAAGGATAACATAAATCTGATCGATCGCATGAAGAGATGAGAAGAGAAGAGAAAGCGAAAGGTGGGACCTTTCTTGTCATTGACAGTACTAACGTCAGAACCGGAGCGGAGTTGTCTGAAAAGCTTTGAAATCCGTACGGCTTCGATCATACCAAGAGATACTTGGAAACAAGGTTCAGTACGCAAGCCATACTGCCAAGTTGTGTGCGTTAACTTAAGGGTTACTCTCTAACGCTGATAGACTCTCGACGGACAGACCATGAAAGACAGAGAACATGGAGTTTTATTCATGCGTGTTTCCCAAAGTAAAGAAATTAGGAAAGATTATCTTGCCATTCCATTCATGAGAGTGAGAGGTGTATACGCATTTGGAGCACATGGTGAAGACACAGTGGCGTAGATGCGAGGCTGTGCGTATGTGTGATGCCTCGACATCGGTGAAGTGAAATGGACAAAGTTAGTACAGAGATAAGTCACGGTGGAAAAATGGTCAAGATCGGATCGGCCGGGAGGTTGGTGAAATGATAACGATCTTAGGGAGAAGGAAAGAGAGAGAAAGAGTGGCCGGCAACAAGTGCCGGGGCCAGAGGCATGATCAGCTAGGGGTGCCGGGGCCAGAGGCATGACCAGCTAGGGGTGCCGGCGCCAATGAGCATTGGACCATGTGCGTCAAGGGGTGTTACAGGGGGTCGGAGGAGGAAGTGACGTTTTCGATGTCTAGCTAAAAGAAGAGTTCCGTATTTAATTCTTAACTAAAAGAATAGGGGGCGCTACAATTTCAGATGCCGATAATTGAAAGAGGTGTTCTAAAGGACTGTAATAAGGACTTCTGTTCCCCTTTTCTTTAAAATCAATTCCAAAGTTTTAATTTCTTTTCAGGTTGTATTCGTTTGATCAAGTCTTTTGGTCACATGAAATGATGCAGGTCTGTTATTCCCAAGTTATAATCCAAAGCAGCAATTTTCAACCAATGTACCGCAAAGCGTATGAAGATGTGCCACAGGAGTTCTAAGCAGATGGACTAGATACTTAGCAAGAAGACAAGACAATGGATGGAGCAAAACATAAACCAATTGATTGCATGGGACAGAAAATGCAGTAGGAAAAGACCAGACAAGATGAAGGGATGGGATAAAAAAGTTTGGTGATTATATATATATATATATACATATATATATATATATATATATATAATCACCAAACCCTGGCAGTGGACTCTGGTTCCACATGGTACATTTTAATTCACACTCACACAACGCACACCACTGATGATGGGAGAAATCCCGAAACATGTATGGACTATTGACATATAAGGATTAATAAACCTTACCACCAAAAACTTCACTCCCGAGTCTGTCTCACTCTCTAAAGTACACATTATATATATATATATATATATATATATATATATATATAATGTGAACTGTAAAGAGTGAGACAGACTCGGGAGTAAAGTGTTCAGAGGTAAGGTTTATTAATCGTCAGATGTTAATGGTCCAGACATGTTTCGGGATTTTTCCCATCTTCAGTGGCGTGTGCTGTGTGAGTATGCGTTATTAGGGTTTAAAGTTCCCATGTGGAACAAGAGTCGACTATCAGGAGCTATGCCTTGTGGGTAAAATATGTTTTAAGGGCTGCTGGAAGCCTCCTGCTCAATGAGAGAAAGTTCAGCTAGTTATCAAATCTTTGGTTAAGCAGCAGCAGTTGGTCCTTGACAGGGCAAAGTGTGTCAGAGTAGGAGGGAAGTGATGTGGACTTGGATTTTTGGGGTATTTTAGGGATAGTGTAAATGGAGGGGTGATGAGATTAAGGAGCTATATAGATATCAACCTTACAAGTTATCAAAAATGTGTTGGCTATGATTTGGACAAGAGGTATAATTGGCTAAGGTGAATTTTTCCAATGGGTTTGGGTGACTTTGAAGTTTCCATTATTGAAAGTATCTTAGATGTGGGTGTGAGGATATTATTGGTAGGAGTTTTGCGCATTAGGGTTCTGCGTGATGAGGTAACTTCTATTCAGTCTGGTGAAAAAATTTAAAAAGCAATATATATATATATATATATATATATATATATATATATATATATACACATATATATATATATATATATATACTAACAAATGAAGGGGACAAATAAAATTAGATATATATCACAGTGATATTAATTTTTTAATTGCTTTTTTAATTTTAATAATTCCCTTTCACGGCTTCACTTCCATTCATGTTTTATTTAATATTCTTATCTAACATGACCGTAAGTAGATTGTGAAAGCTACAAACGAACGAAGGGAAGAAAAAAAAACATGAATCTTTCTCACCAGCCAGAAAAGATTACGATATAACAACCCTTCTACGGGTATACATTTTATTCCCTTCTGCCCTTCCAGACTTCTCTGTTACAAGGTAAATAACTGGGTGGATCAAATAGTTTGTTTTTTTTCTTTTTTTTTTTTTTCGATGTAGTCTAAATCATTATTCTTGATTTTTATGACTACTTTTCACCTTTCAGTTTAATTTTGCAGCAGATTTTTTTTTTCTTTGAATGAAGAAATAAAAAAAGTAAAAATCTTTTAAACCGGTCTGATTAAGAAATACAAAAAAAAAAAATTCGGAAGAATGGAAAACTAACTTTCCGATATTTGTTTTCCTATCCAAAACTTCTCTTACACGATCTAATCTGAAAAAAGTTACGATTAAACAAGTTAATAAGCATAGAATTAAAGGTAACAATCGAAATAAAGTAGGGAATACGTTTTTTTTTTTTTATTCATATAAACTTTCGGAAGGGAGAACAAACTTCAACTCCAAAAGTTACGATATAACTTCTTTCAACGGTTGATAATACAAATGAATACGTGCTTAAAAAATAGTAAATAAATAACATTAAATGATATGTATAAACTTAAGCAAATAATCAACTTTAACTGTTTAATCAGTTGTAATCAGCCAAGTCCCCTCAGGGATTTTTCATCCGCGGATGATGTCGCCAAACACAAATCTAAAGATATTTCCAGATTTTTTTTTTTTTTTTTTTTTTTCTAAAAACTAACAAAGTGGAAAAAAAAAAATATTTTTTCATTTTTTTCAACTTGGTTGACAGATCCTTTCATTATCAAACTTTCAAATGATAAATCAATTTTTTGGATCGATTGAATTTAATTTTCCAACTTACTCAAATATTCCTTCCTCTCGTATTTCTCGCGGCCTCCATAGAACAGATAGGTAAGTTCCTCCTTTTTGAAAGTGGCTCTTCTTCTCTCCCGGACTAAATCTGGGTGTATTTCGCTCATGCTTTTGATAACTGAATTCGAATCAGATTAATAAATCAATTTTTAAATGTTTACTGTTCTTATCAGAGCCAAAGAAATCCTCGTCTCGGCAACATTAATAAATAGATGGAGTGAAAGTCCGTGTAATTCACGTGACGTGAATGAAATGTGCCATCAAGAAAGGTGTCAACTCTTGTTCTTCACTTACATCTAGAAATGCGACAAAAATAATCTGAAAACATCTATCTATCTATCTATCTATCTATATATATATATATATATATATATATATATATATATATATATATATATATATATATATACACATATATATATACATATATATATATATATATATATATACATATATATATATATATATATATATATATATATATATATATATATATATATATATATTATTCTAAAAAAAAAATTTTACCAGAGAATACAGTCTTCACTTTTTTATAGGTGGGAACATTGGTTTTGGCTTAATTAAAACAATTGTACTGCACCATTATCCTTTACTGACCATAAGGTTCTAACCTCAAAACCTCCTCACCTGTGGTGACAAGATCTGATCAGGGGGGGCTGGGGGTATTTGCCCCAGCGGACACCCATAGGGAATAGAAATAGGGAAACTAGATATACAGTAAGGTTGGGTTTTAGGAACTTGGTATAAAGTAATGTCACCATTATTAAACAGGGTACATACAAAAAAATTGGAAATTATGAAGTAGGTATATGCCGTACCCCTATGTATCCTCACCCCATTTCCACCACTAGCTAATGACCCTTCTCAAAACAATAGACAGTAATAATCACTCCAACCCATCACTGGCTTAAATACTGTTGCTGGGTTTAGGTTATTCATGTGCTCTGATATTTACATCTATGTATGTATGTATTTATTTATCTATCTATCTGTCAGGACTTTGCCCAGCTCTAACTGTTTATAGAAGAAATTTTGCAAACACACTCCTCTCAATAAGTAGGGGAAATAAATAATTTTTGTCTTTTTAAAATTCCCCTCTAAAATAAACTTTTAGTGAATGGTTCAATTTGCAAAGTGAGTTTATGCTAAAGTGGTCTCTTATTTCAACCCAAGTTTGTTTTCTGAAAATTCAGACTTTTTGATGCCCAACAACAGGTGAGAAAAATAATTCATTCATTGATCGCCCCATTTTTCCAATTTTTTAATTGATCAGCCCCAACATATCATGCTGCAAAGAGACAATGGTCACCTGGAGGATGAGAAAAAAAACCCTTCTCACATACATCTCATTTGTTATGCATATAGTTGTTATTGTTATTGCTGTTATTAATCACCGCCACTTACAACAGATCGGTTTGAACACTTCTGCTTGGTTTAGGTAATTCATGTGTTCTGTTCTGTGTATAAGCTAGTTGTACCCATAGAAATTCCTTGGTAATTGACAACTAAAATTGTCCATTACCTCATGCATATCTCTCACCCCATTCCTGTATCCACACATTCCCTCTCTTATCCCTTCCAATATTCATTGCCGGTCCAATTTTATCTAAATTTATAAATACAAATGGAAAAGATTCATACGCAAAAATTTCTCTACCCACCCAACTCAGTAAACTACCTAACTTTATTTTCTGCCCTCTGCCTTCCTACCCTCTCAATAAACTGGATGAATTTCTTCCCTATCCTGTATCTCTTCCTATCTCCTAACTAAACTAATTTTCTTTACTCCTCTCTTCCTACCTTCTTATTACACCAAAAATTTTCCCTCTCTCCCAAACCCTTCAGTCAACAACCTATATTTCTTGTCTCCCTTGTCTCTTTCTTGATAAAATAAGCAGCATTTTAAATTAAATGAGTAATATTTCGATTAATCTGTAGTGATAAAATAAGAAATATTTTGGATAAAATGAGTAATATTTCAATTTATATTATTAGGACCTCATCATTTGCAATGCAATGTTGTTACTATTTAGCTATTCCAATGCAGTAAGTCCTCATCATTTTCAGTCCAATGTTATAACCATGTAGCTATTGCCGTTCAGTGAGTCCTCATCATTTTCAGTCCAATGTTATAACCATGTAGCTATTGCCGTTCAGTGAGTCCTCATCATTTTCAGTCCGATGTTATAACCATGTAGCTATTGCCGTTCGGTGAGTCCTCATCATATTCAGTCCAATGTTATAACCATGTAGCTATTGCCGTTCAGTAAGTCCTCATCATTTTCAACCCAATGTTATAACCATGTAGCTATTGCCATTCAGTGAGTCCTCATCATTTTCAGTCCAATGTTATAACCATGTAGCTATTGCTGTTCAATGAGTCCTCATCATTTTCAGCCCAATGTTATAACCATGTAGCTATTGCCATTCAGTGAGTCCTCATCATTTTCAGTCCAATGTTATAACCATGTAGCTATCGCTGTTCAATGAGTCCTCATCATTTTCAGTCCAATGTTATAACCATGTAGCTATTGCTGTTCAGTAAGTCCTCATCATTTCCAGTCCAATGTTATAACTATGTAGCTATTGCTGTTCAGTGAGTCGTCATCATTTTCAGTCCAATGTTATAACCATGTAGCTATCGCTGTTCAATGAGTCCTCATCATTTTCAGTCCAATGTTATAACCATGTAGCTATCGCTGTTCAATGAGTCCTCATCATTTTCAGTCCAATGTTATAACCATGTAGCTATCGCTGTCCAATGAGTCCTCATCATTTTCAGTCCAATGTTATAACCATGTAGCTATTGCCATTCAGTGAGTCCTCATAATTTTCAGTCCAATGTTATAACCATGTAGCTATTGCCGTTTAGTGAGTCCTCACCATTTTCAGTCCAATGTTATAACCATGTAGCTATTGCAATTCAGTGAATCCTCATCATTTTCAGTCCAATGTTATAACCATGTAACTATTGCCGTACAGTGAATCCTCATCATTTTCAGTACACTGTTATAACCATGTAGCTATTGTCGTTCAGTGAGTCCTCATCATTTTCGGTCCAATGTTATAACCATGTAGCTATTGCAATTCAGTGAGTCCTCATCATTTTATGTCCAATGTTATAACCATGTAGCTATTGTTGTTCAGTGAGTCCTCATCTTTTTCAGTCCAATGTTATAACCATGTAGCTATTGTCGTTCAGTGAGTCCTCATCATTTTCAGTCCAATGTTATAACCATGTACCTATTGTCGTTCAGTGAGTCCTCATCATTTTCAGTCCAATGTTATAACCATGTAGCTATTGTCGTTCAGTGAGTCCTCATCATTTTCAGTCCAATGTTATAACCATGTAGCTATTGTCGTTCAGTGAGTCCTCATCATTTTCGGTCCAATGTTATAACCATGTAGCTATTGCAATTCAGTGAGTCCTCATCATTTTATGTCCAATGTTATAACCATGTAGCTATTGTTGTTCAGTGAATCGTCATCATTTTCAGTCCAATGTTATAACCATGTAGCTATTGCCGTTCAGTGAGTCCTCATCATTTTCAACCCAATGTTATATCCATTTAACTATTGCCATCCAGTGAGTCCTCATCATTTTCAACCCAATGTTATAACCATGTAGCTATTGTCGTTCAGTGAATCCTCATCATTTTCAGTCCAATGTTATAACTATGTAGCTATTGCCATTCAGTGAGTCCTCATCATTTTCAGTCCAATGTTATAACCATGTAGCTATTGCAATTCAGTGAGTCCTCATCATTTTATGTCCAATGTTATAACCATGTAGCTATTGTTGTTCAGTGAGTCCTCATCTTTTTCAGTCCAATGTTATAACCATGTAGCTATTGTCGTTCAGTGAGTCCTTATCATTTTCAGTCCAATGTTATAACCATGTAGCTATTGCCGTTCAGTGAGTCCTCATCATTTTCAACCCAATGTTATAACCATGTAGCTATTGCCGTTCAGTGAGTCCTCATCATTTTCAGTCCAATGTTATAACCATGTAGCTATTGCTGTTCAGTGAGTCCTCATCATTTTCAGTCCAATGTTATAACCATGTAGCTATTGCCGTTCAGTGAGTCCTTATTATTTTCAGCTCAATGTTATAACCGTGTAGCTATTGTTGTTCAGTGAGTCCTCATCATTTTCAGTCCAATGTTATAACCATGTACCTATTGTCATTCAGTGAGTCCTCATCATTTTCAACCCAATGTTATAACCATGTAGCTATCGTCGTTCAGTAAGTCCTCATCATTTTCAGTCCAATGTTATAACCATGTAGCTATTGCCGTTCAGTGAGTCCTCATCATTTTCAGTCAAATGTTATAACCATGTAGCTATCGCTGTCCAATGAGTCCTCATCATTTTCAGTCCAATGTTATAACCATGTAGCTATTGCCGTTCAGTGAGTCCTCATCATTTTCAGTCCAATGTTATAACCATGTAGCTATTGCCATTCAGTGAGTCCTCATCATTTTCAACCCAATGTTATAACCATGTAGCTATCGTCGTTCAGTAAGTCCTCATCATTTTCAGTCCAATGTTATAACCATGTAGCTATTGCCATTCAGTGAGTCCTCATCATTTTCAGTCCAATGTTATAACCATGTAGCTATTGCCGTTCAGTGAGTCCTCATCATTTTCAGTCCAATGTTATAACCATGTAGCTATTGCCGTTCAGTGAGTCCTCATCATTTTCAGTCCAATGTTATAACCATGTAGCTATTGCCATTCAGTGAGTCCTCATCATTTTCAGTCCAATGTTATAACCATGTAGCTATTGCCGTTCAGTGAGTCCTCATCATTTTCAGTCCAATGTTATAACCATGTAGCTATTGCCATTCAGTGAGTCCTCATCATTTTCAACCCAATGTTATAACCATGTAGCTATCGTCGTTCAGTAAGTCCTCATCATTTTCAGTCCAATGTTATAACCATGTAGCTATTGCCATTCAGTGAGTCCTCATCATTTTCAGTCCAATGTTATAACCATGTAGCTATTGTCGTTCAGTGAGTCCTCATCATTTTCAGTCCAATGTTATAACCATGTAGCTATTGCCATTCAGTGAGTCCTCATCATTTTCAGTCCAATGTTATAACCATGTAGCTATTGCCGTTCAGTGAGTCCTCATCATTTTCAGTCCAATGTTATAACCATGTAGCTATTGCCATTCAGTGAGTCCTCATCATTTTCAGTCCAATGTTATAACCATGTAGCTATTGCCGTTCAGTGAGTCCTCATCATTTTCAGTCCAATGTTATAACCATGTAGCTATTGCCGTTCAGTGAGTCCTCATCATTTTCAGTCCAATGTTATAACCATGTAGCTATTGCCATTCAGTGAGTCCTCATCATTTTCAGTCCAATGTTATAACCATGTAGCTATTGCCGTTCAGTGAGTCCTCATCATTTTCAGTCCAATGTTATAACCATGTAGCTATTGCCATTCAGTGAGTCCTCATCATTTTCAGTCCAATGTTATAACCATGTAGCTATTGCCGTTCAGTGAGTCCTCATCATTTTCAGTCCAATATTATAACCATGTAGCTATTGTCGTTCAGTGAGTCCTCATCATTTTCAGTCTAATGTTATAACCAAGTAGCTATTGCCATTCAGTGAGTCCTCATCATTTTCAGTCCAATGTTATAACCATGTAGCTATTGCCGTTCAGTGAGTCCTCATCATTTTCAGTCCAATGTTATAACCATGTAGCTATTGCCGTTTAGTGAGTCCTCACCATTTTCAGTCCAATGTTATAACCATGTAGCTATCGCTGTTCAATGAGTCCTCATCATTTTCAGTCCAATGTTATAACCATGTAGCTATTGCCGTACAGTGAATCCTCATCATTTTCAGTACACTGTTATAACCATGTAGCTATTGTCGTTCAGTGAGTCCTCATCATTTTCAGTCCAATGTTATAACCATGTAGCTATTGTCGTTCAGTGAGTCCTCATCATTTTCAGTCCAATGTTATAACCATGTAGCTATTGTCGTTCAGTGAATCCTCATCATTTTCAGTCCAATGTTATAACCATGTAGCTATTGTCGTTCAGTGAATCCTCATCATTTTCAGTCCAATGTTATAATCATGTAGCTATTGTCGTTCAGTGAGTCCTCATCATTTTCAGTCCAATGTTATAACCATGTAGCTATTGCCGTTCAGTGAATCCTCATCATTTTCAGTCCAATGTTATAACCATGTAGCTATTGCAATTCAGTGAGTCCTCATCATTTTATGTCCAATGTTATAACCATGTAGCTATTGTCATTCAGTGAGTCCTCATCATTTTCAGTCCAATGTTATAACCATGTAGCTATTGTCCTTCAGTGAATCCTTATCATTTTCCGTCCAATGTTATAATCATGTAGCTATTGTCGTTCAGTGAGTCCTCATCATTTTCAGTCCAATGTTATAACCATGTAGCTATTGTCGTTCAGTGAGTCCTCATCATTTTCAGTCCAATGTTATAACCATGTAGCTATTGTCGTTCAGTGAATCCTCATCATTTTCAGTCCTATGTTATAACTATGTAGCTATTGCTGTTCAGTGAATCCTCATCATTTTCAGTCCAATGTTATAACCATGTAGCTATTGTCGTTCAGTGAATCCTTATCATTTTCCGTCCAATGTTATAACCATGTAGCTATTGCCGTTCAGTGAATCTTCATCATTTTCAGTCCAATGTTATAACCATGTAGCTATTGCTGTTCAGTGAGTCCTCATTATTTTCAGTTCAATGTTATAACCATGTAGCTATTGTCGTTCAGTGAATCCTTATCATTTTCCGTCCAATGTTATAACCATGTAGCTATTGCCGTTCAGTGAATCCTCATCATTTTCAGTCCAATGTTATAACCATGTAGCTATTGTCGTTCAGTGAGTCCTCATCATTTTTGGTCCAATGTTATAACCATGTAGCTATTGTCGTTCAGTGAGTCCTCATCATTTTCAGTCCAATGTTATAATCATGTAGCTATTGCCGTTCAGTGAATCCTCATCATTCTCAACCCAATGTTATAACCATGTAGCTATTGCTGTTCAGTGAGTCCTCATCATTTTCAGTCCAATGTTATAACCATGTAGCTATTGTCGTTCAGTGAGTCCTCATCATTTTCAGTCCAATGTTATAACCATGTAACTATTGCCGTTCAGTGAGTCCTCATCATTTTCAACCCAATGTTATAACCATGTAGCTATTGCCGTTCAGTGAATCGTCATCATTCTCAACCCAATGTTATAACCATGTAACTATTGCCGTTCAGTGAGTCCTCATCATTTCCAACCCAATGTTATAACCATGTAGCTATTGCCGTTCAGTGAGTCCTCATCATTTTCAGTCCAATGTTATAACCATGTAGCTATTGTCGTTCAGTGAGTCCTCATCATTTTCAGTCCAATGTTATAACCATGTAGCTATTGTCGTTCAGTGAATCCTCATCATTTTCAGTCCAATGTTATAACCATGTAGCTATTGTCGTTCAGTGAATCCTCATCATTTTCAGTCCAATGTTATAACCATGTAGCTATTGTCGTTCAGTGAATCCTCATCATTTTCAGTCCAATGTTATATCCATGTTGCTATTGTCGTTCAGTGAGTCCTCATCATTTTCTGTCCAATGTTATAACCATGTAGTTATTGTCGTTCAGTGAATCCTCATCATTTTCAGTCCAATGTTATAACCATGTAGCTATTGCTGTTCAGTGAGTCCTCATTATTTTCAGTCCAATGTTATAACCATGTAGCTATTGTCGTTCAGTGAATCCTTATCATTTTCCGTCCAATGTTATAACCATGTAGCTATTGCCGTTCAGTGAATCTTCATCATTTTCAGTCCAATGTTATAACCATGTAGCTATTGCTGTTCAGTGAGTCCTCATTATTTTCAGTTCAATGTTATAACCATGTAGCTATTGTCGTTCAGTGAATCCTTATCATTTTCCGTCCAATGTTATAACCATGTAGCTATTGCCGTTCAGTGAATCCTCATCATTTTCAGTCCAATGTTATAACCATGTAGCTATTGTCGTTCAGTGAGTCCTCATCATTTTTGGTCCAATGTTATAACCATGTAGCTATTGTCGTTCAGTGAGTCCTCATCATTTTCAGTCCAATGTTATAATCATGTAGCTATTGCCGTTCAGTGAATCCTCATCATTCTCAACCCAATGTTATAACCATGTAGCTATTGCTGTTCAGTGAGTCCTCATCATTTTCAGTCCAATGTTATAACCATGTAGCTATTGTCGTTCAGTGAGTCCTCATCATTTTCAGTCCAATGTTATAACCATGTAACTATTGCCGTTCAGTGAGTCCTCATCATTTTCAACCCAATGTTATAACCATGTAGCTATTGCCGTTCAGTGAATCGTCATCATTCTCAACCCAATGTTATAACCATGTAACTATTGCCGTTCAGTGAGTCCTCATCATTTCCAACCCAATGTTATAACCATGTAGCTATTGCCGTTCAGTGAATCGTCATCATTTTCAATCCAATGTTATAACCACTGCACTATTTTCATGGAGTAAGACCTCATCATTTCCAGCCAAATGTTATAATCATGGAAATATTCCCAAACAGTAGAATCCCATCATTTTGTCCAATGTTATAACCATCGAGTTAATCCAATCCAGTAAGTCTTATCATTCAAGTCCAATGTTATAACCATTCAGCTATTCCTATGCATTCAGACATCATCATTATAAGTCCTTTGTTATAACCATTAGAATATCTTCATGCAGTAAGACTTCATTATTTTTTCACCAATGTTACAACCGTTGAGCCATTCCCATGTATTTTGACTTCATCTATAAGTTAAATGTTATACCTAATTGGATATTCACATGCAGTAAAACCTCGTCATTTCAAGTCCAACTTTATAACAATTGAGCTATACCCATGTAGTATGACCATCTATTATTATGACATGGAACTGCTCATCATTTTCAGTCAAATGTTATAAAACCATTAAAATATCCCTATACAGTAAGACCCCATCATTAAAGCCCAATGTTATAACCTCCAAGATATTCGCATGCAATATCTTCACCATTTTTAGTCTAATACTATATTATATTTAATATTATTATATCATAATATTGAGCCATTCCTATGTATTTCCAATGCAATCAGTCTTCGACATTTTCAGTCCATGGTTATAACTGTAGAGTTATTCCAATGTCTATGACCTCATCATTTGAAGTCCAATGTTATAACCGTTGAACTATTCCCATGCAATCTGTCTTCTACATTTTCAGTCCAAAATTATAACTATTGAGCTATTTCCATGCAGTAAGACCTTATCAATTTTAGGCCAATGAATCAACTATTAACTATTTCTATGTAGTAATACTTCATTATCTTCAGTCCAAAGTTATTATTTTATTTAAAACTAGCTGGCTTGCTCAAAAAGTTGGAAAAAAACTCCAATTCTGACAACACTGGGAAGCAAATGAAAGTTCATAAAGATTTTTTTAAAAACTCTGGGCAGCCTCCTTAAAACTTTATAGATCAATTCTTCTGAAAACTGAGAATTCATTTGATCACTTTTGATGTAATTAGTTTGCGTGTCAAAGCGGACTATCTGATTATGTTTCCTTGTTGCATATGGGTTCAGATTAGGTGGAACAGCTAGTGTTTTTGCTCTGAGGAAAACATGTCTCATCAGTTTGAAGTTAAATCCCTTAGATAATTTGGACAAACTGGCATAAACACTGAAAGAAAGAGAAATTCATGTTCATGTACTACAATGATAAGTAGAAAGTAAGGGACCAGTTTAGCATTATAGCTACATTGTAAATAAAACCTCCTCCACTACAACCCTTAAATATTTCCTTTCTGGAAACTGACAGATTTTGGGAAGATTTCAAGGTTTAATAAAATTGAAAGAAAAAAAGTAAAATTTAAAACTGGTCCAACAATTGTATTTACCACATTTCTAAAAACTGGTGTATTGCTACTCTCACTGATTTCTTTAGTGAGAAAATTTTTTAATGTTAGTGCAAACGTATATCCCATAAAAATTGAAAGTTTAATTTTTGTAAAATTCAGCCTTAAATCGTGTATTGTGGGTAAGAAGAGATATTTTTCTAGAGACTTGTTTTCTGAGAGTGCAAATGCCAACTCCATAGGAATCAAATCAACCTAAATCTGTTAACTCTAGGTAATTTGAAACTTGCTGATTTGAACAAGCCTTTATTTCTGCTCTAGTTCTCACCATCTTAGAGAATAGACATATACACTTGTATATTTTAGTACTTCATAATATGGATCGACACAGAAATAATTCGATCAGCACTGAGAGAAAAAGAAATCCACAACCGCAGTCTCCCGATTACAAATGGAAAATGAGAAGTATAATTACATAGTAAATACAAACACTTCAAAAAATTATTCTATCAAAACTGATAAATTTCCATAAGGTTTGAAGAACAAATAGTTTGAAAGCATATAAAATTGAAAGGAATTTGTCTGCCACTTCTTTTTCTGAAGTTCTAACCACTCAGCTATTGAAACATGACTTTGAAAAGACAAATTATTGCTTAATAAGAAAATTCTAAAAGCTTCGCACCCTCCACACACACACACATGTGACTAGTTTCAAATAAATGCTTATAAAAACCTTCCCCAGATGATCCTGATTCAGAATATATAGATAGTTTGATTTCATAGCTCTGACTTGGATAGTTTTTTTGAGAAAATCCTAGATGAAGGAAACACAAAGAAAAAGATATTTTTTCGCCAGAGCACAAATGCAGACCCAATAGAAATCAACAAACTTGTTTTGGGAAAATTAAACCTTAAAATGAGAGCTACAGGGAAATGTTACCTGCTGATTTCAGATATGCCTGAATTGATGGTCAAGTTTAGCATTAAAACTATATTCTAAATAAAAAAAACTTTGAAACCTGAAAAAAATATTAATGAATTACTGAAAATTTCCTTGAAGTTTGATAATCAAATAGTTTGAAACCATAAAAAATTGAAAAGAAAAAAAACTTTGAACCTGGTCTGCTGCTTCAATTTTCCAAGGCTCTGACCACTTGGTTACTGAGCCGCTATGAATTGAGAACTAAGAAATACTGCTCAAAAATCTCAAAGGAAGGATTGATCTCCTCACATGTGGGTAGGTACAAATATATGATGAAAAAGAACATCCCCAGATGATGCTGATTCAAAATATAGATATAATTTGATTTCATATATCTAACTCAAAATCCTAGATGAAAAAAAACACATAGAAAAAATATTTCTCGACTGACTTGTTTTCTGAGAATACAAACACAGACTTATAAATCAACAATTTTTTGCGAAATTCAACCGAAAAATGTATGCTATAGGTAATTTGAGACCTGCTTATTTCAATCATGCCTTTGTTTCTATTCTATGATGTGTAGTTCTCAACATCTTAGAGTAAAAACATACCCACACATATACATATATACTTAAGTACATTATAATATAAACATGATCGATTTTGTTAAAAATATTATCTATTTTATTCAAAATATTCCTCATTTTTAGAAAGGCACAAGAGGGAAAAGAAACTTAGTTTACTAAAGGGGTTGTCAAGTAGTTTGATTAGAGGGTAGGAATGGAGCAGACAGAGTTTCTCCTCTGTCTGCTCCATTCCTTGGGTAGTTTACTGAGGGTGTAAGGACATCTCTGTAAAAGAAACTAATCCATGTTTGCTTGAAATTTTGACCCCTTGAAGTGAACAAAAAGTTTCCCCTTGATTTCAACCCCAAGAAGAGAAACAAGTGCCCCCATCCCAATTATGAACCCTAAAAGATCCCAATTGATTTTGATCCCATGAAATTAAAATGAATTTCTGCCTTCATTTTGACATCCAGGAGCCAAGAAAAGCACATCTTGGATTTTAACCCCTATAGGGGGAAAAAAGTTTCTCTTCGATTTTGAACCTTAAATATGAAAAGAAAAGATCTTCCTTGGTTTTGACCCCTAAAAGTGAAAAATAAAAGTTCAACCTTGATTTTAATCCCTAAAAGTGAAAAAAAAGTTCCCCTACCCCTATTTTGAACCATAAAAGTGAAAAAATTTGCCCCTTGAATTTGACCTCCAAAAATGGAAAATGAAAGATTCCCTTTGATTTTGACCTCTAAATTTGAAAAAAATTTTGCCCTCTGGATTTCAACCTCCAAAAGCGAAAAAAAAAAAGCATCTATTGGATTTTGTCCCCCTAAATGGAGAAAAACGTTCCTCTTCAATTTTGACTCTTAAAAGTAAGAAGAAATGCTTCTTCTTTATTTTGATTACTGAAACGCCCATCCTCAAATGTTGTGTTTTTGGAAATTGATTTATCAATTAAATAATACATAACCAGAATACTTGAAAGCCATAGTTTGATACGATGGGCAGAAAGTAAGTGTCCACTTCAGCAGAACCCCTATACATAAAAAAAAACTTACAAAAATGGTGTTGTCAAAATATGAAGTTGTGTACAAGAAAGATCTTTCTAAGAGTGAATATTCTCTTATTACATAATAATGACACCAGACACAAATCGATGGTCTAGTTCAGTGGTATTCAAACTGTATTAGGCAGATCCCTAGGGTTCTGCATGTCTTTTCCAGGGGGTTCCATGAAACAAAGCGACATTTTTCCAATATTCTCAATAATATTTTATTAATTAATTGTTTATTATGTTCTTAACACATTATGCCTCTTGACTTAATTTCAAATACTCATTCTTAACAGTTACGTTAAAATTGATAACACCTTGATAATGGATGCTGTCAGTGTCTGTGTACACGCAGAGCCCCATGGCATAATCTTTGACCAATCTTAACCAAATTCAGACAGGACACATATTTTCAATATATCTCAAAACATTTTCATGGATTGTACAGGGAAGAATTTTTTCAGGAGTTTTAGAAAGGGGCTCTATCTACAATAATGCTAAACTGGGCTCCTATTTTCCGTTCAATAAAAAATTTACAGAATAAAGTTGAAAAGGTATGTATATGATACATTACATTAAAAAAACTTGTTGATGTCCACTTGATTATGCAATTGTTCAGTTGTACATCTACATGATAGTAAAATTTAAATTCAAATATCACAGTAGGAAAAATTGCCTTTTGTTTTTTAAACAGCAGATCAGACGCCAGCTTCAGTCATTTTAAAACTAAGTTTTCTTTCTTTCTCTCTCACTCCCTCTATCTTCACTTGTTTTCTTTTTTTTCTTCCTTCAATCTTATAAAACCAAATGTTAGGCATCTCTAATATGTATTTCACCATTATAAGGTAACAATTCATTTTTACTATATTCACTTTCTTTCTTTTCTTGCTTTCTATTGCTCTATCTTTCTGTTTTCCTACTCTCTTATTGAACGACTGAAAGTGTTACGCACAAACCATACCAAAATAATCTCCAGAGAACTGCAACATATCTACTGACATAGCAGTTCCTTCATCAGGCTACATAAAGACTCTGAGCCCTTTTAACTAGAAAAAAGAGTGTGACATGGCTCTTCACACCCTGCCTTGAGATGATCTTCTGAAACTTAGAATGAGAACACAAAGGAATCAGGAGAGACAATGAATACATAAGTAACTTCAGATTTGCTGACAACATCGGCTTCTTTGCTAAGATCTCCAAATAATGTAAAGCGAACAAAATGAAGCAAACAAGAAAGTTGGCCTCCACATGAACTTCAGCAAAACAAATGTCATGGACGACAAACATGCTGAGGACAAAGACACAACCATGGAAATCAAAAGAGCAGAGCTAGAGAAAGTAGACCAGAGGAAATGAAGCGAAGAATGGCACTAGGTTGGCAAGCTTTCGGTAGGGCAAGCTTGACTTTCAAAAACTCACAAATCCCACTAGTCCTAAAAAGAAGGGTATACAACCAATGTATCCTATGGATAGTCACCTATGGAGCTGAAACATGGATCCTAACCAAAAGATTGACCCTCAAACTGAGAACCATACAACGTGCACTTGAGAGAATCATGGTGAATTTCACTTGGAGAGATCATAGAACAGCACAGTGCATCAGAGAAAAGACAAGATTCCGAGACATCATAGAAATTGTTGGAAAACTCAAATGACAATGGGCTGGACATGTTGCAAGAATGGCAGACAACTACTGGACATCACAACGTTGATCACCAGAGATCATATGTGAAACTGTGGCTGATAAAACGTAAGATGGCATGAGGAGCTAGATAAATTCAGAAAGTACTGGTTCCGCAATACCCATGATAGAGAGGTCTGGGGAATCTTGGGAAAGGTCTATATCAAACAATGGATATTAACAGGCTGATGATAATGATAGCTTAATCTATAGGATAAACAGAAGTAGATGTGGATGGCAGTGATTCATTATTTCCCTTGGGATGCTAGTCTTTATATATTATTAATCTACACAATATACAATTGCCTGATCAGAGCCCATGCATCTCTGCTGAATTCTTTGGAGTGCTGATGAATAGGGTTACCAAATGCGACAATATATCATGTACCATGGGTGTTGCTAAAGCCAAATTTTATAGGTTTGTTAGTCTGTCCGTCAAGTACTTGGTGGTGGTCACTGTCATTCTCATTGAGTCTATGGATCCATAAACACTCTTCAGGTAAAACCAACTTGTAGATATGTTTTAGATGGTATGATTACCAGTTCACAGATGTACATTTTTTGTCATAGGCTTCTCAAAATCCTCCATTTTGAAACAGAAATGCAATATAATTTATTTCATCTGGTTCATCACTGTTAAAAATTTCATGAATATATTTGAATTTGAGATTATTTTTCAAAGAAAAGAAACTACTGGAATAGTGCCAGTGGAAGAGTCCATTGTTCCAAATCATTGGTAGGAGATATCTTTGCTAACATTCATCAAAAATTATTTTTAGAAAAATAAAAAAGATCTAAGTTGGCGACAGCGCCTTGAAGCAAGATGAGAAATGAGCCATTTTTCGGCTAGATCAAGCCGATTATTTGCCTATTTAGCCGATAATAATCTGTGATAGCAGGTGACCGAAAAATGATGCCATCTTAAAAAAATTATAAACCAATTCAATTTTTCTTAAAGCTAACTCAAAACAGATATTCAATAATTTTAGCCAAAAACTTAGCCAAAAGATGGAAAAAAGTAGCCAATTTCAGCCATTTTTAAAAAGCAATTTTAGCTGAAAAAATTTAAGTAATGGTCAAGTTTAATAGATGTTGTATTGTAAATTGAAAATCAGGCATCACAAAGACAGACTCAAAATAACAGACCAATTTTACATTATATGTACGTTGTAAATCGTTCATCCACTTTAGAGCCAATTCATTTGTTTTTCCTGAAAAAGTTGTTTTTTCTAAAAATAACAGAAAATAATAATAATTGATAATTGGGTTTTAAAGGATTTTCAGTTGATTTTAGCAATTTTTGAAGCAGTTTTAGCTGAAAAAATTCTATTTTTGTTGGCAATACTAGCATGAAGTGAGCGGTGTTGAGATAGAAGCACATAATTGGTGAGAAAGTGGTGAGTGAACAGTCTGGGACAAAACCTCTAGAACCCAACTGCTTCCCTGACCCCTGGACAAAACCTCAGGAACCCAACTGCTCCCCTGACCCCTGGACAAAACTTCGGAACCCAACCGCTTCTCTGACCCCTGGACAAAACTTTGGAACCCGACCGCTCCACTGACGACTGGACAAAATCCCCGGAACCCAACTGCTCCCCTAACCTCTGGACAAAACTTTGGAACCCAACCGCTCCACTGACCACTGAACAAAATCCCCGGAACCCAACCGCTCCTCTGACCCATGGACAAAACCCCCGGAACCCAACCGCTCCTCTGACCCCTGGAAAACCCCCCCCGGAACCCAACCGCTCCTCTGACCCCTGGAAAAAAAACCCCCGGAACCCAACCGCTCCTCTGACCCATGAACAAAATCCCCGGAACCCAACCGCTCCACTGACCCCAGGAAAAAACCCCCGGGACCCAACCGCTCCTCTGACCCCTGGAAAAACCCCCCCGGAACCCAACCGCTCCTCTGACCCATGGACAAAACCCCCGGAACCCAACCGCTCCTCTGACCCCTGGAAAAAAAACCCCCGGAACCCAACCGCTCCTCTGACCCATGAACAAAACCCCCGGAATCCAACCGCTCCACTGACCCCAGGAAAAAACCCCCGGGACCCAACCGCTCCTCTAACCCCTGGACAAAACCTCCACACTGCAAGTGCAAAGTCAGAAAAAATCCAGTAACTACGTATAATAAAAACACACATTTTCATTTCTCAATTTTTCAAAAATATATACCCAAGTAAGTATTTGAGTTTGTTTTTTTTTGTTTAGCATCTCAAATTATGACTGTTGTTGTAGTCAGTCACAATCAAATACAAAAACTCAGTAGATATCAAATCAAATAAATAAATGAAGAAAGAGCTTTTCAGTCATTTTTGATAGTTCCTTTCGTTTCTGCTTTTAGAACAGAATTGTATCCTCATCAAAATCAAGATCTTGGTTCAACGGGGGTCAAAGTCCACCACTGTACAGGTACGGCTTGGCTTTCCAGAATCTGCATTCCTGAAAGTAGTGTTGCCGACTAAAAAAAATGTTTTGCGCTAAATAGACCACGAAGAACAATTAGAAAACGCCAAAACGCGCTGAAAACACACCAAATTTAATGGCCATTTTATAGCTGAAAATAGCTAGAGATGGCTAAACTTGTTGGAAAATGGCACTAAAAACTGGGTAAACATGCGCTAAATGTTGAATTTTCGCGTAAACAAGAAATGTGCTAAATTTTGTGTTAAATTGGCAGAGAATAATGAATTGATGGGCAAAAAATAATGGATTTATTATTATGAAAGTGGCCCAATGTTTGTTTCTATTTACCGATTTATAACTTGAATTTTCAGAGTAAAACATTTCCCTACATAAAAAAGCACACTACACAATTTTTACAGTTTTATCAATATTATCATTACCTGCATGTATCTAGCAAAAACAGTAATTATACGATAACTTGACAATATTTGTTGCGTAAAGCATAATTATGTAGTCTCCCCGCGTCAGCACAATTGATGATTATCATATACCTCTTAATAAATATCCAAAGAATATGGAAATGTGAGAAGTTTTTGAAAAGGATTATATGATAAATATATTATATTAGAGTTAGTTATCCGTTTGTGTCTCCGAAAGGTAATATATTTCATTAAGAATGCATAGATAATCAATCATAATCGACTTTCTTCTCATCAGTCAGTGGTACAAGTTGCCCAGCTAGCTTAATTTTGAAAGAGGTAGCGCTGGGTTAAATTTCTTCCCCTGAAGTGCCAAGTGCCAAGTGAGACAAAAAATCCTTGGTTGGATCAAAACATGACAAAACTTTCAGTAATTAGTGTCAGTATAAATGAATTTTAACAGGTGTCATAATTTAAATGCATATTATTAAAGTTTTTTTCTGTATTCATTCTAAAAATAAAAAATGAGACCTCTTAAAATTTTACCGAAACAAAACAGGAAATTGAATTTAATTTTTGGATACCAATTAATAAAAGTTAAGCCTTGAAAATGTGAAATAAGAACTTGAGGTCCGATAAACAATTTAAAGGTTTGCTTTAGGTGAATTCAATATCAAAGGGAGGTAAGCGATTTTTTGTCGTCTGGTTCTTAAGAACGAATCTTTCCTTCCTTTTAAAGTATTATTGGACAAAAATGGTTTTTCTTTCTTAATTTATGCACAATGCCGAATTCCTAAAGGAAAATATGAGCATCTTCGCTAAGTGGAAATTACGGTGACACTGAGGGAAACCTTTTTTACCGGTTATTTACATGATTTCATTTGGAGGAAGTGTCAGAGATAGAAAAAAAATGTTCAATGAATTCTTTTTGCTAGTTGCCAGTAATCATCATTTTTAGTTTTATAATTATGGAAAAACGTTTGTTATTATTTGCGACCCTAACCCTAAATATACCCTTTATTTAAAAAATACTCAAATCTAATGTGATACAGTTTTAAATGTTCAAATTGCCTGCCATCATACATTTCGTATGTTAATAGTCTAGTAGCAGATGCATTCATCAAAAATTTACGAACCGATAGCAAATCTTTACCTTTGACCTGTAGCCTCTAAAAATCATTGATTACTGCCTGTTACCAATTACTGAAAGTTTTGCCATGTTTTAATCTAACCAAGGACTTTTTGTCCCGTTTTGCGCTTTGATGGGTGGAATCTTGTCCAGGCAATTTTTGTCAGATTCCCCTTTAGTCTTATGCTTTTCTTTTTAAAGTAGCCCTAGAAGTCACAAGTAGCAAATTTGAGTAGCAGCGGCCTCTCAAAGTCCTATTGAATCCGGCATCCTTGTCCCGTATCTCTTATGGCCGTCCTAGTGTTACGGCTGTAGAGTGGCCGCCCTTGACCTCAAAATATGCGCATGCGCGAATTTCTATAATTTACTTCGCCGGTTCGGCTCTTTTACACGCACCGTCCGACGAGGGCACCTTTCATTGAGTGAATATCGTTGGCATATATCGTATTTTACTGGCCTACTCTATCTTTGCCTTTAAAAACACACACAAAAGCGGGTGAGTTGTGTTAATTATACAAAAATGGCACCAGTACCAGACCTTAACATAGCTGAAGAAGAGACGCCCGGAGTAAAAGCTGTCCTCCTCGGACCGCCTGGTTCAGGAAAAGGAACTCAGGTAATTTAATTTGCTCTCGTCTTGTTCTAAAAGGAACCACAATATCAATTTTTTAAATTTATTTTGAACATATCAAATGAATAAAATGCGATGTCTTTGTAAAATCTGGACCTGGCCAGTTCTAAATGTACTGTGTATTTCTTTCCGTTTGTTGAGTGTTTTCTACGCATGTGGCATAGGTTTACACTGAAAACTAGCGTGTTAACCGATCAGACATGAAAATGCCCGACACGTGGTTAGAGAGATTTTCTTTACTGACAAGATGTTATTTCTCCAAACTTTTCTTCTCTTTAATTTTGCTTCTAGTCACTTTATTGCTCTAGTTTCGATTTCAAACTATTCTGAATCCATCCGTGAAAGTTCAAGGAAAAATATCCTACATTAAAAAAGACTACGGGTTATAATAATTCATCTTATTGGAAAATGAAATATTGTATGAGATTATGAAGCTGGGTACTGCTTGTGATGCATCTTGTGCCCTCCTCAACAATAGCTGTAAATATGATTTATATTGTTTACTTGGCAAAAAAAAATATTCTATATTTGATGAAACATTAGTGAAAGTAAATCGTCATTTTATAAGCTACTTGATAGATAACAATTGATATTGAATGTAATCTAATGAAATATCTTTGGGAGAAAAATAACCTACCCTTCTTTTTTTCCCCTCCTCTTCTTTACTTATTAACTCTTTGATGTGAAAAGAGTTTCGTCCTGTGCTTGAGTTCAAAGAATGTTTTCTTTTTGTTTTTTGCTCTGTCCCAAAGAATCCGTAAGCTCCAGGGCTGCTTTGCCCCATCGCCTGAGATAGGAAGGCGAGTACCGGCCGGCGCTTTCGCAACCATAGTTGTGGAGATTAGAGCTATTTTTGAACTACCCACACGTATGCGTGTGGGCTCGACGTTTTACTGACCTTGTCAAATCTGCCCTCGTGGGAAAGAAGGTAAATACAAGTACTCGAAAGGCCCTGCTTAGGGTATGAGTGACCAAGAGTAAACAAAAAATGTCGAAGTAAAACATTACCATAATTTTAATGTTACTTTTAACAATTTATTATTACTTACTGGCAAGAAGCACTCAAACAGAAATAATTCATTTTGAATTGAGAACTAAACCAACAATTCAATTAATAACATGGGAAGGACGGCGCATAATAAGGGTTCAATATTGTGAATAGGGCAGATGAAATATTGAATCAACCTCAAAACTGACAAATCCCTAAGGAAAGGATTGATTTAAATCACGAATTTAAAAGAAAAAAGAATTGTTGCTAGACTACTGCATGTCAGCATTGCCCATGCCACAGAACTAAGATTAGAGGGGGAAAATTAAAATGTTAAAATTCTGAAGTTGAAAACACTCACCAAAACATTATTTCTAAAAAAAAAAAAACATTTTACGAACGGAAAGATAACTCATATACATGAATGGCAGAAAATGGCGCTAAGTTGTTTAAAGTAAGTTATATCCTGGGTTGGAAAAAAGTAGAATTTCTTCTTTTTTTTTTTTTCTTTAAACATATTTTCTCTAAGTGTAAAGTCTGCAATCTATATTTCCCTGTAACTCCATAAACAAACACTGAGATTTTCATTTATCAGCTGCAAAGATACTGTCAATTTCGGACATAATTAACAATTGAGTTTTCTTTGCATTTTACCATATCAGGTCTGCAAATTTTCATGAAATGGAAAGACTAAGGGTTGAATTAGGTTTAGTCGAGGATTTTGCTATCGACAAGGACGAATGCTGAAAAAGTGGTTGGAGGTTCGTTGTAACTGTAACTGAAGTGAGCATTGGATGTGGAAAAGTGTTGAACAAACAACGTTTCATCTACAGACTTGAAAATTGACACCACTACACAAATAGACCTCTTCCAAAAATTTTTTTTTTTTTTTTTTTTTTTCCCCCGGTGTGTGCCGGGTTTGGGGCCTCATTTTGACGGGTTAAACATCTAGATTCTTCTGAATTTAGATGTTGTTTTTAATCTTTTAGATATTTTCCAATAGAAAACGCCTGTGATGTCATGAGTAGAATTTATTCTGACCATATTTATTCTTTGATAGAATTTTTTGACATGATTTCAAATTTTGATACTATGGTTGTTCAATTGACTGATAACTCGAGTTTTTGTTCATGGTTTTGAGCTTAGAAAGTGAGGGATTCATTTTTAAAAAGTTCCTAGCAAACAATGAGTCCTTTTTTCTGGCGTGGAAATAATACTGAACGGCACATGTTCAACGATTACTGGCACCTTAGGATGGTTGGAGAACATAACAAACAAAACATAGTGTTAGAAACAAACTAATCAGAATAATGCATGAAATTAGGATGTAAGACTTGCCCAGACAATAACACTTAAAGTGGGTTGGGGTCCAGGGCATTCCTTGATGTCTGCATTTTTGGGTATGGTTGATGCAAAATTTCCCAGCGCTATCATTTGCACAATATTAGGGAAGTCTTCAAAGTGCCTTTGTAGTTTGTATATTTTCAAACTTCTACTCTTGACACTCACTACATATGTATTCAAGTTTTGTCAAAATGTAACCTTCTGGTGAGGTGTCATGATTTGAAAAAAAAAGTTTATATTTATTTGTCTTCCTGCCAAACTAGTCTCACCCTACCTGCACATCCATGGTTTTCTCATCATTTCTGCACAAATTACAGGGATCTGTCTTGAAATAGTTGGTGGTAGGGCATCTGAACTTGGATTAAGTTTTGTAAGAATGGAAAATTCATTACAGCTCAAATTCAGTTACAAAACTGTAGAAAATTGTGGACCCCAACTTCCATGTTATAACAGGTCTACAGTGTATCATGTTATGCTCTGTACAACACACCTTGTCTGGTCAGTAGTTCCAATGAATTCAAGATATTAGAAAATTCTTTGAATCAAAATCAGGATCAATCTTTTGTGATAGAATATACAATTTAGGAATGATAGAAACTTAATACATCATAAATGCTTAATAACATTCAAAGTGAAATTATGACTCGCCACCATACATATATGCTACTTTTTATGTCAAAAATCAAGTTACCTTGATGAAGTTGCTACCAGTATGGTTTGAATCATTAATTTATCATTTTAAAAAAAGACACAAAATAAGGGATCAGTTCGGCATTAACTATTATTGTTAATTGACCCCACCCCTAATTTAGGAGGTAATATTTATAAAAAAAACAAACCCATTTTTTCTACTAGTTGAGAGGTGTGTGTGTGTGTGTGTGTGCAAAATTTCAAGTTTCTCTGAACGGCTAGGGCTGGGCAAAGTCTAGATGGATATAAATGTAAGAACACATGAATAATCTAAACCCAACAAGTGATTTAAACCAGTCTGATGTAGGTAGCAGTGATTAATTACTGATGTGCTTTTATTTGTTTTGTCGTGCTGACTGAAACCAATGTATAAAATTAGGTGGAAATGTTGCAATTTGAACTCTGATGCAAGCCTTAGCAGTCTGATGACTTACCATAAGGCCAAGGGTACACAGATGACATTGTGTTGAAATTTTAAGTTTTAAATATGTCAGACTGATTGTATAAATTGGAAAGGAGACAAGATATCAGAGCAGCTAACAGCCTGGACAAGCACAGGCAAAATTTAAAAAAACAAACAAACAATAGAACTGTTGTCATTTTTGATAACACTGATACATTAGTCAATCTCTTAATCTAATTCAAAGAAGTGGCATCTGGCATTGTTTTCAGGGTCAAATAAAGGTACGAGTATTTCCACACTAAATTATCAACCTTATTTCAAATTTAGCACCTGAGTGGTCAATGCATGGATAGATACAAGGGAACCAGTACCTGTCTTAATACCCCTACAAAGGGGCTGCAATCCACTTTTTTTTTTTTTTTTTTCTGTTCTGCCCATAGTACCCCACGTTTATATAATTTTTCCCTTGAGGCTTATGAATCTCAAATATTTACCTTACTAGTAAAAAGTAGTATAAAAATCTGTATAAAGTGTATAAATTTATTTTTTCTTCATTTATGCACAATTAAATAGGAGGTAATTGATAGTTCTCAGAAAGAACGAGCATCGGTGTGAAGATTGTGGTTTCTCATTGACATTACATATACAATGCAATGCTTATGGAAGCAAAAATTAAACAAATCGTGACACAAAAGACTATTTAGAAGCCATCATATATTTCAATGGCCTACAAATATATGAAACCTTATAGAAAATGCCAAAGGCCCCCAAAGAACACCTGTTGCCAAACCCCCTGGTTTGGCTGTGTACACGTACTGATAAAAGATCTGCTTTTATTAAAACTGGTAATAAATTCTGTCAAACTTATAGTAGTGACAAATGCAAAAACTGACAAATTCACTCCAGCTTTTGAAGTCCAACGTGTTTTGCAAATCCCATTTACAAGAACTGCTATAAGGGAGTTGAAATAAGACCTGTAGTTTGGAAATAATATTATTTGGGAAAATTGTTTTGTTTGATTTTTAGATTTTAAAGAAGCAACAGAGTTTGACCCTAGCATAGCCAAGCTTGTTCATTTATTAATATCTTTTGTCTGTTTTTAATTAAGGACACTTTTGCTGTCAAATCAGTTTTTTGTTAAGAATTTTTTTCCTATGTAAAATTACCAAATTCTGCAGATCTGTTAACTAATCCTACTTATCTGTTGTATGTTCACACGCCTTTGCAATAAAGCATGTTATTTGGACAGCACTGTATAATTACTTGTGCACTATCAAAGCAAATAGATATGCCTGTCAATCTCACATTTGAGTTCTTATGTGTGACATTAATTGAATGGACTTCAAGTCCCATTCAAGTAACATTATGATCAATGTTTGACTTCCGTTTGCTTGCCTTTTGTTGCTTCTCTAAATTATTGAAACAAAATATTGTGTCCATGGCACCATCTTGTTAATACATCAGTTAAGCCTTTTCTATCATGAACAATAGTCACATTATAGCCATGAGTCACAATAATTTGCAACATCTGACTGAACTCTGAAATTATAGTTTATACAAATATTTCAAGTGTCCACAAACTAGAGACAATTTCACTGGATTTTTTACTTGTCTTTTCACTTGAAATAATGATTTGTGTTGTTATTTTATTGGAAAAAAATTTCTTGATTATCTATGAATCAGACAATTCTTCAAATATTTATTGTATCCGTAAAAACTAACTGAACCTATGAAAGTTACAAGGATGTTGGCAATTAAAATTATTCAATTTCATGCCTCTGCTCTTCTCTCACCCTTTGCCTGTATCTTCTCATTCTCTCCCTTATCCTTTCCAAACTTTGTTGCCCATCCATGTTTTTATCTAAATGTTATAGAAACATGGATAAGTTTCATGGACTAAAATCTTCCCACTCCATCAATAAACTACCTTTTTCTTCTCTTCCCCCTTCTGACCTTCTTATTGAATTGTCTTTCTTATTTTCTGGTTAAACTGCATAACCTAGTGTCATTACTGAAAGTGAAAAATTCAAACAAAGGTGAGAAAAAGCAGGATAGTATGTAGGGTTCTGCTTTCACTGCTATAAGACCTTAGACAGAATGGACTAGATTCAAAACATATAATTTTTAGCTACTTGTATTTCTGTGATAAAAATATTGGAAAATATGTTACCAGTTTGAATGTCTGAAGCAAAAATAATCATTGCATCAGAAATAAAAGGAACATTCACAAAGGAAAATTTTTTTTTTATTATATATATATATATATATATATATATATATATATATATATATATATATATATATATATATATATATGTGTGTGTGTGAAGAGAAAAACTAAAGAGATAGGTGTTATATCTAAAAAAATATATAATTATTGCACTATATTATATAGAAATTCTTATTTGAAATGATCTGTCTAATATATCACTTGGCATAGACAATGTAAATAGAACTAGCAATTGAAGCAAGTGGGGATGCTGCAGGAATCGAACCTGCAACCAATAGGATAGCCGCTTCAACGTAGCATTGCTCTTACCATTGAGCTAAACAATTGCTGATAATGCAAAGGCACAAATAACTATCGAATCTAAATCATATAATGCAACTTATATACATATATATATATATATATATATATATATATATATATATATTAATTTTTTGTTTTTCTTGTATTCTATTTTTTCCATCTTGAATTGGTCTTTCAAAAAAGGATATGATGTTGGAACTTGTGATTGAGCATGAGAGAATTTTGTTCCTATCTGATAAATGTTTAGTAAAACTAATGTTCTTATTAGAAAACATCAACATAGATGTCCTCAGTTTTTAGGCTGGTCCAGCTGACTATGTATCGTTTTTTGATGAAGCTAAGGAGCTGAAAATTTAAGCATTTACTCCTTATGTCTGGACCCCCCCCCCCCCCTGCTAAATAGATATTTAGTTGGAGGCTTCAATTTGCAATGTAAGTTTACGCTGGGGTTGTCTGACAACATCCATGTTTGTTTTTTGAAAATTTAGACTTTAGTGATCACTGCTCAGTAAAAGGTGAGGGAAGTAGCTTATTCATTGATCACCCCTTTTCCAATGTTTTAATTAAGATGCCCCCTATCCCACCACACACACATACGTGGTATACTCTGGAAAGACAAGTTTCTTTTGAGTGACTGACAAGACCTGTTTTTAAAAAAAATTTTCAGTGTCCTTGTTTTGTAAACAAACCTTGAAGATCATCATTTAAACTAATCTCTGATAAAAATGCTTTAATTTAAGTAAAAACAAAATATTTTGAAAGAAAACACTTCCAAACTGAATAAGAATTAATTCAGGGTATTTAGTTCCATTCTTTAATGATATTCTGTGTTTATTAAAACAATGTATGCAGTACATCAATCACTTTTTATCTTGTCTAAAGTCTGGAAAGCAGCTTTCATTCTTGTATTCTCCTCTTTCTTTAAGAGGCTCTCACTCAGTCAATAGGTCTGTCTCCATTAGTTTTAAATCGGATTTACTCGAAACTTGGTAGAAAGTTGTCTCTTGATAAGATGCTTTTTACCTCGAAAAATCTTCCACTCAGTCGTGTGATCTGGCAGTAATGGCATTTAAACCTTCACGGAGATGCCTCATTGAATTTTCAGTTTTTACGTAGTACCCAATTGAAACCGTTTCTGCTTTAATCTATAGTTTGGGTTTCAGTTGTAAAAAAAAAAATTGGATTATGATTGCATGTTGAGTTCATTGGTCACTTGCATTTAGAAAAGGAAATGAACTTAACTCAACCCTGTAGTATAAGAAAATGTTGCTTGGAATATGTTAATAATTTAACTAAAAAATTGGAAGCCTTTTTATTTTTTTTACTTGTAAAATTGATATTGTTGCATGTAATCTTGTAAAAAGTATGTTTGTCATTGAGAAGATTGTACATGACATTTCTCTCTAAACATTGATACGATTTCGCTTTGTATGTTAGTGTGTCACAGCAGAAAACGATGCATTGTAAGCCTATCTTGTTAGCGCTATACTGTTAATTGTTATATTCTTCAAATTAGAACATTTTATCAGTCCAATTTGCAACTTTTTTGTAATATTCACCGAGATAACAATCCAATTCCTGTGTTAATGATTTCATGTAGGTTAGTCTATGTCTATGTAAAAAAAAAACAAAACTCGACAATTTTGTCAGCACTATACCTTTAAGATGCTCCAACTTGAAGAATAAAGCAATTTAGTCATTCCGAATCAACTTGCCTAATGGTCCTATGGGCATCTTCTTAGATTTCAATGAAATTTCAATACGTGACACCTCTTTCTTGAAAATTTCAGCTTGTTTGAATAGATGGTTGAGAAATCTCACCATTCTAGATTGTTTCCTGGTAGCTTCTCATTTCTCAAGTCTTCAAAAACTTTGATAATTTTCATGTTAACTTATCAAACTACCATCCAAATACCTTTTTCAATAGAAACTTCTCCATTATTTAGTTTTCCAAAATCTTTTCTTGATTTATGCCAAACGCACGACAGAATAGTAACTCTTCTCATGAAAAATTTTTTCTTTTATCTTTTTCTCCCCATCCCTTGCAACTTGTCATTGTCTGGACTACATACATCATCAAGTCCATCCAAATTATCGACAATGCTTCAGGGTACACATTTTTTGCTTTTACCTTTTTAAACATTTTAACTCTTCAATATTGTCCTGGGCTACAAGGAGCAGCAGCTTCAAAATATTCAATGTGTGGGTTTTTTTCCAAGGCATTATTACTTCCACCTTTTTAAGCATTTTAACTCTTCGAAATACAATTTTTTTTTTTTGTCATCCACACAATTCATCCACATATTTAATGACACGTTTAATTCCCCAAATATCTTTCAATCCTGTTTTAATCATAACAATGTTTAATTCCTCAAATTTCTTCTCCGAACATTTCGACACATGTTTAACAAAACATTTAATTCCTGAAATATCTCTTTCAATCACATCTTAATAATTCAATTTTAGAAGCATTCAATTCTTCAGATATTTTCTGAACCATTTGACTGTTTGCATAAAAACCATGAGTTCTCTAATTGCTCTTTTTCACTGATTTATTTAAACATTCATAATACCCGCCATCACAGTTTAATATTTGAACAACCCTAGCATCAAAATTTCATTTGATACTGGTGTTTTTCCTCTAGAAAACATCTAAGATTGACTAAATATAAAGATTTTAAAAAAAGCTTTTTGAGACATCTGGAGAATGGAGATGTCATTACTAAAACTATCAGAATAAGGCTGAATAAATGTCAAAATATTTTTAGGTGTCTAGTGGATATCTATTTTTAAGTCTGTAGACAAAATGGTGTGGCCAGGTGCACAGGAATGCACAAATGAAAAAGGATAGACCCCTTTGCTACTTTTGGCAATGTTTGTTCCACTCTTTTTTCCTTTTCATGGGATTCTTAATCTCACTTTAACTACCTTTATTTCTACAAAATATCTTTGACATATTGCACAACAATACCTGTTCCAAGCTTAATAGATCAAACTCAACCCTGGACTTTCAAGATATCTCTTCAGGTGTAGGGAAAATGTGTCCAGTGCTGTCTTATAGCAAAATCTGTATCTTACTGCGACCACTGACCGTGGCAACTCACAACCAAACATCACTCTCTTCCTGTTAATGTCCAACTAACAATTTGTATATATTCATGTAAAAGTCAAATTTTTTAGACTATTTTTCATGGCTAAATTTATGGAGCTGAAGTTGACTCTACAATCCCAAATGCTGTATCAATAAGCAGAAGCCCAAATGGTCTCTAAGTGAACAAAAAAAGCAAAAAACAATTACTGTAATGTTTCTGATGTTTCTATGCAGCAAAACAAACCACCTATCAAAACATACAGATAAGGCCACATTGACTTTTTTGCTCTAAATCCATTAAAAACAGATCTAAAAAGCTGAAATTCTTATAAGTTGTATCTTAGACATAACCCTAAACTGGTCTGTTTTTAAAAGTTTGGTTTTAGAACAAAAAAAACACAAGCCACAGATAATAAATTTGCAGTTATTTTGGCATCCAGTGAAATTTTTAGCATTTCACTTTGAGGTTACTGATAAACTTTGATGATTATACATTTAAATTACATGTGATTATTCCGGAAAAAGTTCCTCTTAAGGATTGTGGATGAAGAACAAGAAATTATCTAATTGTGTATTGGTTTATAAAATTCCCAAATTTTTTAAGTGAGGTTGAATGAGATCTGCCACTAATGTTCTACAAGCTTTCCTTGCTCTAAACCGATTTTCTTTGTACGTTTTTAAAACTAAAATTTCATCTTTTTGGAAGGCATATTTATCTATAGACTCGTCAGTTATGCAGCCAAAGATATCATTGATGGGACTTATTAAACAGATATATCAATCCCTTTCACTTACTGCCAGAAGTGAAATTTTAGCTATAGAAGAAAGCCTAGAACAACAGTATTTTATCCTTATCTGCATTCAAACCTGGAATATGACCAACTTTTGTTTATATCCTGTTCATATTTTATATGTGTGGCTGATTTTTTTTTTTTTTTTTTTTTTTTTTTTCCAGAACATACAAACTTTTCATGATAATTCTTTAAGGTTGATATACAAACACAATGAAACTATGCCTGTGCATTTATCAATTACCTACCCCTAAGGGTAAAAATTCATCTAGATCACAATATATCATATAGATCACTTAGTATTATATACTAAGCTTTGCTTAGTCTGACACAAGATCATAGTGGGGTACTGGGTGTCATTATCCTAGCAAACTGGTCTACAATATGAACTTGCTAATCATTGTGGTAGGGTAGATATCCTAAGCTAGTAAGTTAGCCATCACTCCATAGTCCAACACGGCTTTCCTTGCAGGTTCTAACAATGAAGACCCCTGCCTCGGCACGATGCACTTTTTGAGGTTCTTTTCCTAGAGATAACTACTTCATATCATCTATACTGCAGATCTTTTGTTGTAAAAAATACAAGAACATATCTTGGTATTGTTTGCTGCAAATTTGATTAAACCTTTCCTGTCCCAGAAAATGACTGCTCTCTAATCTCTCTGTTAAATGTTTGTTCAAGTATATTAGTTCAGAGGACTTTGGCTTCTGATTGATTTTTTTTTTGAACCAAAATTGACCTTGCGTATGACAAACTATGGGCCATGATTATCAACTGTATCAGAGTAGTCCATACTGAGGTTCCTGAATCTTCTATTTCAAGACTGTTCAAGGTCAACTAAAATAAATTCAGTTGAACATGTATTAACTTCACCAGTACCTTTTTTTTTTTTTTTTTTTTTTTTTTTTAAAGGGCTAAAAATGCCCTTTAATATCAACAATGCAATAGTGGAAAATGGGGGGCCTCTTGGACATTTAGCTGACCTTAGGATCTAAAAATATCATGCAACATAAAGACAAGCTGAGAAGAAATGAATGAATGAACTTAGGATTACTCTCACAAGTTTATCTCAATAAAGATGAAATTTACATTAATATCTCTTATCACTCCTAGGTGCATCTTCCAACAATGCCTCCTTCAACCAGGTGAAAGAGACTGGTTGAGTTCAAGATGATTGATGCAAGACCTACCCACTCTCCTTTTTTTTTTCCCTGCTGCATCCATATTACTATAATCAAACAATAATATTAACAAGCTCGGTTACCTGCTTCATTAAGTCTAAAAGATAAATAAAACTATTCATTTCTGCTTACAATATTATTACAAAATTATGTATCCCATTTCAACTCCTTCATTAGCAATTCCTGTAAATGGGATTTGGAAACTTTAGCAAAACAAGTTGACCTAAGTTGAGAATGAATTCATCTGTTATTAGTTTTTGCGTACATGATATCATTGTTTTTTGGTGAGGTCATTGTCATAACATACAAAGATAAAGTCAAAACTCAAATAGTAGGAATTTGACAATTAGCTTCTGATCTTGAAAATGGTATGTCTACTAGCAGAAAGCACTTGATCCCAAAATTCTGTTCTAATTCAGTAGTTTTTACCCAGGAAATTCTGTGCAGAAGTTGGAAAATGATAATTTTTTAATAGGTTTTAGTGACTGCTGAACAGTGTCATGAAACCCTATATGATTCATCAATCAGTCTAGACCAGAATTGATATTTGAATCCTCAATGAATTATTCTTGAATGTATTGATTGATTTGGAAGAAATAATCTCTTCACTGAGGGCATTCCATGGTTTGGTCACTATATAGAGAAGAAATTCTTTCTCGGCCAAAGTTTCTGGGTCATTAGGTTTTTGCAGATAAAGATACAGTATGCATTTGCTTGTTTGGACTCAGAAGTGACAGTTATGGCTTGAGTTGTGGATACTATTTGAGATTTGGTAGACTTCCAACAGATCAGATTCAGTATTTCTAGATTTAGTTAACTCAACCTCTCTTTGTATGACGTCTTCAATTCAGGGGACTATCTGGGTAGCTTTTAACGTCATACCTTAAATGAGTTGACCAGATGCAAACTCTAGATAGGGGTGAACAATAGCTTTGTATTGAAGGTATGCCATATATAGTCAAGCATTCAGTTAATGTTAACCTTTTGGATATGTGTTGTAAAGTTGAGGCAATTGTCTTTGTGGACTTCTAGGTCCTTCTCTACTATGGTCTCCTCAAATAAGCTTGATTATAAGGGGAAACTTTTGAAAGCAATCCTGGTCTGTGGTGTAGAAAAATTGGTATTGAAATGTGTTCTTTTTAAATATATGTATATGTGCCTGAGAGAAACTGGATTGTCTGGGAGAGGTCAACCATTACAAATGTTGATAGATTCTATATGTGTACAAAATGCTGATCAGTACATATGAGCATGTGTGTGAATAACTGATTGACATTTTAACTTGAATGTAATTCCATGCATCTGGTCATTTCAAACCAGTCGTGGAATTACACAAGATGTGATTTTATATTTTACTTACTCTTTGTTCATTAGGATGTGTGGGACAGGAAAGGAATGATTGACATCCTATATTAGAAGTGTTGTATTGAAACCGGGGTAGGATTGTCAGAAGAGGGTATCCTGAAAAAGTAAATTCTAGTCAAATCAAGGTCAAAAAGCATCAGGCAGAAGTGTAATGCTGATTACTGCAAGTTACAACATTCAGTTGAAAGGACAACAGTTTAGTACAAATATTTCAACTGAATTTATACTAATTAATTTAATAAAATCAGATTTTTATACATTTGAATTTTATGACAAAAATACTTAATTAAATTACTTAATTAGTATGAAATCAGTGGAAATATTTGTACTACTGTGTTGTCTTTTTAACCAGTTACCTCCTACCCTCTCACTGGAAGAGTTCTAAATAAGACCCAAACCCGGATTAGTACACATGTCCTCTTACACCTTACTTATGGGTTGAGGGCACTAATTACATCCACATATAACAGGAGCACACAGACAAGCCTCTTGAATACTTGTGTGTCATATGCTCACCATTTCACTAAATATCTTCACACACTCTCAGTTTCAGACAGGGGAATAATTGGGTAAATCTCACAATGGATCAAGTTGGTCTAGGGGTCTTTCTGGAAAAGAAATTTTTTTTCCTTTTTTTTCTCAGGAATATTCCTAATCTGTCACACACACTGCTAACTGTGTTTGTAGTCATTAAACTTTCCTGGCCTTTCCCCTACAGAAAGTCCTTCCAGAAAGTCTTGTAACAAGACAGAATATAGTATATCTGGTGATTCGACTCTGTTATCTTCACAAACTTATTTATCTACATAGAGTATATTACATGGCTCTGTGTGTGTGTATGTGTGTGTGCTGGTATGCATCGCTTAATATCCAATCACGTGAACGTCAAAAGTCCCATAAGGTTTTAATATAGTTGGAAAAACCTCGATCACTCAACTGTATTTTTCATTGTCATTTTGATGTAAATTCTCCTTACTTAAAAATATAAGGTTTACTTCTATGTTGTATGCTGCAGAAAGGGTTGACCATGCCCCTTATGATATCATCGATATTCCATTTTCGATACTTTTTTTTTTTTTAAATAAGTATTTTTTATTTTTTTATTTTATTAATCTCAACTGTTTTCTTTCATCTTCAATGTTAGAATCAATAAAGAAAAATGTCAGTTTTGACAATGTTTTAGAAGATGTAGGCTGATATTATTACTGTAATAATAATAATAATAATGTAATAATAGTATTGTGGGATAAGGCTTCAGTGATGGCCTCTTGTACCAGGCTCTAACATATGTCACAACATGATCAAAAGCAATCTTTATTAATGAAGTTGATTAATTAGTTAATGACAAAAACGGAATGAATGTTTTTGGTAACCCTGTGTTTTGTGTGCTAATTAACAATGATACAATTATATATGAACAATAAACTATGCAAATTTATTTAACCACTGATTTGTTTTATGTGTATGTATCTATTGATGTATAATTATTTGAAAACATCAATATGGATGAAGCAAATTTTAGTACAAGACTGTGTACATGGGGCACCCAATAGAAGACGCAGTTTTGAGACCAATCATTTTATATTGTTTGCTTTTTTTATATACAAGGTATAAATAAAAGGAATATCCAGGGGGGGGGGCTCACATCCTATTCGGGCGATGACAAAAATATATATACATGAAATCGCATAGGTGGCAATTGTGAACTGAATGAGGTTGATTTCATTTAGATCATCTCAATTGTATCAAATTTTGTGATTTTTGTACTGTTTTTCAGCCGTGCTATTTTACAAACGGACCAGAGCAAAGAGTCTGCACAAAGTTTGTTACAGACTTGCAAAAACAGCAAAGGAAATTTATGAACTTCTGTGAATGGCTTCTGAAGACGTTCTGAGTTGGACCATGTGTTAGGAGTGGTTTAAAAATTTCAAAGATGGCCTGAGAAAACAGGTTTTCATTTGCAAAACCAACAAAAATGTTGGCAGAAGTTTACAAAATTATTCCTGCCAATTGGTATCTGACTGCAAGAAGTTGCAAAGGATGTAGGAATATCTTGTGGTCAAGACATTGTAACTAAGGATTTAAACTAGAGACCTGTTACTTCTAAACACTGGAATAAGAAACAATGATGATCACAAAAGAGTTGCCCTTCAGGTTCTGCCGATTTTGTCAAAAAAAGTTACCCTCTTTCCCCGTCTATTGTTCACATGTCGCAGTTTGCATATATTGTGTTAACTCATGAAAGAAGTAACAATCAGTATATATGAAACTCATCTTTCTTCCAGGCAACCAAATTGTACTTTTTCACTTACTAACTTCTACTCTTGTGGTATCTTTCTAATTACTGACAAGGGGCAATTAGTTTGTTTTCTTCATTTTGCTTCCCCGTGGCTGGCTGGCTTCTAGCCAGGGTGGTGGTGGTGTTGTTGTTTGTTTTTTAGCTTGTGTGTGTGTATTTTTGTTCTTTCTTTTTAAACCCTATTGGCTTTGCCAAAATATTGAAATAGTCTGCTAAAAGAATCGGTTTGTTTTCATGCAAGCTTTTTTTGGATACTTTAAACTGTATTGTATGCATTATTATTGCTAGACTATAGGAATGTGTTATGTTTATTTTGTTGAATTATTGTATGTCATCTGATTTAGACTTAATTATACAATACTATGTATTTTTTAGCCTCCAAAATTCTCTTCATCCCTTTCCTTCTCTCTTTTACACAATTGTAACAAAACCCATATTTGCAGATGCAAGCAGTCTTATAATACAGGTCAAAACATGCAGGCACAAAAAATGTGTCCAGGATGAATTTACATGGTGAATTGATTTTGCAGAAAACTTTATCTGGGGTCACATTGGTACAACCACATCCCCCCCCCCACACACACACATCCTTTTTTTTTTTTTACGTTGACGCATTTTAGAGGTATCTTAATTCAAAACCCAAATTTTGTTTTTGAAAAATGATTTCAAAAGGAAAAACTTTGAAGCCATAGTTTTGTATAAAAAGATAATGAGTGCCCACTGATTGTAACATCGTAAATAGAAACTTTTAGCCCAAATTTTGTTTTTGAAAAATGATTTTTCAATGAAGCAAAGAGAAGTAACCAAAATACTCAAAGCCATAGTTTCTTACGATGAATGGAAAGAGAAGGTCCAGTTCAGCAGTAGTTACATCCTAAATGGAGCCCCCACCTTTCAAATTTCTTGTTTTTGGAAAATACTTGTATTAGATTGAGTGAAGTAACCCAAATACTTCGGTCATAGTTTTGTACGACAGATTGAAAGTGTTCAGAAGTTTAGTTACATTGAAAAAAGAAAACCCCCTTCCTACGCTTTACACCCCAAATTTGTGTTCTGGTTAGATAATTTCTTGAGTGGAATAAAGATAAATAACCCAAATACTTTAAAGCCATACAATGGAGCTTTTAAGGATTATATTGATACTAGTTTATCTGTGCCATCAAAAATGACAGCCTGTATGAACATACACTCTGCATTTTGAATACATGGATTTTGTGTGTGTGATTTCTTCCCCACTTTTTTTATTTTGTTATACATTGATGATTTCATTTATTTATTTATTTATTTATTTATTTATTTATTTATTTATTCACTTTTTTTTCCACATCTAACAGATGAATTCCTGGAAATATGATTTAAGTTTTTTTTTTTTTTTTTTTTTTTTAAATATTGAGTGAAGTTTTTTACCCAGATCAAAAGCTTATTTTATAATTGAATAAAACTAAAGAAATTGCCAAGAAGAAAAATATTTTGTTCATTTTCCTGGTTTTTAATTCCCAAAGTAAGACTCCCAGATGGAGCCATTCCAGAGCACTTTTTAAAAAAAGTTAAACATGATTAATCTGTTGAATGTGTAAAAAAAAAAAAAAAAAAAAAAAAAAAAATGTAGAGATAAAGCATTAAAACGGGAAGAATCATCATTTTTTCCCCTGATATTTGGAATGAAATTTTTTTTATCCTTTGATAAATCGATATAGAAATATAAAAAAATTCATTGAAAACAGATATGCTGAATTTTGCCAAATTAAAAGATTTCTCTGATATCAATTTCCCTATGAGATTGCATTCATATTGTTCATACCTAATATTTATATATATATAGTTGTCCATCATCATGACAAATACATTTCTAATTATGTATGGATAAATGAAAATGCAAACATCAATAGACTTTACATTTTACCAAAACGAAAATACAATAGTTTCATTCAAAAAGTTAATGAGGGTCTGTTATAATCGATTATCAGTGAAGTATTCAAAGTAGTTCTAATAATTATATTTAGAAAATGCTTATCAGTCCAGCTGTTGAAGGTCACAGTAAGAATCCTGCAGAACGTGACAATTGTAAAAGTTTCAGTCAATGAACCATATGTGGAGATCAGCATAAAAAGACATTTAATCTGATGCATTACCCCACCCCCCCACACTCTATTTGATGGAACAATATAACCCTTTGAGGATTTTTTTTTTTTTTTTTTTTTTTTCTTAATATTTGAATTTGATACCTCCAATTAAAATCTTACATAATATTTACCTATTTCAACATTTTGAAAAATATATTCATTTGTGAATTTAAAAATCAAACTATTATTGCTATAAAAAAAAGTTTATAAGTTCTCTTGGACTGGTTTTGATGATTTGAAAAAAAGGGGGGGGGTATTAAGTTGAAAAAATCTATTCTATCTTGAATCATATGAATGACGGTCTGAGACCTGGCAAGGACCCAAATAACACTGCCCATGGGTCGAGAGAGGACTGTGCCTCTGCCACAATTCTATACATAAATTCTGTTTTGGCTGTAATGGAACTAAGAGTACCTCTGACCCAATTTCATTGGAGATGATGTTTTGACATATCCAAGGGACCAGCAAATTGAGTGGCTCCATGAGGTCAGTCTTATAGGGGGTGGGGGAATTATTGAGGTCACTATTAAATAACTTGAAGAAATTCCAGAAATACAACCTAGATAAGTATATTTTTTACTAATCTGTCCAAGCAGATGTTGTATTCAAGTGTTCCCATCTGACACATTTCCATTGGGTTACTGCAGCTTAGAGCATTCTGTGTCAGATGGCATATGAAGCAGGCATTGAAACCAATTCTGACAACCTCACCTTCAGTGAGTGCTGCAAGCATGAAAATGGTGAACGTCTACAATTGAAGTATTGGTCCTCTACACTTGAGCTTCAACTCCTCATGCTCTGGTTTGTCTAGTCTATTAGTACTGGTGACTTTAATCAGTACTTTCAGGCTCTACAGCAGGTGGCTGTATTGCTCTGTGCCCTACACCAATTCTGCTGGGTGGTTGCCTAGACATATGGGGTCTGATTAGAAATAGATCATCCGTCAGGGGTTCACTTTTGTTGTTAATTCAATTGATCAGCCTGAGGAGCAGATGAATCAAGTAATCAAAGAGAGTGAAGGAGTTGCAGGCCTCTTTGGAAGTCCCCTGGCACTCCAGGGGTGCTTGGTCCAGAAGTCGTGAGAATGTCGAAAGAGTATGTGAATAAGTTCAATGACCTACAGATAGAAACAAAGCATCATGAAATGGTCCCCAGCTTTCAGAAAGATGTAAAAACTCTGCTGACCACTTTTCATGGTATGGGGAACCTCTTTCCAGCAAAGAGCAGCTCACCCTGAACACCAAGGCCACTGTACGTGCCAAGATGCCCAGTTACAGCGCACTGAGCTTTACCTCTGCCTAGGAGCTTGTGAATATGTGAGGAAATGTATTAACAGCTCAACTGATATCATTTGCTCTCAGTTTTAACTGTACAAAAATGCAATACAATACTTTTATATAAAAAGTTAATGAGGTTCTGTTGTAATTAATTATCAGTAGTAATGGTATACAATGAGTTTCTGCTAATTGATACCAGTCTACCCGATCCATCAAAAATGACAGCATTAAGATACACATTGCATTTTATATATGTAGATAATAGATTTGCATTACAGTGAGCTTTGAGAATAGTGTCCTGTCAACCAAAAACTTTTTTTTTTTTTTTTTTTTTTTTTTTTAAATTAAGCATTTTTACTACATCTTGAACATAAAATTCTATGTTATGTCGGTTGCATCCCTAAGCATAACAAAGTACAAACACTACTTCTGTATATTTCCTCTGTATTTCTATATATGAAGTTTTATAGTGATCCATGTTACAGTATCTATAATAAAGATGAATGAATTAATGTCAAAAACTTACTTATATTTACACTATGGTAATACGAAATCAAATCAAAGAAAATTGCATGTAAGATGTGTTTGCATAGAACATGTGAAAGATAGAGGAAATGGGTTAACGAAATAGTAAAATCTGCACATTATGATTGGCAATGTGCAGGTGCCTTCCATCACGCTAGGGGATGTAAATGACATAGGAAAGAGTTTCATTCATGTTCTAATGGTATAAGAATGCTGAATTTAAAGATTGATAGAAAAAAAAAATTGAAAATTAATTTGTGTATGGTCATTCTCTAAGCTCATTGCAATGCAAATCTGTATTATTCATGTGTATAGAATTCAATGTGTATCTATATATTTAATATCTGCTGTCATTTTTTTGATTACACAGGTAAACTAGTTTATTAAGAACTGCTTAGAAGACATGAAATGTAATAGATGCTTTCATGGCAACAATATCATGTTGAATATAAAGTTTGCATTTGTGAATTTTTTTTGAATTTTTTTTTTCTCTATTTGTGTTTGTGGATATAAAAAAAATTTGACCCCTCCAAAATCCAGAAGAATTGCATTGCCACCTTCACTTGGACTCGTCCTAGATTGTCATATTTGTGGCAAATTCTTCTGTCAATGTTTCAGTTTTGTTGAGTCACTGAAATATGAAATGAAAGTTTAAAATACATTAATTTGTCAACCTTTTTCTGTCAACTTGTATGATGAATACTATTTACCTTCTACTCAATTGTTTTAATTGCTTTTTATTGCAACTCACTCAGGTTGGCTTCTCTTCATTAGGAAGTAAACTAAATAATCAAAATAAAGGTAAATAGCAATGAAAATATTACTTATAAATGATTTACAATATTTCATCTAATAAGAATTGCTCTACTGACACTATCAGTTGATAAACAAATGGAAGCAGAAGGTTTGAATAGAGAATAAATTTGAGGGTTTGATTTGAATTTCTCTTCACTAGCTACCTTCAGTGGCTCATTTGGCAGAGCCACAAGGTGTCTGCCTTTTAAGATGACTATTTGCAGATGAGTTCATAAGTTTTTTTTTTCCCCCTTTTTAGCATAATCAATAATGTCTTTTTCTTTTTCTTTTCTTTTTTTTTCATCTCTCATTAGGACCGAAGGCCCCATTTGGCCCTTGTGTAGGAACTGGTTAATTATTAAGCAGAAATTGTTTTACAATTATAAAAAAACCTTGAGAAAAAAATCTAGGCACCAAATTCGTTTTGTTTTTACTAAGCCTGGAATTTTTATTTTTGAAGACAGTCTTGACATTGTAACTGGATTTTGTTAATGAATTCATATTAAAAAATGATTTGTTTAATTTTTGATGTTTAACAATTGCTGAATTGTGAACTTTTTGGAAAGTTGATAGTTGGGTAGAATATTGAAAAAAATAAATCCAAGTTTATATTTTCTTATCTTTCATAGGCTCCAATGCTAGCAGAAAGGTATAAAGTATGCCATTTGTCCACAGGTGAGTGATCTTTTGTCATTTGTATAAAAATATTTTGTATATAAGACGGCATCAAACAAAAATGTTATCATAGATTTCTACAGTTTTTATGTTGGTCTGGCTGGCTGTGTATGTATCACATGTACAGGCTTCACCAATGGAGCTAGAGTGCCGAGAATTTAAACATTTACTTATGTCTAGAAAAACATGTCTATTTTTTCCATATTCCTTCCTAAAGAGGCTTTTTTGTGAGTGGTTTAAATTTTCAGTGTCAGTTTATGCTAAATTGGTTTGTGTGCGGCACCATTCATGCTTTTTCTTTTTTGAAAAAAAAAATCAGACTTTTGTTGTGATCACTGCCCAACAAAAGTTGAGAAAAGTAACTTGATCTTTAATGACTTGATCTTGACTTTAATCCATTGATCACCCCTTTTTACCAATTTTTAAATTTATCATCCCTCCCCCTTCATCACAGCATGCTGCAAAAAGACGTTGGTCACATGACGATTTCTACTGAGTGACTAACCAGATCCGTTAATTTTTTTTATTCTTATATTATTCTTCAAATGCGGATGGCTTCAATGTTTTGTAGCAATTCTATGTTTGAACACTCCATAAGTTGTTTTTGATCACAATATGTGTAATATTGTTGGTAATCAATTGGAAAAATCAGTGTATGATTCTTGGACATGTCTTGAAACGAGTATTGTTTTATGCGGATACCTTTTTTTAATAGTATAAGTTTAGGCTTACACCAGCTAGACAATTACAGAATTCACATGGTTTGGTTTTGAATTTTCTGGAAAAGAATGAAATTTTTTAAATTTTTTTAAGGCTCAACTTGGATATAAATTCGAACCAGAGATTTCATGAACCTAATCATTATCAAACAGTGATAAGTTTTCTTGCGATTTTTTTTTTTTTCTTCATAGTTTGTGGAAGAACGAAAGAATAATGAAACCAACTAGGTAAAAACTGAAGTTAGAGAAATAAAAAAATTGGCACAGCTGTAAGTTTCAAATCTGAAAACGAGCCAAGGTTCATCAGTATGATCCATTAATAGCATACCCCACCCAACAGTTCCAGTGTAAGGGGCGGGGGGTAGTGTCCAGGCCAGGTTGACAAATGGGTCTGCACTTATGACATGGGACATGTTTTGTTGACTACTCAAAACTGCTAGAGTTTGGGAAAGGCCGTCAAGTTATGACGGAGAATCCGAAATCTTTTAGTGGAGTTGTTTCTGTCTTGACTTACTGAAGTGAAAATAAGAAAAAGGGACTCCTTTAGCAAATGGCCTCCTGGCCTGGTGGGGAAAGAATAGCTGTGCACTGTGGGTGAGTTATTAATGACCACTGGCATCTATATCTTTTAGACCATACGCCATCAAAAGGTGAATTCCACAGTTCTGCAAAATTAGGGTTATTAAAGTGTGTTGATCATTTCAGATGATTTCTAATGTACTTTTGGTCTCTGAACTCAAAGATAGACACTTTTTCTTTTTCCCCCTAATCTCTCTGACCATCATTTCAAGAAGTTTTTTAGTTGTACATTAGATTTTCACTTATATTGCTCTAGATATATGGCTACATTGCATTTTTGATTGAGCACCCAAAAAGATGATAAAAATTGCCTTTAAATAAACAAATTATTTTTCAATGTATGTATACGCATTGTGGAAAATCTATAATTCAAATCTTTTTTTTTTTTTTTTTTTTTTTTCCTCTTCTTAGGGGGGAGGAATAGTTTTGTGATGGCGAAAAATGTATTCTTTATTCATTTTTTATTTTAAAAAAAAAAATTTCTTTTCCTTTCGACTCTGACCAAAAATACCTTTAAAATGATCAAAACATTTTTTTTCAATGTATAACTGTGATATCTTACTATCTGCATTTTTGCCTGTGACAACTTCAAGGGACTAAAACACATTTGCAGTCTTCAGGACACCCCTACTTGTCTCCCACGTTGGTGTCCAGAGATAAGAGAAGGGTATATAACCAATGCATCCTCCCAATAGTCACTTACGGAGCTGAAACATGGAACTTAACCAAGAGACAGACCCGTAAGCTGAGAACCATGCAACGTGCACATGAAAGAATAATGCTGGGCATCACATGGAGAGACCACAAAACAGCACAGTACATCCGGGAAAATACAAGAGTTAGACATCATAGAAAATCTCAAATGGCGGTGGGCTGGCCATGTTGCAAGAATGGCAGACAATCAATGGACATCAAGACTCACAACATGGATCCCCTGAGACCACATGCGCAACCGAGGCCGGCAAAATGTTAGATGGAGACACGAGCTAGACAAGTTCAGGAAGTACTGGCTCCGCGACACCCATGATAGAGAAATGTGGCGGATCATGGGGAAGGTCTATGTCCAACGACGGACGCTAAAAGACTGATGATGATGACTGATTTTTATGACTGACATCCTCAACGAGAGAGGGGGGGGCTGGAAATAGGCTGGAGAAGAGCTGGACAGTGGAAGGCCTGCAAGGACAATCTTCAAATAATGGTAGACAAAGTAAATGAAGCAAGCAAGAAAGTTTGCCTTCCCACATGAACTTCAGCAAAACAAATGTCATGTAAAACAAACCTGTTCAGGACAAAGGCACAACAATCAAAATTGATAACAGCTGAAGAAAGTAGACCACTACATTTACCTAGGACAACGAATCTGCATGAAATCCTCAAAAGAAGAAATGAAGATCTCAGTAGGTTGGCAAAGTTTTCGGTAGAGCAAGCTCGACTTTCAAGAAATCGCAAATCCCACTAGTCCTAAAAAGAAGTGTATACAACCAACGCATCCTCCCAGTAGTCACCTATGGAGCTGAAACGTGGTATCTAACCAAAAAATTGACCCCCAAACTAAGGACCATGCAACGTGCACATGAGAGAATCCTGCTCAATGGAGATCATAACACAACACATTATATTAGAAAAAAGACAGGAGTATCCTAGAGAGAATGAGAACTCAAATGGCAACGGACTAGTCTTGTTGCAAGAATGACAGACAACCACTGGACATCACAACTCACAATGTCGATCCCCAGATCATATGCAAAATTGTGGCCAGTGGAAAGTAAGATGGCCTGGCAAGCTAGATGAATTCAGAAAGTATTGGCTCCGCAGCGCCCATGAAAGAAAAGTCTGGCAAATCTTGGAGAAGATCTGGCTAAAAGGCTGAGGATGAAGTGAATGGCTCAATAGGAGATGATGGTTGGTACAGTTCCAATCAAGTCTAGAATAAAAATCTCTCTATCTCTATCTCTCTATCTCTATCTCTCTATCTCTCTCTATCTATCTATCTATCTCTCTCTATCTATCTCTCTATCTCTCTCTATCTATCTCTCTCTATCTATCTCTCTCTATCTATCTCTCTCTATCTATCTCTCTCTATCTATCTCTCTCTATCTATCTCTCTCTATCTATCTCTCTCTATCTATCTCTCTCTATCTATCTCTCTCTATCTATCTCTCTCTATCTATCTCTCTCTATCTATCTCTCTCTATCTATCTCTCTCTATCTATCTCTCTCTATCTATCTCTCTCTATCTATCTCTCTCTATCTATCTCTCTCTATCTATCTCTCTCTATCTATCTCTCTCTATCTATCTCTCTCTATCTATCTCTCTCTCTCTATCTCTCTCTCTCTATCTCTCTCTATCTATCTCTCTCTATCTATCTCTCTCTCCCTATCTCTCTCTCCCTATCTCTCTCTCCCTATCTCTCTCTATCTATCTCTCTCTATCTATCTCTCTCTATCTATCTCTCTCTATCTATCTCTCTCTATCTATCTCTCTCTATCTATCTCTATCTATCTATCTATCTCTATCTATCTCTATCTATCTATCTATCTATCTCTATCTATCTCTCTCTATCTATCTATCTATCTCTATCTCTCTATCTATCTCTATCTCTCTATCTATCTCTATCTCTCTATCTATCTCTATCTCTCTATCTATCTCTATCTCTCTATCTATCTCTATCTCTCTATCTATCTCTATCTCTCTATCTATCTCTATCTCTCTATCTATCTCTATCTCTCTATCTATCTCTATCTATCTCTATCTCTCTATCTCTCTATCTATCTCTATCTCTCTATCTCTCTATCTATCTCTATCTCTCTATCTATCTCTATCTCTCTATCTCTCTATCTATCTCTATCTATCTCTATCTATCTCTATCTATCTCTATCTATCTCTATCTATCTCTATCTATCTCTATCTATCTCTATCTCTATCTCTATCTCTATCTATCTATCTCTATCTCTATCTATCTATCTATCTCTATCTATCTATCTCTATCTATCTATCTCTATCTATCTATCTCTATCTATCTATCTCTATCTATCTATCTCTATCTATCTATCTCTATCTCTCTACTAAAGCTTCAGCAATGCAAATTTTTCTCAAAAATTTTAGTGTTTGAATTTAAACAAGAGGCTGAAGTTTTTTTTTTATTGTTCTTCAACCATAATAACTCCTCTCTTTGTTTCCCCTACAAAACATTATTTTCAACTTATTCTATTTGGTTACCTCTAATTGGGTGGTATTTATCCCTATTCTGAATTATTGATAATTTGGCATCTTTTTGTAGGAGTATCAACAAACATTTTAAGTGGTCAAGAGAATTTGTTTATGCAAATGATTTTAGAGATCTTTAAAGATTCAGTTCTGTCTTTTCTCCTCAACAAGATTCCTGTTTTTGCTAATTTTTTTTTTTTGTGAGATTTCATTCTATTTTTGATGCAATGATTATTCCTTTTTATTTCGAATGTTTTAACAGGGATGAACTTGAAAAATCATTTGAAAAGAAATAATCTTATTATAGAAACAAATGTCAAAAATTCTGTATACTACATCAGTTTTTGAACTTGGTTTTTTGTACTTTTTTTCTTGTTCTGTGATAAAAAGCGTGCCTAAAGGCCGAAGGGGCATAACTCTGTGTGTACTAATAAGTAGTATCATTTCTTGAATAATTTACTCTTCATGTATTGTCTTCTTTGCATACATAATTATTTTTTATGTCATCTGATCATTTATTCTGTGCAAGTTTTTTTTAATATGATATTTGTAAAGAATATTTATACATTGTTTTATCTTGAATTTATTACTTTTGAATTATCCCAAGTTTCACTATAGAACAGAAAATACTTATTAATTCATGTTAGATTAAAAAAACATTAGATACAAGTAATTTTGAAGTGTCAAAAATCAATCAATGAAATAAGATATTGACATGTCTGCCTGAAAAGAGTCTGCTCCTATAATATAATGGTTTGCAAATGTCCCACCTGCAGAGATTCAGGTTCAATTTCTGGTATGAGTGAAGTGTGAGGAAACTCTTCTTTTGGACAAATTTCCCTGTGTACTCAGCAGCTAATTGAGTACACTCTAAGCTGTGTGATTACAGTGGACTTGCATCCTGCAATTTCGATTTACAATGAAAGATTATGCTAAATTCATCTCTTAGTTTGTGTCTGGCAGCATTCATATTTTTTTTTTTTTTTTTTTTTTTTTAGTGATCTCAAAAGTGGAACCCCCCCCCCCCATTCTTGATTCAAATCGTACTGGTATTTTCACCAAGGTCGCTTAATTTTACCAGCACCACTTTCTAATTTATGAGGTAAGAAGTAGCATGTATATTTGTGGTGACAATTTTTAAAAAATCTTTTTTTTTTTCTTCCCTCCAGGTGATATGCTGCGATCTGTGATAGCATCAAAATCTGCTCTGGGTCTAGAAATCAAGGAAGTGATTGACAGTGGCAAATTGGTCAGTGATGATCTTGTCGTGGAGATGATCAACCAGAACTTAGACAAAGATGAATGCAAATATGGATTTTTACTTGATGGCTTTCCACGCAATATTAAACAGGCTGAAGCTGTAGGTACTACCGCATACACTACACACACACATACATACACATATATTCACACGCATCAATTTGGATCTGAAAACTTCAATTTTGTAAATTCTTCATCCCGACCAGTGTAAGGCACTTCTCAAATGCATTCCAATTATTTATGCATCTATGATTTGCCACTGTTTGTTTTCTGGTCGATGCTATTCTTATGTAAATCATTTGATTTCTAAGTTCTTGCTTCCGATCCATGCAGCACAGAAATTTAAATCCTACGCATGATTTCATATCCTGTAATCAAACCAATGCTGCATTTTAGAAATGTTGTTTTAATACTCGATATCTATTTAGTAATTAAGTGAAGAGAAAATAGTTTAGAAATAGTTTGATCTTTTTTTTTAAATTTATTTTATATATTAAATGAAATTGATGGTGTAATAATTTGCAATTGTCTGTCTTTGGTACCATTGTATTGAAATGATTTATTCATGAAGCAGATTTGAGTAAGCACACTTTATTATTAATGTCATGCATGTGTTATTCTTCAATAACATTGCATTGAAACAATGTTATCTAGTCAGATATCAGAATTTTACTGATTTAAAATTGGAATGTTTGTCTGTTTGATAGATGTGTTGAAGTAGGAGCAAGAATCTATTTGAAAACCTGTTTTTCCTTTGAAAAAAATTCAAATGCAAATATTGATAACGTATATCTCTGAGAGGTTTCAATATTAATTTTGGTAGGTGAGGGGATATGTTGAAAAATCTTTGTCTTGGTTCAATCTTTATTCATTGAAAATAATGAGCCATAATTTCAAAGAAAGGGCAGAATTGATCAGGAAAGAACAGAATAGACCCAAAAGATCTACAGAATCTGCATTAATGTTAGAAGGTAGAACAATTGAACTAGAACCAGGATTTTTTCAACATACCTTCTCACCTATTCCAAAGTAATACTGAAACGTATAATTCTTCCAAGTATAAATTTTATGATTTTGTTTATTAAAGGTTATTATCTATTCATAATGGGTTGAAGGGAAATGTTCAAAGATCATTGATGCTGATCAGGAGTAAAGGGCTTATACTTGTAAAAGAATTGTCAAGCATTTTAATTCATCAACAAAGATTAATATTTTGTATTGATCATATGCGTCATTCCTGTTGCATGTTATTCTTTTTTCTTTCTTTTTCTTCTAGCTAGATAATCTACTGGAAAAACGTAATGTTAAATTGGATTCGGTGATTGAATTTGCTATTGATGACTCTCTTCTGATTGATCGGATCACTGGACGGCGAATTCATGTTCCCAGTGGACGATCCTATCACATTGTATTCAACCCTCCTAAAGTGCCTGATGTGGATGATGTAAGTGTTGCCCACCTGACGATGACCTGAATCTAAATCTTTTTTTTTTTTTTTTTTTTTTTTTTTCTTTTGGTTAGCTCGAGAGTTGCTAAACCTTCCGTCGCAAATCTCTTTGAATTTTCCCCAATATACATGTTTTGTGATAATTCTGTGTGTGTGGATGTTGAATCTGTCTTCATATTAAATTCCATTATTGACAAATAAAAAGTGACAAATTAGTGCCAAAGTGCTCAAACATTTCAATTATATTTGATTATTTTTTAATCTTTTTATCACCTTGTTGGTGATTTTTGGCTATTTTGGGGGGTTATTTTTTATATTTATCACTTTTTGGTAGTCAAACTAGTGCAAAAATCTTTTTGAGCTGATAACACTTAGTATCAATCTTGGCCATTTTTCCGACTAACACCTATGGATATCTCGATCGATCTCAATTTGGTTGATTTACAAAACTTTCGATTCAGAAAGCCTATTTGATTCTATTTTATGAAAACTATTCAACAGTTTAATCACAACCATAAACTTATGACTCGAGTAAATGTATTCCTGCTGAAAAAAAAGTGTACAAATTATCTAAGAACTCACTAATTCTTGTGGAAATAATAACAGACTTCAATTTCATCTGAATAATGAATCCCTTAGAAAAAAAACAAAAAAAAAGTTTCCTCTTGATTTTGAACCCAAAAAAAGAAAAAAAATATTCCCCTTCAAAATTGAGGAAAACATAAGCAGTGATTTTGATCCCTGAAAGGGAAATCCCCCCACACACACACATCTAAAAGTGAAAAAAAAAAAAAAAAAATTTACTTTATTTTTGACCCCGTAAAAATGAAAATGAACATTTTCCTCTGTATTTTGATCCCTAAAGGTGAAAAACAGATTTTTCCCCTCCTCTATTTTGACCCAAAACTTAAAAGAAAATTGCCTCAATTTTGACACCTAAAAATTGAAAAAAAAAAAATTTCCCCATGATTTTGATCCCCCCCCCCCAAGTAAATCATTGACGTCAATTACAAGTGTGTGGGTTTTCAAACATAGGGACTTTTTTTATTTCCCACAAGCTCAACTGTAAACCCAAGCTATCACTCAGACCTAGTTAAAAAAAAACAAGTTTAATAAATTCCATTGAATGTTTTAAATTTGTTGTGCATAACTCAAGGTTAACGGTATCTTTGCTATATTTTATTTGTCAATATGAAGAAAACTTGTTTGTTTTCAATGGCACAAATAGCCAAATTTTTTTTTGCCCCCAATTTTTTTTTTTTTTTCTGTAACAACTTTAGCCACCTCAGATGGCAAAGTGTTCTATCCCTTTTTGTGTGTGTGTGTGTGTGTGTTCCAGCACTCCTGACCATAGTGTTTTGTCTACTGACTTGGAAATTGGCATTGGTACTCCATTAGACCCCCTTCTGAAGATTCTTTTTTTTTTTTTCTTATTTTTAAGCTTTCTTGATGTTAATTCTGACGGTATAATTAATTATATCTAGATGTGTTCTATTTATTTGTTAGTTGTTTTTTTGTTTTGTTTTGTTTTTTTTCACTCTATTGAGTGATATGGATAGAACTTATTCTGACCATATTTCTTTTTCGATGGAATTTATTGACGTGACTTTTGATGCTACAATTGTTCAATTATTGAGTGAGGGCGAGTTTCAATTTAATTCATTTTAACTAATCCAATCTAATTTCCTTTTATTCTAGGTAACTGGTGAACCTCTTATCCAAAGGTCAGATGATAATGTTGGTGCTCTCCAGAAACGTTTGGAAAGCTACCATTCCCAGACAAAACCACTGGTTGATTATTATACCAAAAAGGGAATCCATTCTCCCATAGATGCTTCACAACCTCCAAAAATTGTTTTTGCTTGCATCCGAGCAGCTTTTGCTAAAGCAACATCTAATGACAAAACCCTGTTCAGTGTCAATTAAATAAATAGGTAGACATAGGCTTAAAAGAAATTTTTAGTTTTTTCTTTTTAAAGAAATTTTGCTCTTTAATTAAAAAAAGGCCATTTTCATACAATAATTTTTCTTTCTACATATTGGCAATTAGAACCATTTTCCTGAGACAAATCATGTTTGTGTTTATTGATGGTAATAATACCTTATCTAAGTTTCATTCAAATCAAAATGCTGTTATAAACATTATCAAATTGCAAAATAATGAACTAATCGCATTGAAATATACTAATAAAAGTTTAGTCATTGCCATCACCATTTATTGGTCCTTAAATCTTAGTTTTAAGATTTAGTCTAATATTTGTCTATCTGGGTTATATTCCAGACTATACTGCTGTGTAAGGACTATTGTACCTTTATAACATTCTTAGATATGAATATAACATACAAAATCACCCTGGTAGTGAATTGAAAAATAATAAAGTTCATCTTCTCTTAAAGAGGATAGATTGAAGAAGCAGTTAAAGAACAAAGTAATGTTATGTTAATTATACAAGAACATGTGTAGATTCAAATATATTGTGAAAGAAAAATTGTATGAATTTTACATCTATTTTACACATATTTACAATTGAAATTTACAAGAATATTCTCTTCTTGTACGCGTTCTTCAAAAACTGTTGAAAAATGCATTACATGATTCAAATTAGATAAGAGATGCAGATGATTTCAATACAAATCTGCAACGCCTTTAGTTCAGACCCTCATGTCAACATCTTGTGAGAATTTTACAGACGGTTTTAGGACAACATGTTAATCTTTGAATGCTGATTCGAATTGGAGTCTTTATGGCGATCCAACTGCAATAAAAAATATTAGAAAATATTTTCTTGTTTGTGTCAAATTTCATTTTTTTTTTTTTTTGATTTTTTTTTTTTATTCATTCTGTATAATCTCGAAATATTTAGAATTTTTCTGATAGTTTTTTTTTTTTTTTTTTTTTTTCTTCTAAAATTGTCCGCCACACTGACCATGATTGAACCTCCATAAAGTCTATAAGTAAATTCTGTGACATATTGCAATTATTCTTATACAAGGTCTTTTCATTAGTTTAGTATAGTTTTTCTGCCTGCTTCCTTAAAATGAATTACCAATACGGCTCGGTCTGTATGTTTTATATTGTTTTTTCCCCCCAAGTTTTAAATATCGGATGGTAAATCCATTTTGATCAATTCTATGACTTTTGGTTTGCTTTTATGTTTTTAGAATGTACAAGTTGAAAATTAGGTTTTTAGAAAGTGAAAATCTCTGATTTCTTGAATATATTTTTGTAAATTTTTTATGAAGAAGAAATAATCTAATTATATATTTTAAGGGCATCTCATTACATTTTTACTTATCAACATCAAAAATCTTATTCTGCTTCAACATTGCCTCCCTCACTGTACTTGATAACTTAGAACTCTTTTTAAAGATTTCCTCAGAGTTCTCAATACTGAATATTTGATTTATTTTTTATTTTGTCAGTGCTACTTTTGAAATAGACAAATATTTGTCTTATTACAATTTTCAAGTAAGCTTATTTTTGTTGGGTCTATAAATCTTTGAGATAAGGCTATTTGAATACCTAAGCTTCTTTGTTTTATTTCATGCTTTTTAAATGATCTGATTTTTGTAGATTCAAATCGAGATAAATAGTATCATTTGATATTTTCTTTGTTTGCTTAATCTTTCAGCATGTGTGAAAGCACTGCACTACAAATCCTGGATAAAAATCTAGAATCTGAAAAACAATGTTAGTTTTTTCTTCATTTTCTGAATTAATGTCACCAGGGGGGAAAAAAAAAAAAAAAGTTCTCGTAAAGTTTTCATTTGAGTATCTCATTCACATTGTCACTTTAATATTGTCCCAATGAGTCAGGCTCAAGATGAAAAAAATTTATAACTCTGAACACTAAAAACAATTTGTCTCAATTTTTTGGTCTGTTCTGAGATGTAATTAAGATTGCTATTGAAAAGGTTCATTTGATGAGAAAAATGACCCTCCAATACTGCCAACTGAAGTGTTAAATGGTAATGTTTCAACCTGCGTTGTATGTGTCTACAGACAATTGTAAATAAGTGAACATTTTTCATTGTTGGAAAAACCAAATGAATTCTCAACTATTTGTACAGATGAGCATTTACCTCCCCTATGTTTGTGAAATATAGATTTACATATAATAGGCTTCCATATTATTTGCTGTAAATTAAAATGGAAAATCTTTTCTTGAAATTTTTATTGGTTTACAATTTCAATTCTCAAAGTCCATTGCTACACAAATATGATGACTGTTATGATTATTTTTGTAATGCCAAGATCTTATTTAATATACATTTTAATATTTTTCATTTGGAAATTGAACCAACCAAATTTGATAATCCATATCTGTTTGCCTATGCAGGCACTAGAGATCTCAACCAAAATGGTAGCTATATTCTAACTACTTCATGAAAATAAATTATATTTTTTACATTATTTGGCGAAAAATGTTGAATTTTTATCTGTGGTTGACAAACTCATATTTATATTTTAAAAAAAAGATTTAGTTGTATTGTTTATTCTCAATATTACACTTTCTTAGGTAGGTATGAGGATTTTTCTCTTTACTTGTTTAGGTATGTGAAACCAGATATAAACCTTGTTACATTCACATTCCAGAAATACATTTGTATTCTCCTAAATTGACGTTCACAGATGGAAGTTATTTATAATGGATAATGAGCTGTTATAATCTGAATAATATTAAAACTAGCACTTTATAATAACTTCTGTATACATCGTTCCTTAACGTGTCATATATTTGCTGGATATATGAGTGATCTTTATATATATAATATATATATATATATATATAATTTTTTTTTTTTTTTTTCTTTTTTTTTCTCTTTCTTTCTCTTGCGTGTTTGTATTTTTTTACATATCTATGAAAGAGGCTGTTTTGGGTTTGTTTTGTTTTTGTTTTTTGTTAATGGGAATTCAAGCTGACTTCTCTAAAATATCTCTTCAATACTGATTAAATGATGTTATTTACTGCTGTCATTTAGAATATAGCAAAATAACTTGCGCTGTCAGTATAATATTCGTAAAATCTCTATAAATCTATTTATCATAATTATCTAAGTACACATGCTTAATTTATGAAAGATGCCAATTTCATTCATGTGAATCTTGTTTTCATATATTCTCCTACTTATCTTTTATTTGCCAATCTTATATGCTCGAAATTGAATTCTCCATGGATCATGCTTGCTTTACAAATTGATTCAATTTGTACTCCTTACAAATGGATGAATCTTATAATGGCATTTTCATGCCTGAATCCACTCATATAATATAATACTTATGTGATTTTTGTTGTCCTGTCTCTTAGTCCATGACAATGGACTCTTCCACTTACGACTATGCGGATAAAAAAAATATCCTACTCATCACTAGAACCAATTGGCTCATCCAGTGAAAAGAATTCTGGAGATTCTTTACATATCCATGAATTTTTTTTCACAGATATTAATTTGAAGAAATAATCGATGGATTCAAAAGATTGTATTGTCAGAGAAACCCCCAACCGATTCAACATCGAACTTGTCACTTATAGTCTTGCACACCAGATTGGCACATCTAACATTCTGCTAAGGTTCTGCTCAAATCGACAACTTGAACTTCGAAAAACTCAACCAATTCTAATGAAACGTCATCTTGTAAAGACTTTTAATGTGAATAACTTTTTTAATTACAGTGACTCATGAAAATTGCTCTAAAAAAAAAATGATAGGCACAATTTTTTTTTCTTCTCCCCAGGTAATTTTTATTTCAAATTTGACATAATGCAATGCACACCCATATTGTAGAAGTGAATTCTCCTCCATACTTAACTTACCATCCCCCCCCCCGTGAATGTTTATTTATTTCTAAACAAGGAATATCCCATGTGTAAACATATAATGAATTTTAGTGTTAGAAATGAGAAAGATTTCAAAAGTCTGACACAAATGATTTATATTCAGAAATAATTTATTTCTAGTACATGTATCTCCACAGCTTGATTGGTTCATTTCATAATTGAGAGATTGGTCTCTCCACCCGGGAACTACTTAAAAATAACCTAATATATGAAATAAATGAAAAAAAAATATCATTGCAGTGGTTCAGAATTGAACAATCTTATTTTACGAAGTTTAGTTATGTGTGGATATATGCCTGTTGATGGCTACTTTGTTCCAATGCATTAATATTTTTTGTATCTTATTCTTGTTCAGTATTTAAGTTTTTACAATTATTTTATCACATTGTGTAAGTACACATTTTTCTTACATAATCAGCTCATGATTTCAGTAACTTGTGATTTTATGGGTTGGATTTATCTATAAAAATTTATGTTTGGGTCATATTTTTTTTTTTTTACCTTTTCTTCAGATTGAAAAAAAAAAAAAAAAATTAAATCCGTCAAATGTTGCTTATTTTCCTTAATCTTCAATTTCAGAATCAATAAACAAAGATGCTTTAATTCTGATAAAAATGTCTGAAGTTTCTGTTAATGACAGCAGTCATATTAATCTGGAGTTACTTGAAACTAAATCCTAAAGCTATTTAATGACAAAAACAAACTTTTTGGCCACTCCAATATATTGAAGTTGTTCATCCTTTCTGTTTAGAGGGAAATAAATCTTGAAGTATAGGATTCTCTCTCCCCCCCCCCCCTCCAAAAAAAAAAAAAACAAACTTCAGCCCAAATGTTCCACCTGTCTCATCAGGGAATAATATTCATTATCAATTTCTTCACTTGAATTTTATAAGCTATATTTCCATATTAAAGGTGGAAAAATTCCAACTTTCGACAGGATTTATCTTAGTTTCAGGGTTTACATCCTAAAACCCAGAAACTTTGCTGCTTTTTTTTTTTTTTTTTTTTTTTTTTTCTATTTTTTTTCTTTAATGCTACAAGTTAAAGGAGGTTAAATTCTGATAAACCTGAATAATCTTTTCTTTACATTTATCTTAGTTCCCCTTGCATTTCTGTTTGAGTCATTTGATTGGTACAAGAATTTCAGATAAGTTAACCTCCAGTAGCTTGATCAACTTTAAATTTGTGTTTTTTTGGGGGGGGGTGATAATCCTGACTAAGGGCAGGCTTTTAATTAATCTAAAAACAAAAAAAATTATCATAATTGAAAATAAAAGACCATGGACTGTTTTTCTTCTTCACAATCATCATTAATCTTTTGTTGTCCATCATTGGATACGGATGTAGACCTTCAGTGTCTAAGTGAGGGTCTCACAAACTATACAAAACCAGCCGTGGTACTGGGTTAATAAAAGAAGGCAACAAGTCGGAGTTCCGTTTAACTGTTTTATATAGAGTATTGATTATCAATATCTCTGGAGACGGGAAATGCTTATTCACAGTTGAAAAGAGAGGTGGCCGATTTTCATCTAAGTCAAACTGACGACTGGTCTCTCATGTCACGAACGGTAGTCTACTTGATGGTAGCAGCAGTTGACATTTACAATGCGGACCGGCTGACAAGAGAGACTGGTAGCGTTCTCTTCTCGAACCCCCAATTCTACTCGCACTGTTTCAAAAATCCCTCCTATTTGAGCCCCGGGCACCAACACTGACCCCTCCATGAGGTCACTTTGTCCAAACAAATCAATTAACTTCCTTTCTTTCTTTTCCTGTTGACGTCATCTCGATCCTTCCAGAAAATCCCAAATATTGACCCACATCTGTCTCGCGACTCAAGTCCGTCCAAGATCATCAATTAGCCTCCCCCTCTTTCAAGAACTCTGCAAATTACTTTTCTTTTAAAACCCCAGACATTGACCCCTATCTGGTCATTGAATCAGGAAGAGAACTTCTCTAAAAGTACTTGTTTTTGCAACCCAGGGATTTGACAGAACACATTAAATTGAGAAACTGCAGGTGCATACTCTTCACTGATGACTCCCGTACTTGGAAGCACGTAATTCTCAACTTCCTACAGTATTTTAAAAACATATTAACCCTTTGCTTTTCAGTTGTAGGTTAACCCTTTAATACAGATAACTCCTTTGGTAATAACCATAGTAATTTTTAGGACACGGGGGACTCCTGGTCCCCAGTGTCACACGGACCTTCCCCGAGATTCACCAAAACTCTCTATCGAAGGCAGTATTTTCTGAACCTGTCTGGTTTACCCCACCTGCCAGCCTCAGTTCAGTATTTGATCTCTGGGGACTCCTGTTTTTTGTTTTTTTTTCCATGCTGCTTGGTTGTCAGTTTTGTTTGTTGTGCATTTATTTCTGACATGTTTTTTTGTTTTTTCCTTTCTTTCTGAAATTCATGTGAAGGCTTCAGTTTGTTGTTGATAGTTCTAGAGATACAGATTTTGAAATACAGTCAATGAGAAAATCAGTTTTACAAGCTTTCCTAATTTCAGAAGGTGGCTTAACTGATACCCATTTCTCTTTGTGCTTTGGCCCATTACCAAATATTTTGACAAAATGTCTCCCACTGGCAAGCCATAATGGTTGATGGAGTAGTTTGGTGAGCACTTGGGTAAATTACTTTCCTATAACTACCTTACCTGCCCAGGTAGTAGCAACAAAAAACCTGTTATTCCTTGTCAATTTTGACAGGCCAATAGGATTTAGAGGAAGAGTTGAAATTATTTTTGGAACCTAGATGGGTTGCTCATAATCAATGGCTGTGCATGTCTTTGCTTTGATTTTGAGCAAAGAATTCATTTTGAGATAACTTTTTGAAATTTAAGGGAAAAAAAAACAAAAAAACTTTTTATCAAAGGTTTGAAATTTTTTTAACTTTTTTCTCTTGAAAAGTTTTTCTCTTTAATTTTTTTTTTTTCAGTCTTCAATTTTTCTTTTTTTTTCTGTCTTTCTTCAATTTCTTTTTTACTTTCTTCAATTTCTTTTTTACTTTCTTCAATTTCTTTTTTACTTTCTTCAATTTCTTTTTTACTTTCTTCAATTTCTTTTTTACTTTCTTCAATTTCTTTTTTTCTTTCTTCAATTTCTTTTTTTCTTTCTTCAATTTCTTTTTTTCTTTCTTCAATTTCTTTTTTTCTTTCTTCAATTTCTTTTTTTCTTTCTTCAATTTCTTTTTTTCTTTCTTCAATTTCTTTTTTTCTTTCTTCAGGTTTCTTTTTTTCTTTCTTTCTTCAATTTTTCTTTTTTTCTTTTCTTTCTTTCTTCAATTTTTCTTTTTCTTTTCTTTCTTTCTTCAATTTTTCTTTTTTTCTTTTCTTTTCTTTCTTAAATTTTTCTTTTTTTCTTTTCTTTTCTTTCTTCAATTTTTCTTTTTTTCTTTTCTTTTCTTTCTTCAATTTTTCTTTTTTTCTTTTCTTTCTTTCTTCAATTTTTCTTTTTTTCTTTTCTTTCTTTCTTCAATTTTTCTTTTTCTTTTCTTTCTTTCTTCAATTTTTCTTTTTTTCTTTTCTTTCTTTCTTCAATTTTTCTTTTTTTCTTTTCTTTCTTTCTTCAATTTTTCTTTTTTTCTTTTCTTTCTTCAATTTTTCTTTTTTTCTTTTCTTTTCTTTCTTAAATTTTTCTTTTTTTCTTTTCTTTCTTTCTTCAATTTTTCTTTTTTTCTTTTCTTTTCTTTCTTTAATTTTTCTTTTTTTCTTTTCTTTTCTTTCTTCAATTTTTCTTTTTTTCTTTTCTTTTCTTTCTTCAATTTTTCTTTTTTTCTTTTCTTTTCTTTCTTCAATTTTTCTTTTTTTCTTTTCTTTCTTTCTTCAATTTTTCTTTTTTTCTTTTCTTTCTTTCTTAAATTTTTCTTTTTTTCTTTTCTTTTCTTTCTTCAATTTTTCTTTTTTTCTTTTCTTTTCTTTCTTAAATTTTTCTTTTTTTCTTTTCTTTCTTTCTTCAATTTTTCTTTTTTTCTTTTCTTTCTTTCTTCAATTTTTCTTTTTTTCTTTTCTTTTCTTTCTTAAATTTTTCTTTTTCTTTTCTTTCTTTCTTCAATTTTTCTTTTTCTTTTCGTTCTTTCTTCAGTTTTTCTTTTTTTCTTTTCTTTTCTTTCTTCAATTTTTCTTTTTTTCTTTTCTTTTCTTTCTTAAATTTTTCTTTTTTTCTTTTCTTTTCTTTCTTCAATTTTTCTTTTTTTCTTTTCTTTTCTTTCTTAAATTTTTCTTTTTTTCTTTTCTTTTCTTTCTTCAATTTTTCTTTTTTTCTTTTTTCTTTCTTCAATTTTTCTTTTTCTTTTCTTTCTTTCTTCAATTTTTCTTTATCTTTTCGTTCTTTCTTCAGTTTTTCTTTTTCTTTCTTTCTTCAGTTTTTCTTTTTCTTTCTTTCTTCAGTTTTTCTTTTTCTTTCTTTCTTCAGTTTTTCTTTTTCTTTCTTTCTTCAGTTTTTCTTTTTCTTTCTTTCTTCAGTTTTTCTTTTTCTTTCTTTCTTCAGTTTTTCTTTTTCTTTCTTTTCTTCAGTTTTTCTTTTTCTTTCTTTCTTCAGTTTTTCTTTTTCTTTCTTTCTTCAGTTTTTCTTTTTCTTTCTTTCTTCAGTTTTTCTTTTTCTTTCTTTCTTCAGTTTTTCTTTTTCTTTCTTTCTTCAGTTTTTCTTTTTCTTTCTTTCTTCAGTTTTTCTTTTTCTTTCTTTCTTCAGTTTTTCTTTTTCTTTCTTTCTTCAGTTTTTCTTTTTCTTTCTTTCTTCAGTTTTTCTTTTTTTTTCTTTTCTTCAATTTCTTTTTTTTTTCTTTTCTTCAATTTTTTTTTTTTTTCTTTTCTTTCTTTCAAGTAAGCTTGAATGTAAATTTTCACTGAAAAGAATTACTGCATCTATGGCCTGACTTTCTGGTTAGTTAATTTATGCAGGATATTTAAAAAATTCAAACTAATGAAAATGCCTCAAAACATTTTGATCTTTGAACAAAAGAAAAAAAATTATACACAGAGTAAATTGTCCTCCTTTAAGAGCAAAGATGCAAGTTTTCAATACAGTGTTTTGTTTTTTATTTTTAACTCACCAACCCACCTAATTTTATATCCATAGATATAATTTTTATGTTTAGTTACTGATAATATATACAATTCAAACAAGTAAAAATGTATCTCTTAAATTAGAACAATAATTGCTAGATTTTGCTGCTGTAATTTTTTTTCTCCACAACTCAGTCTGAATGTGAAAATATAGTTTTAACTAAAAGAGCCAATGCAAAAAAAAAAATACTCATCAAGCCTCATTTCAGACATTCTTGTAAAATCTTCAATATCAACATGGCATAGATATTTACAAGGTTACATGAGTGGAAGTGAAGTGATGGTAAATTGGTCTGTAAGACATACTTTCCAACAATCCTACCCCTGGGCACTCTATTAACGAAGCTTAACCTCATTTGCCGCAAGTGAGAATCAAAGTGATCCTATGCAGATCTAACTCACTATTGTTAATAATCTCGAAACAGGGGAGATAAGCCACTATTCTATGGTGAAGTACTCAAGGATAGAAATATTGTCACACACTTCCTAATTCAAAGAAAAAAAAATCCTGGTTTTCAACTGAGCTCCACAGATAAGTGGGGAAATACACCATTATTTGAGCCTCCGATCAGGGTATATCGATATCAAAGCTTATATTTTTGAAGTCTGTGTCACTTGGATGAACATTTCTGAAAACTATTCTATAAATACTTCCAGAATATAATCTTTCAAAGTTAGGATGTGGCATACAGCTAATGCAGTGATGTACTTGAGATCTTCAGTTGATAATTCATACTTGGAATGTTGGCAACAATGTTTAATATTAATTGAAAACCAGCAGATAATAACAATATCAGAATGTAGAATTGCACTTCATTGTCAGATCATAGTTATTACATTTTGATCTAAAACATCTGTTCTCATTCATATTTTTTTCTTCTTCAAAGGTAATTCACCCAAATTATTACAGCTGTAAAAGAGCTAATCTAGAAATAGACTCTGTCTATTTGCCAAATCTGTGAGAGGAAGCTCCTTTCTAATACTTTTCCCATTATAGCTTAGATGTTGTTAGCTGTAAAATGATCCCAAGAAAAAGTCATCTAAGAAATCTTGTGGAGGAAAAAAAAGCCTCATATCTGCCCAGAGCAAGAGCCTGTAATATTAGATACTTGTTGAAAAGTACACTGTATGCTCATTATTATAACACGTTCTACTGTGTTGTAATGAATTTTCCAGTTTAACAAACCTAAATCAAGGTTTTCCATCATTTTATGCTGGGTGTCATTTCACAACAGTTTGTGAAAATAAGTGTCAAGTTTGTAATCAATTTGTTAGTATGTAACGTACACTGGTGGGGGTGTCAAGACCCCTAACTCAGCTTCTTCAAGACCGACTCACATAATTGATGCAGTGAAGAAAACTGGGGGGGGGGTGAGGCTAGGGAAACAAATCTTTTTAAACCATGACGACTCACCAGAAGGTTACATTTTGGCAAAATAAGTACATCACTACGGTAACAAAGAACACATTGCTACAATTTTTAAGAGTACTGAAGGCGTAACACAAAAATGGGATGCTTTTATTTACATCATCTGACTTCATTGAGTTGCAAGGAATATAAAGATAGCACAGACAAGGTTCCATCCAAAGATGCCGGGAAAATGTGAAGAGTGTGATTCAGATTAAATGGCCGATAGCTAATGATAGCGGATGAAGAAATTGGAGAACTAATGTCTGTTCTACAAAAATGTTTAAATGGTTCAATCAGGGAAACGTGCTTTTTCAATTTAGGCTTTCAGTATGCTTGGATTTATCTTGAAGCTGAAAAAACAAATGTCAATGAGACAATGGAGCTACAAGACTGATTTTTTTACTCAAAGAAAAATGTGGAGACGATAAAGTCAGCTTAACTATTTCAATATGAAAGAAAAGATGATGGATAGGCTTTCAAAAATAACCATTTGAAGAATTAAAAGATAATATACTCCTAAGCAAATAGAGGGCATATAAAACATCTCTGATCCACAACTTTATCCTGGATCATATTGACAAACTCAATCTCTCAACAGCATGATCTAATATGGAATTAAAATGCAGATAGAAATAAGAGCCAAGAGTTCTACACACTCTGCTCAGCAAATGGGTTCTGTCCAATGCAAAACTCTTGGGTAAAGATTTTTATGGATCACAAAAAAACAAGGGACCGCCTTAGCATTTTACTTCTGGATAATATTTATGAGGTTCAAGAACAGGGATTACTGCCTGGCATAATGATGGATTGTATCGTGTTTCTTTTTGTAATGCATGAGTAGAAACCTTACGGCAAACTCTAAAAGTAATCTGGATATTTACGGTTATTACAGAGTCCATATTGGACACCAAACATCAACTGGCCTACTTTCATCAGGTTCACCAATGAGCAGGAATGGGAATGAAGAATATGAGAAAAAGATAAAATTCTCTATCAACACGGATGAGCATCCACTTGTGGGGGGGTGCAAACAGCATTTGCTGTCTCCTGGATCAGGACTTCTTGCCAAGAGGCGATGGGGTTTGAAAGTTGGAATCTTATGGATCACTACGAGCAGTGACATTTCAGGATTGGTCATAGCTTAGGCACACTGTAGTCCTTTACCTGACAACCATCATCTGGATGTATTTTTTTGCCTGTCATCTATCCTCTTGCCCCACCCTAGAAAAGTGGCAGCAGATGCTTTTGGTCAACAGGTGTGGGGAAATAGGTAATCTAAAGCTTATCCTCAAAATTTTCATTCACTTTATACATCAAGAAACAACCAGGCACTCGAAGCTGCTACGAAGTGATCTTGGACTTGTGTTCTCTGTACAAGTTACTGGCACATTTGAATTTGTAGTTGTCTTTGTTCTCTATAGTGAACAGGACCAATGGAATCATGGTCCAATATTACTTGTTTATCTCCCTGGTGTGGCCAAAGTATTAAGGTGTCATCTCACCTGAGTCAGATGGTTGACCTCAATGGTCTTCAAGGGTCATCAAACGATTTCACGTAGATGTTTGACATCAACAACAACAATGGTGTATATTTCTCCCATTGGTGTATATTTCTCCCATTGGTGTATATCAGATCTCTATTGGAAACATCATTTGCACACAGAGTATTAACATTTCCATTTCGGAAATGGTATCTCCCTCCAGGTATCTTGAACAGAAATAATCTCACTAGTAATGAATATAAGTAACTGATCTATCACAGTCAGTTCTTGAAATTCCGAAAGAAGTTATTCCACTAAGGCCCATGGTTAGCTGCTCTATATGAGTGTTAGTGGGAGTGGCAGCAGGTAAGATAAGATTGTGATTTGCCCAGACTCTCACTCATTTACTCTCTTCTCTGTCAGCATATCACGACATACCAGCGACAAAACATTGTCAGAATATCTGGTGATGGGACAGAGAGGAGTGAATTCATGCTTTTCCCAAGGGCATTAGCATGAAGCGAACATAAACAGTTTTAGCTGAAGATTTCAACATAATCCACTTTCTGTACCAGTAATCATTCGGTTTTAGTATATACAGGTAAGCATACTCTCACCTGGGCATCTATGAAGACTCGTGTTCACACATAAATAGGTGCATCATGAACAAATCACTTAGAAACTTTTTTCATCCACAAATTATGTAAATAGAAAAGGATATTAATCATCCTTGTCTTTGTCTAACTGGTTGTCTGTTTCACTCTTTTACACAGCTTTGATCCGTCTTCAGGTGCAAAAGAAACTATAGAATCTGATTATCAAAAATTGAAAAGTATTGATAGTCCAACATTTCTTATAACCGACTCTATGCCTATGGATTCTCTTACTGAAAAACGACCCCTATCTTCGGCTTCTAAAAATACACACCAGAAAAAATTGAAATGAGAAAGCTTAGAGTAATGTAAAGACTAACTCACAAATAACCAAACTGAGCCAGAGCCAAATGTCAAGCCAGTCTCAATAATCCATCAAGGGGTAATTACTGGTCAGATGAGTGAAATTTCTCCACCTACTTCTCGGAGAATTTTTCATCCTTTTCTACTTGAGAAGATACTGGTTTGTTTTTAAACTGTTTTTCTGCACCAAAATAATTTGAATACAATGCCATTTAATCTGCCTTTGACAATACTGCCTTCTATGTTTGACAATAATGCAAATTAATTTATAATGAAAAGCTGAAAAAATGATACAAGAAGGTAAATTTTAGAAGAAGAGAAATATTTTTTATTCCTATAAGATTTTTTTTGTCATATCAGTCTGGCCAGCCCAATTTTTATATACCGGCAACTTTTAATGGAAAAGACAGAAATGAAATAATAGAAGTGGAATTTCACTCCAATATCTACTTTTATCTACAATGTTGGTGTTTGTATCAGCCTTTGCGGTGTGTGAATTCGTCTGCATTATTCCTTTCATGGAGTTTGCACAAATGCTTGAAGGTGACATCTAACAATATATATGTGAATAAGAAGGAATTAATATTAAAGGTATACCTTGAATAATATGGTTTATTTGTTCCAAAATTCTCTGTATAGTTCAAAACCGCATTTTTCAAGGTCTAATAATTTGATGCCAGCCGCAAGATTAGAGAGAAGGAAAGGAATAAGATAAGTAACTAAGGAAATTGGGACAAATGAGCGAGTGAACACGTGCGTTCTGGGTTTTTATCGGGAGTAGATAGAGGAAAAGACGTTTTGTATATGGGGGCTAGATTAAGGGTTTAGTAGCTAAAGCTAATATTTATTTTTTCAGCTGAAATTAAAGTTGTTGGAAATTTCTAGAAGGTGTGGGTATTATTTTGATTAATAACCATTAATGCCCTCTTGTGATAAGAACTTGCAGCCTGAAACAAAGGAATTAATGAAACAAAAGACTCGAAAGATCTAAGTTCAGTGATAATTCCTGATCTTTCATTAAAAGAAGTAAAGAATGGAGAAAGAAGTTAAGGTAGATTTGTTGGTAAAAAAAATTGAATTTTTTGCAGGAAGCCAAAGTGATTCCAGTTCTTTGAAATTGTTTTAGATGTATGCGGAGAAATAAAACAATTTCTTACAAGTTAATTGTTGATCACTGTGCGTTCTGAAAGATTGGGTTGAGTTCTTTTTCTTTGTAAAAGGTTTTCAGTGTGAGTCCAGATAAAGACGGCTATTGCAAGGGGAGTGGAATTCCATATAAAAATTCCATAACAAGGGGACATTCCTTTCTCCTGGTAGATTCCAGTAAATACATTTTTAAAAAGGTCTTGGATTGGCTAAAACTGAAGTGGGGAATCTTTTTGACTGACTTGATTGTTTACTACTACGTCTGCATATTGGCCTGTCGCAGCTGATTTTTCTTACATAGAGGCAGGAAAATTATCTGTTTTCTTCCAGGCATTTGAAGCCTCTTTTTGTACAAATTATGAAAGCCCCATCAAAACCACAAATAAACTGAAAATCAATCAACAGAATGAGACAATTTTATCAACAATAAAGAACTTCATTAATTCAGAGATAATCATTTGATAACTTTTTGAAAATTGATTTTTACATAGTTACCTTAATTTGTACAGCAATACCTTAACAGTATTAAATCAAAAACTGCACTATTCAAAGTATTCCCGTAGTTATATCGAAAGTTTTTGTTAAAGTTAAATCAAGGAAATTTACTCTAGACAAGCCCTCGGTTAAGCAAGCTCAACCTTCAAGAACAAGAAAATTCTATTAGTTCTAAAAAGAAGAGTATATTACCAATGCATCCTCCCGATAGTCAGCTGTGGAGAAACATGGAACTCAACCAAGAGACTCACCCTCAAACTGAGAAGCATGCAACATGCACATGAAAGAATCATGCTCAACCTCACATGGAGAGATCTCAAAACAGCACAATATATTGAAGAGGACACAGGAGTTCGAATTACCATAGAATACATTTGAAAACTCAAATGGCAATGGGCTGGTCATGTTACAAGAATAGGAGACAACCAATGGGCATCACGGCTCACAATGTGGATCACCAGAGATTCTTCAGATTCTTCTCTCTTTACTTGTGTGTGTGTGTGTGTTTGTGCATATATCTCTGGGCGCTCTTAGTCACATCCTGTCTATATGAAAGAAGAATCAGCAGCAGCCCCGGGCAATATGCAGACGTAGTAGTGAGCAATGAATGTGCTACTATGCCTTTTTTGGTTTCTATGGTCATCTTGGACCAATAATGCCCTTATTTTCTGTTGATATTTTGTACATAATTTTAGATAAAATCATTTTTTTTTTTAGATAATTAGTTCCTGTATATACATGGGCTACAGTGACTCATTTAAACAAATTATGGACCTTTTACAGATATTTAATAGTGTTGGTTTCTGAAATCAATAATTATCACCATCTAATCCTGTTACAGATCTGTAGTTTGTAACTTTGATACAGCTTGTGTAAATGTCCCTTGGATAAAGAAAGACAATGAACACGATGAAAATCAAGCATTTTCTGGAACCAAAAATCTCTTATTTTTTTCTTGGGTCAACTGACACAACTATTACAGTGAAAAATTATGAACGCACTCAGGTATCATGTCAATATAGCATTTTGGTCATAATGGTCCTCCATAGATTATGAATAGCTAGATACATTATCATTCCATGGTTTCCTCCTACAAACCTGGGTAGTTAGTATCATGGTCTGTTTCGTTATAGTGCTACAATCCTGCTGACATGATTTTTGCACAAACCCACTCAAATTGTTTAACCAGCAGATGGTATTTTCTGAATTGTGAATCTTTAGGATTTTTGGACAATATTCTTATGCTTGAATGAAATGCTGAAGTTATATTAGAAACAGCCAACCAGAACTCTCAACACAGTTTCTTCAGTTTTTAGGTTGGTTGGTTGGCTGGCTGAATATATACGTATGATGCATACAGGTTACACTAATTGAGCTAGAAGGCTAAAAATTCAAATATTTACTCCTTATTATGTGTGGAAAAAAATGATTTTTCTATTTTCTTAAAATTCCCTCCCAGCAGTTTTTTTTTTTTGAGGGGAGAGGTCAATTTGTTATGTAAGTTTATGCTTAATAGGTCCCTTTGTTTGTGCCTGGAGTCATTCATGTTTACTTTTATGAAAATTCAGACCATTTTAGTGATCAATGCCCAACAAAAGGCGAGAGAAGTAACTTATCTATCAATCACTCTTTTTGACAATTTTTAATTGATCATCCCCAACACGGCATGCTGCCTCAAAATATTGATCACCTGACAGTTTCTATTGAGTGAATAAGCAGACCTGCTTTTTCTTACTTTTCCAAGGATAACAGTGCTTTTATGTCAAAGACTATAAACCTCTGAACATAAAGAACGTAGTTTCAGAGATTCTTAAAACCTGGTCTCAATATTTTCATTGAAAAATAAATTTTAAGGTATTTTTATCATTTACTTTTTTTTTACAAACAGGAAACTCTCAAATAGACATTCAAAATGAAATGTTTGAATTTTATAGCATTTAACAAATCTGTAAACATTTTTCTTTTAATGTAGTAGTAAATCAAAAAACTCTGGAAGCGACAATTGGCAAAGTTAAACTTTGGTACTGAATTTTAGTGGACTCTGCCTTGGCTCTTATCAATAAAACATCTGAGTCTGAGAACTTATGAAGTAGAATCAACAATAGTTTAGTATTTTGAAGTTCACCATTTGTAAGGATGAAAAAGTATAGGATGTGATAAGCATTGACATGGTACATGGTGAGAAGGTTTTTGGTGGTGTTCTTTTAGCTTTCCTCTCCTTATAGTAGTAGCTAGTCAAATGATTAGTAACAGGTCAAAAGCAACTGCTTAAAAGCATTATTAAAGGGAAAATAACAAGGTTTTTAGCAGTGGTAAAAAGCAGATAAAATTGGTATTTGCAGTTGGTACATTTGAAAAAAGAATATATATGCATGAGTTTTGCTATTGAATTATAAATAATAAAAATCAAAATTTGTTGTCAACAAATGCTTGTTCATGATCAGGAAATGTTGTTTGTCATGTGAAATAGGAAATGATATTTGTAATGGATACATCTTTTAAAGTTCATCAAGGAACAAAATATTCTGTAGTGCGAGTGATGAAAGATGATATGTTGTTGTAAGTAGCATACAGACATGTTGAAGTTCAAATGCCAAATGACTTATTAAGTTCAGAATTCCACTTTATAGCCTTTTTAAAGGCTTCAGAAATAATCACTTCTGGAGTCTGATTTCCTCATTTCGGGGGTATTGAAGAATGTTGCTTAGTTTGTGCTGATCATATGAAGATTTTATTCTTACGGTTGGCATCAAAAATATTTTACCATTTTCATTGCACCTGTTCCACAAAAGTAATTTTTGCTCATTTGAGGCCTCCTCATAATGATGTCCACTTTGGACACACAAGAATCCATGAGGTTAATTCACAAAGATGCAAAACAAAAACTTTCTTCCATATAGAATCATTAGTTTTTCATTCCTAACAAGTTTACCTGTGCCACCAAAAAGGGTAGTATACATGATATACATGAATACTCATTGCATTTTATACGCATGGGTAATAGGGACGTGTGTTGCTGGGAGCACAAATAGATTTTTATTTTTTGCATTTATTACTTGTAATACTATGGTTAACAAGTACATAAGTGTTACTTTGAGCATTATATAACAAATTATATAAGTCTGAATTTGCTGGTTACCAACATATGTACTTTGGTTTGAGATTTAAGAAACAAAAAACAATGAAATACTAGTCAAGAAAGTTTAAGAAATGGAAAGATGTCCTGCAAAGAAATTATCAGAATTTACACTTATCAACCTATGACAGAACACAGGTTTGTTATCAGTAAAAAAGCCCTTATCAGCATCCAAGCAATGCATTGTTATATATATGTTTCAAGACAATGTAGAGAAATGGAAATCTTGTTTGGTGAACAAGGTGTCAAAAATCAGGTGTACCCTGAAATTATAGTAATTACAGAAGGTGTCAGGGAAGTTAAACTTCTCCCCGTGACCATCTGACTCAACCCTAAAAAAAAGAAGCTGAACTTTGTATCTTTGCTGATCTGAAACCAGCTGAATCCCTGACACTTCCATCTCTGAGGTGAAGAAGCAAAGAAGTATTGTAATAGTAAGTGCTAAACACAAACTTATACAAGTCCCATCAAGAACTAGAGACTACAGAGTGAGACAGAGCATGCCCCTACTTTCTAGGCTGCAGAGATCTTCTCCACCCTTGCAAGAAAGTTATGATCCATACCTGAAGTAGATTTTAGAAGTATTGTATCATGTTAGCTCTTGCATCAGACAGAAGACGATAATATCAACTTGGTCTTCAAATAAATGCTTTGTAATTATATACAACAACGTCCACATGTTCTTGTTTCCAGGTCTAGAGTGAAGGGATTACAACTTGTTCTGTCTTTATCTTGTTATTCTTTTATTCTAGTATTTCATTATGTCATCATTGAATAAAATTTTATTTTACTATATCAGTTACATAAATGAAATTCTACTTTACTACGTCAGTTACGCCCCTCAGCATGATAGAAGACACCTGCATATTGCTAATTATAATCCGTGTGGATTACAAAGTAACAGATGAAATATCCTAAGACCTAACAAAGAAGACAAGACAAAAAGATTGTGAATGGGTGATTGATTCAATTGATTTTGTGAAGGAAATTAAAAGTAACAATCAGTAATGAATGTTTTGATTTACAATAAACTATTTAGAACATGTTTGTTCGTGAATGGTAGTTGACTGGACATGTTGCAAGAATGTCAGACAATCACTGGAACGACTCGTGATATGGATCCCCTGAGATCATATGCAAAATCGTGGCCAACAGAAAGTGAGATGGTGTAATGAGCTAGACAAATGCAGAAAGTACAGGCTCCACGACGCCCATGATAGGGAGGTCTGGTGAATCTTGGGGAAGGTCTATGCCCAACGACAGACACTAAAAGGCTGCTGCTGCTGCTGCTGCTGCTGATGATGATGATGATGATGATCATCATCATCATCATCATCATCACCATCATCATCATCATCATCATTATTATTAATTGCAAAAACAAAGTTTTATTATAGCCTTCAAGGCTTTAGCACCATAAGAATAATCTAATAACATGCTCTGTATTGAAAAGAGAATACATGTAATCATGGCGTTCACTGGAGGAGGGAGTAAACAGGGCATTTGCTGCCCACTGCCCCCCTCCCTGGATCAGACCTGTTCACCATGGGTAAGGGGGTTCCAAGTTGGTACTTTTTAGTCAATAATAAGGATAGTGGTTCAGAACTATTCCTCTACGTAGACCCAGCTTGATGCTTTCATATAAAAAGACAACATTATTATTCATGGTAAGAAGGTTGCCACTGAAAGTGCCCCAGAAAAAGTGTCAGCTGACGCCCATGCTTGTGAATTGCAATCAAGTCTTGCAGATTTTAACAACTGCGATAAAGAGTACAAAAGGAAAATGGTTTCAGCCCTATTTTCAAATCCTTTGTTTCTTTCTAATTGAATAGATATTAACAAGACTCATCGACCCAAAGCTTTTTGGCCTTCAGTCCTCCACTCTACAACAGAACTATATAAACAACTATCATTATGGTAAACTGGTAGTTAGGTGCAGATTTTGGTCAACTAAATAGTCTCAAATGTAATTGATTAGTTTTTTTATTAAGTGTAAGATGAATGGAAACATCCAGCATTATCCTGAGTGTTTCAGTTTTACAGGTTCATCTAGCTGCTAATTGTTACCTTTAAATGGAAAGCACAAGCTGAGACTTGTAACCAAACTCAGACTTGATTCTCTGAACCTCCAAACAACAGATCTGCATTGAATTTAGTGGAGAAGTCTAGGTAAACACACACTGCCAAGATTTTTGGAAAAAATCTCTACCTCAAAGTCCAATTTCTAAAATAGTCTTATAAATTCCAGAAAATATGCTTGTTCTTTCTATGAACTACAAAACAACCATAGCTATCAAGATGGTTAATGGTTCTATCCTTTTTTTTTATATGTACATGTATTTCTGTGATTGTTTGTGTGCTCTAGTGCTCCTTGCCATACCGTTTTGTCTACAGCCTTGAAAATTGGCATCAGTACTTCACTAAACCTTTTCTAAAAAATCTTTTTTGATTTTTGGAAAAAGCTCTTTGATCTTTTGGGGGTCTTATTTTGATGGGGTTATCAATGACAACTTGATTCTGCAGTGATGTCATAAATAGAATTTATTCTGAACATATTTATTCTTTGATGGAATTTTTTTTACACTACTTCAAATTTTGACACTACAGTTGTTTAATTATTGACTGTGATGGCAAGTTAGATTTAAAATTCCTTTTCTTAAAGCAATGTTGATTATATCCTCTGTATATATTGCCACATTGAATTAGTTATGTAGTCCAGATCCAAAATAATATAATAATTCTTAACAAACAAGCAAGTGACGGAAATAATGAATTTATGCAATGCTTACAAGATAAATGACACGAAAAAATATTGACATAACAGGTCTGCTTTAGTTGCTCAATTGAAACAGACTCTAATTTCTCCACTTATCAATCTATTCTTGTGATAGATATAGAATTACTTTTCCACAGTTTCCATTTCACTTGTCTTCTCTTATCTATGGTTTACCTTTCAGAGGTACTCTCTTATCCACATCTAGGGGTGATCAATTGAAAAATTGGAAAAAGAGGTGATCAATGGATAAGTTATTCTTGCCTTTTGTTGGGCAATGATCATCATCATCAGTCTTTTAACGTCTGTCGTTGGACAAAGACCTTCCCCAGGATTCACCACATTTCTCTATCATGAGCGTCACGGAGCCAGTATTTTCTAAATTTGTCTAGTTCATCTCTCTATCTTGTGTTCTGTCAGCTTCGATTTCGCGTGTGATCTCTGGGGATCCATGTTGTGGGTCATGGTGTCTTTCATTCTCGCAACATGACCAGCCCATTGCCATTTGAGTTTTCTAATGGATTCTATGATGTCTCAGACTCCTGTTTTTCCTAATATACTGTGATGTCTTGTGGTCTCTCCATGTGAGGCTCAACACGATTCTTTCATGTGTGTGTTGCATGCTTCTCAGTTTGCGAGTCTATCTCTTGGTTAGGTTCCATGTTTCAGCTCTATAAGTGACTACTGGGTGGATGCATTGGTTGTATACTCTTCTTTTTAGGATTATTGGGATTGACTTGTTTTTGAAGGTTGAGTTTGCTCTGCCAAAGGCTTGCCATCCTAGAGTGATTCTTCGCTTGATCTCTTCCTCTTTCGTGGGTTTCATAGAGATTCATTGTCCTAGGTAGATGTAGTGGTCTACTTTCCCCAGTTTTGCATATTTGATTTTGACAATTATGTCCTTATTCTCAATTTGATTGTTGCACATGATTTTTGTTTTACTGAAGTTCATGCATAGGCCAAATGATCAGTAAAAAAGTCTGAATTCTCAAACAACAAATGTGAATGCTGCTGAACACAAACTAAGGTACACTTTAGCATAAACTTGGATTGCAAATTGAACCCCTCACTAAAAACTTATTTAGGGGGGAATTTTCAAAAAACAAAAAGTCTTTTTTTTAGAAACAATATCGAGCAAATATTGAAATTTCCAGCCCTCTAGTTACATTGGTGCAATCGTCAGAAATCCCTCAAGTTTCACGGCAGGATGGGATGCAGACCCCTCGCTAAATCAAAATTCTGCAAATAACTTTTGACCCTCCTCCAACTCACACACTATGCCATATAATTACAAAACTTGCACAAAATCAGACACGAACAATTAACTCGCAGTCCCATGACGCATTTAGTGAGAATCATCTATTACAAAAAGAAGGTCAAAATTGAAAAAAAACTTGATTTTATCTTCTGAATCTTCGTCATTACTATTAAGAAAGATTCGCAAAAAATATGAGATAAAAACTATCTGTGTCCACTTTATAGAACTAGGGATATTTTTGAATACAGTGTAAAATGTTGTGACTAATATAAACAAAAAAATTGCAGTGTAGAAAAATTCCCATCATTTTACGTGCAATAACATTTTGAAGAATTACAAAAGAAAAATGAATCCTCAAATATTAATAAAATTTTCAGCACTTATCTTATAGAAACAAAATTTATTCTAAATATGTTTTTATTCCAAAGAGACTTTTTTTTTAATTATTTAAAATTTTTAATTAATTTGATTATTTTTGAAAATTCTTGTTTTAAAATTTTACTTTGCCAAATTCTGAGATTTTGTCGAATATAATGCAAGAACATGATTAATCAAACATAACCTGTAAAAAAAAATGATTAGCTGGAAGTATTTTTTTTTTTTTTTCTTTTGAGTTTTTTTTCAATAGAAACTTTTTTGTATGTATGGAAGGTGAGAGAGGTCAACTCAGAGATTTGGGGGGGGAGTTCAATTTTTTACTGATTCAAGGAATCATTCTAGATACAATTTGAATAGGGTCTTAATAAATTTTTCAAGCTTTCGTCCTTGTTGTGCTTTCTTCAATGAAAGTTTCAATTTCAAGATGATGTTTAATACACTTCCAACAGTCATTTTTCGAAAAGTTTGTCAATAAGCTATCAAAATCCATAATTTTCCAGGTAAGATTTAAAAAAAAACAGAAAAATTGAATTAAAACAGACCAATCCTACGTTACTATTATTGAAAATTTGTTTTTCGTTATTTTAAACAAATATTCTAACCTTTTTTTTTTCTCACAAAACAAAGAATTTTTTTTTTTTCTCAAAAGTCTATGAAAGTAGCTTCCCTTAATGGATATAGACAAATAATGAATAATCAAGTCTGTGAAATTGGAGGAACTACCGTACGTACATACATAGCCAGCCAGCTGGACCGACTTGGAAAATGAAAAAACCTGTGTTGACAGTTTTCTAATATCAACAATATTTTTATAATGTTTACTTAAAAAAATTGATATTATTTTGAAAATTATTGCAGTATCATCAGAGAAAGCAACCCTAAATACATTTACAATCATTATATATATCTTATTACGAAATTCCACCCATTTTACCATCAATTGGAAAGTTAATTTTTGTTACTTTTATCTGAAGGAAGAAAAAAGACACACATGCATATTCGAGTAATATTTTTAAAATCATCAGGGTTGTATCAAAAAGGTACATTTCGATAAGACCCACTCACACAAAGTGACCTAACACACACCTCGAATAAAGGACAATGTCTCTATTTCATTCAAAGGGTTTTTTAGATGATTGAACTTCTTCTTGTTCGTGCTCTTTACACAATGTTCCAGACAACTCATTCTACAGCCTCCTTCAGGTTTACTATCCGCATGAGATAGTGGTATACAGAATTTTTCCAATGGTAGCAATGCTATTATGTTGGATTAGGAGGATACGTTTTTCTTTCCTTGCTAGGCCTGGATTTCCATACCTTGTTCCTGTTGAGTTGTGGAAGCCATATCAGGTTGAATTCTGCACTTGTCTGATATACATTCATTCTGTTTATCACCATTACAATACACCTGAAGAAGGCCATAGAAGGGATCAGCCGAAACATTGTGTTAACAACATAAACAACAAAAAGGAGTCCAATCGTCCAAAATACTCTTTGAATGTTGATGATCCTTCTCAAAACTATAGACAGAATATCTATAATTGCAAGTTTCAATAGCGTCTGCAAGAGAAATTAAGTAGAGAATTCTGTATAACCCTTTCATCATACAAAAAAGTTCTCAATAGAAGGTGCCATCAAGGAAAATATGTCATGATAGTTGGGACAGCAAAAATATCTTGCTGGAAGTACTGGCTCCAGATTATAAGTTTTATTTGAAACATTGTTTAAACAGGTAACAATTTTCTTTCCATATCTTTTTATAGATTGCCTAATCTCGGACATTCCTTGTCAACTGTCGCTTGCCTTGGTTTTCAAACTAAGACAAGTTGGAGTCTACCAACCCGGGTTAACAGGCCTCATCAACTCAGTTGGGAGGAATGAACCAGATATCACATAATCTCTAATGCCTTATATATCAGAAACTGTCAACCGAAACTGTAACCGAGCTAGAGGACTGAAAATTTGATCACGAACCCCTTATTATGTCAGTAAAAACTTCTTCTTTTTTTTTAAATCCCCCAAGGATGGATTTTTAGTGTGACTTCAATTTGCAATGTAAATTTATGTTAAATCGGTCCCTAATTTGTGCCTGCTTGTTTTCTTGAAAATTACAACTTTTTGATGATCAAAAAAAATGGTGTGAGAAGTAACTTATTCATTGATCACTCATTTTCCAATCATTTTTTTTTTTTTTTTTTGCTGTTGGCCATATGATGGTTTCTATTGAAAGACTAACCAGACCTACAATTTATTACAGTTAAAATTCATGAACTAAATGAAACACAGAAAAGAACAAGATAATTATTGATGTCACAATTCTATTGGAGACCATAACAAAAAGGACCTCACGACATTCCAAGTAACAAATTAGAGAAATAAAATACCAGGTTAATTCTTTGTCTGTCTTAGTAATTAACATCACAAGTTCTTCGGCTTCTATCATTATCAAATGAGATCATTGATCATTTTCTCATGTAATTGTCTGAAATCTTGAGTGCAGTTCTGACACAGCTGAGCTCATCTATTGTAGCCTAGCCTTGCTATACAGCCACTGAATGACCCAAGCATGTAAATGACACTGAATGGTGTTTAATAGAAGCATACTCGCAAATAGACATGTTATTTGAAGCCTACCAAAAAAGACCAATTACCAAGGCCAGGGTATTACATTCAGTGACCTAGGACTGACAGGCACACACACACACATATAAGAGTTAGCAACATTAATATTTCAAGAATATATCTCAATGGTAAACCATTAGATTAGTATATACATATTTGTAGATCATGAACAAATTGCAAAGTTCATGAAACCTTTTCGGAAACTGATTGAAGTCATAAAAAGTGCTACAAATTCTAATCATCGGCATGAATCCTGTAAAACTCAAATACAAACAAGCGTTTTCCATGATGTATCCCAATCTGAATCTCAATCATGATAATGTGGTTTATTATTTAGTTCAAAAAATCAAACTCAAAAGCATATCTGCTGTAAAAATTAAACAATACTTGTACCTAATTTTTCTTCATATGTGGGATTTTTTCAGCACAAATTCCTCTATCATATACTTTGAAGAAAAATAAAAAATAAAATTGATATTACAATGATTTATTAAAACAATCAATCATTTTTATGACGCTCACATGCTAATTGATAATGTACATTGATTTCCCATTTATACAAAACTTACAAATCCCTGACAAACTATTTCATTTAACTTCTGTCAATAATTAAATAAATCAACTTTTGGCTTTAGTGTAATTTTTAGGTGTTTCCAACATCTCTATGACTGACATCATTATTCTTGTTTTCAATCAATTCACATAATAGAAGAAAAAATATCTACATTTTCTCTTTCAATGGTATATTCATTTTTTTATCATCGAAGAACAATCATTGATTCTTTTTTTTTAATCAATTCTTGTGATAGATATAGAATTACTTATCCACAGTTTTCATTTCATTAGTCTTTTCTTACCTGTGTTTTACCTTTCAGAGGTACTCTCTTATCTACAATTTCTCTGTCAATGGTTCCCTCTGTCCATAGTTTCTATTTCAGAGGTATGTGGATACATTATTCAATATTAGAATGGAATAACCATAAATTAAATTGTTCACACTAGGTGTATGGTTTGATTCTTTTGCTTTGTTGATAAGAGTAAAATATTATGAAAATTATTGTTAAATATATTTGATTTTTATTAAAATTCATTTTATTGAAAAATAAATAATAATGTTTTTTAAAACCATTCATTCACGACTTTGAAAACAGAAATTTTTATACTTAAATCTTATATCTATTGAAATGTTAACATTATTTTAAATCTAAACATTATTTATTGTAAATAACTTAGTTGAATTATTCCTGCTGTAACAATTTTCTCTATTGCATTTTATTTGAACAGAAAATAAATAATCAGAATGAATTTAAATTTTGAACACCTATCAGATCACCATAGCGCAACAAACCAGCCAAGTGGGCTACAGAGTCTTCCCTCTCTGCTAATGTGTGCATATATGAGTGTGTTTCCAGGTTCTCCTGGTCACATTTCCAGGCCTACAACCATGTGAATTTTGGGGTCTTGACAAGTTATTTTGGACTAACAATGCCCAAAATGTTGTGTTGTATTTTTTTTAGATAATTTCAGATAAAAGATCTACTGCTGACGATAATTTTTGATAATTTTTTAGATAATTAGTTCTGGTACACATGAGGGCTACAGTGATTCATTTATGCAAGGTTCTGATATTCATATATTTTCTTTCCAAATTCAAGAAAAAATGGGTTGAAAATGATTTCATCATCTTCGCTTATTCTGCTTGCAAACCATCTCTTTATGTTTGCCCCACAATTTTTTCTGTTCATATTCATGTCTCTTCTTTGTGAATTGTTATGACGTACATTTAATAAGTAGTAAAGCTGAATCATTCACCCAGACTTATTTAAGAGATGATTTCATGAATAAATCAAATTTAAAGTACTCAAAATACGAACTGACCATTATAAAAGTATGTACATGTAATTTTGTTCCACTATTAATTATGATACAATAACTCAAGTTCAAATACTAAGTATTCACATCAACTGGTTGCGACTATATTGGTGTTAGCTGCCATAGCAGCACTTAGAAATACAAGCCAGCCACTCATATTTGTCTTTCTGTATTTATAATTAGAAACTGTTCTTATTTAGACTGAATCTGAAGAAGATGCCTCGCTAGTTTCATCAACAATTCCTGATGTTGCAAAAGATGGAAAATATTTGAATAACTGGCATCTGTAAAAAATGACACAATTATTTATGTTATGTGTAGATCATTTTTTTCCATTAAAATGCATTTTATTTGTTTATTAGGATGAAATTAACTTGCAAATACTAAGTTTAGATTTTTTTAAAAATGTTTATAAATATAGAAATGGTCTTTTTAAAAACGATGTTGAAACAATAAACTCTTTTAAAACTAGAAAAAACTGATTTTGATCTTATTTACAATTCAACCATACAACCAACAGTTCAACGTTTAAATCAATTACTGTTTCTTTGCAACAATAAATTTGAAGACAATTAGTAGCGATTGTTGTAGTAGTGATCATGGAACTATACGAACACACAAACACAAAATTCACATACCCCCCCCCCCATCCTTTCATTCTATAGCATGATATAAACAGACGAATATCTAAAATAAGATATTACGTTAATGTTTTTTTCATATATCTTATCATCTCTTTTTGTATAATAGTTTGAAACAAGCTGCTGGCTCTTCAGAATCCTCATGTGTGAAAAAGTACATTTTAAATGCAAAAAAAGAGAATGAAGATATTTTCGTTTCTTGAATAAAAAATTGTAAATTAACTTACAATTTTAATTTAAAAAAATAAGAAAATGTAAACTAAAACTAAATCTTTTTAGCTTCAATTTACAAAACTTGAGCTTCAATTTAAAAAATGAATTTCAAAGTAAAACTCAATGCTTCTTAAAGTGGGGAACATCATACAAAGCGCACTGGAGCTTCATGAAGGCTGCAATGAAATACCAGATGGTCAAAAGATCTGATACCATCAGAGCTTTACCACCAGAGTCACTCGAATGGGACACAGATTGTGCTTTCACGAAGAAGCAATCGATAAAGCAATAACTGTGATTATTTGACTGTTGTGTATGAAAACATACAACCATGTACAAATGCATTTGGCTCCAACCTTAGCACAAATCAGGGACAACGCGTGAATTAGTTTTAGTCTCTAATCATCTGTCTTTGTGATTTTATTGTTTGCTAGTTAATGTTTGTGAACCAATACTGTATCCCTTCACCCTTATAATCTCATATCATATCTTGTGAAAAAAAATGTTACTGTTTTAGATTGAAATTCAACTACATTTATTTGTTGTTCAACCTATTTTTTAGTTGTTCAATTTTTTTTAATTTGAAGCTAAAAAGATGCTGTAGAACTATTTGGTGAACATTATGATTGTATTTACCAAGAAATTCCAGTTAGCCTTCAGAACTATTTGGCATCTGTTTTAAGGACTTGAATCATCTCTAAGAAATTCTTCAAATGTTCTTGAGTTTCTTGATTATGCAATGCAAAAAACAAACATTATATTTTGAATAAAAATTGTAATTAAAATGATTTGGAAAGTTCTCACAAATTCTGTATTTCTCAGATATAACCATCATTAAAAACATACACACAAACTCTACATCATATGTGATGATGATAATAATAACTGATTAACTAGATCTGTTCTCATTTCTTTTTTCTAATTTCTTAGCGAGTAAAGATTTGGAAAAGATCAACTAATTGTCATAATGAAATTCCAATTGTTAAAAAAGATTTTCTTTAAAGCAAAGATGTTTCTAATTTATTTTTGAAACCTAGAAAGACCAATTCCAGATTCAATTAAGCAAAAAAATTATTTGTATTTATAATTACAGATTAATATTTTAGAATTTCATATATATATATATATATGTATATATATATATATATATATATATATATATATATATATATATATATATGTATATATATATATATATACATATATATATATATATATACATATATATATACATATATATATACATATATATATATATATATATATATATATACATATATATATATATATACATATATATATACATATATATATACATATATATATACATATATATATATATATATATATATATATATATATATATATACATATATATATACATATATATATACATATATATATATATACATACATACATATATATATACATATATATATACATACATACATATATATATATATATATATATATATATATATATATATATATATATTTTATGGTTATATTATCTGTAAATATAAGCAGTTTGATATATTTTATAGTTTCCATCAGCATAGTAAAGGAAAAAAAATTGATGTGCTATTATTTATGTACAGCACATAGAATCATCAAAATGATGTTTTCAGTTCAAGATGTGTTGAATGCCATAATATGCCAGCAATAATGCTAACAGTCAGAGTGGGAAGAAGACCTAATATCTTTTTAGGAAGTGAGATAAGGTTAAGAATAATGACTAATTCATTATCTGATGTCAGCTTACAATTTTAGATGCCTCAAAGTGTAGGCAAATGTTTAATTACCATAATTCTCAGAAAAATTGAGATTAGTAAGTTCCTCCATATTTGGTCCATGATGTACAGTCAAAATTATTGTTCTTGGTCCTCAGATAAAACACACAATCAGTTTGTAGCAAAGCACTCAAGTTTTTATCTCTGTTTCTTGATGTAAAGTGGACTTCTGCAGTATACTTCCAGTGACCTAGCACAGGTTCTGAGCGCTTAAAGGAAATGCCCGGGGGCTAAGACAGTATATAGGGGCTGTAGCGCTACATCCTTCGAGGAGAGGGGGTATGATTATTAATTATGAAGCATTAAAGACCAGAGGAGTTTTGTGCTCCTTCATACATGCACCTGGAATTTTAAAAAAATCATTTACATCTTCAAGACAAGTGTTCAGCCTTCAGCGTTAGTGCCAATCACTTTATACAGCTGAAAACTGGTCAGTACAAGACAACTTCAAAACCCAAGACATTAGATTTATTTTGACAGCATCTAGAATCCTTGACACATCTTCATGTTTGCCATGATTCCTCTAAATTTTAAAAGCTTTCTCTTTCCGCTGCTGGATCAGGAATTTATAATAACACATATCCCGATTGAACGCCACTATCAGATAAATTGTGAAGTTTCATGAAGACTAATAAAACCCAGATCCACCAGTAGTTACAGACAGCTTGTAAAATCTGAAGGAATAGTGACTCACACACACAGTCATGGTGCATTACACTACTTCCTTTTCCATAACAGTAAGTGTCCTCTAAAATAGCGATCACTGGTCAGCCAACAGTGATAGGCCATGAGAGAAATCAGGAAATTTTGGAGTTGATCTATACACAATTACCTCCCCTACATTCCAGCTGTTCACACCACAAAATAGTCCAGAAGGTTCTCTGTCTGTCCACATAACATTTTCAAGAGTTCTTCATTAGATTTTGAGGAAATATGGACAATATACTATGAAAGAAGTGATTAAATTATGGAGCTGATCCATTAACAATTATCCCTACTATGTCATAGCAATCGGCATTCCATTTTCAAACAAGTGATCATGACATTTGATAGTGAAAAGCACAAAATGACTTGCATGTAAACATATGTAAACTTCATTCAGTATGAAATTACTTTTCTAATGATATACGGTATGCATGCACACAATGAAATTTTGTTTTATTACTAAGATACCACAGCAAAAATCTGCCATTAATTAAAAATGGTGCTAAAATTTTTTCACAGCTGATCTGGAATGTCTACGTCAGTTACTGAAGGTCCCTCTCGCATGACCAATTGGTTCTATTAATCAACTCAGAACTTCCTATAGAGCTTTATTACAGAACCATAACTCCAATGGCGAATGCCAAGAGGCAATGAAGAGAAAGAGAGAGAAGAAAGGAGTACGAGGTTGGATAAGTCTATACTTGCCAGGGGTTGTTTGGGGGGATCAGGCCATTGTAGGTTAGGGAGGAAAGGTTTACACTTATCATTGTTATGTCTGGATCAGACAATTGTAGGTTATCAATTTGTCATGATAAAGAAATCTAGTTGACATTAAAAGTTCATGGAGTCACCATTACACTCGAGTGTTCTTATGTAAGAGAAAGTTCTTATCATCAATTAAATGAAACAGAAGACACTTGGCTTAATGTCAGTTGAATTTAAACATTGAATTTAGAGATATCAAAAGATAGACAAAGGCAAAGAGTGAACTATATTGTACAAAAACCTTTAATAACATAAATCATGAGTGGATATGAATCAAACCACATGAGAATGGTTTTCATAGAAATGAGCAAGAGCAATCAACCAAGAAATAATTCAGAAGTCAGGATTTTGAGCCAGGGAGAGGGTTCAATTGGAAAAGGATTTCATGGCAAGTCTTTTCCTAGATGTAATGGTCTACTTTCTCCAGTTCTGCGTCTTTGATTTTGATTGTCGTGTCTTAGTTCTCAACATGTTCGTGGTACATAATCAAGAGCAAAGATCAAATTACTTCTTATAAGGACATTTCATAAATGACATTTATAATAAAGCAATGGGTTGAAATGGGTATCATATAACAGAAATATAATTTCACAAAGTTCAACCTTACACCAGGGGGGAAGGAGACTGGCAAAGATGAGTCAAAGTTCAGGTTTAGACAGGGTTGCCAATTTAGTGCTTTTCATGCTAAATTCAGCACATTTCTTGTTTTGGCAGTGCTAAAGGGTGCAAAATTAGCACAGACATGGTAAGAGATTTTGGCCATTTTTCTTAGTGTTTTTGGCCATTTGAGGCCACCTTGGATATGTTTTGGCCATTTAGGGCATTTTTTGACATTTTTAAAATAAAACTAGTGCTTTATGGACAGTCAGATAAACACAAAATATTTGAACATAGTTGTAGACATTCCAGCAACTCTAAACTTTTTGCCAATAGTGCTAAAAATTTGTTTCTTCTGAATTTTAATTGTACACATATGAGCTTGTTATATGATCTACACGGTTATAATTTTACAGAAAAGAGTCTCTATTATAAGTCTTTAAGTATTTGTGGGACTCGTTGCTCAGAACACAATAGAATTGCGTGAAAGTTGTTCAAGTTAGTCAAGGATACAGATCAGAGTGATCTCTTTTTAAGAGTGTATTATCTATAAATGCACAATCATCATCATTGTTGACATAATTTTCTGAGTAGCTATCTTCCTTCGTCACACTAGTGAATTATCACATACAGTTTTAAGGAGAGTAATGCTTTGGCAGAAGAATCATACATTAATAATGATACGGAGATTCAAACCCAGAAATTCTTCTATATCCATTGACAAATAATAAACATTTATAAATACTTCTGACATTATTGTTTACAAATTAACAATATCTATGAAATATTTCTGATTACTAAAATACTAACGATGATGTTTTCAATGCACTTTTTGACAAGCGTTGTTTTTTTAACAAATAATACTAGAAACGTATTGATTATTGTCAACAAATGTAGAAAAATAATGTCATGCATATGCAATATTAGGAAAAACATGGAAATGTCTATTAACTTTTTGAACAGAACAATCAAGTATACTGCATCAATAAAATAGATAAGGTTCTGAATATTTTAGACAATTCAATAAAGTACAAGATTGGCTGCTTCCTGGGCAAAACTTCACTCTGAACGCAAGCCGAATTTGGATTTGCTTCCCATTGAGGGGAGTGTGTGTTCTACTATGACAGTTAGGGCCGAGAGAAGTAGGGAAGAAAGAGAAACAAGAAGAATTATAGTAAAAAAAAAAAAAGAAAGGACTGCAGTTTTAATTAATCATCTTTTTAATCTAGGTATATATATACACAAACATTGTATCGAGAAATCTGACACCCTCATTTTCATTGCCTTTAACATGGAGTTACTAAGCGAACACATCGTGAGTTTGTGTGTACATCAGTTTAGTGTATGACTCGTTGGTTTTTGGTGAGGGAATCTTGTTGAGAAAGGAAAACAAAGGCAACTAGTTTGACAAAAAATTCATAAACATGACATCCGCATTCCTAAATAAAAGTTTATTCAAAGAAAATATGTACTGATTGAGGTTGAACTAAATTTTGAGTCTGGTCGACTCAATTTTGAATATTTACATAAGCAAGATCTCAAATCAAGTTTACAAAAAGCATCCTATCATAATCATAATGAAATTTATTTTCATAAATTCAAATCTGCAAGCTTTCCTTTTGCAAGATTGTTTATATAAATAACAGTAAATTTGTAAAGTCCTTATCTAATGTTGATTATTATTTCATAAATTTCTGCTAAAATAAAAACAACAGGTCTAGTTAATTACGCAATAGAAACTGTCATGTGACGATCATCTTTTGACAGCATGACATATGGGGGTGATCAATTAAAAAGGTGAGGAAAGGGGTGATCAATGGATAAGATACTTTTTACACTTTTGGTGGCACAGCATTCACTAAAAACAAAAATCTAAATGGTTGGGGATGATCAATGAATAAGATACTTCTCTCTTCTTTTGTTGGGCAGCAATCACTAAAAATATCTGTATTTTTGGAAAAGCGACCATTTTAGCATAAATTTCCATTGCAAATTAAACCTGTCCACAAAAAACTTTCCAAGGCTTTAGCACAAAAATTCATTCTGTACAGCTTCCACACTTTTGAAACCTTGAAAGTATAGACAAGAATCAGACCAAAATAGCACTTTAAAAGGATTTTTAAAAAAACAATTTCAGAAGTCGAGTACAAATGCAAATTTTCAGTCATTGGTTGATCGGTGCAGCTTATAGATGTTCTAGATACATGCAGAATGGGGTAAAAACTGAAAGAAATTTTGGATAATGGTTTCTCAGAAGGCTGTTACGGTTATCTTCATTTAAAAATGACCAAACAGAAGTTTCTGGTGTCAGAAATTTACGAAGTATTGATGCTGATGATGTATAAAACAACTTTGAAACTTGGTCGAGAAATTGAAATAAGAATATTCAAAATTTATAGATTTTTGACAGCTTAAGTAAAATAAAATATATAGATATGTGACAGGTTTTAAGTGAAATGAAATGTATAGATTTGTGACAGGTTTTAAGTGAAATGAAATGTATAGATTTGTGACAGATAATGTAAAATAAAATATATAGATATGTGACAGGTAACGTAAAATGAAATATGTACATTTGTGACAGGTGATGTAAAATTTTATGAAAAGTGATCAGTAATTCAAAAGACATAATGTATCATTATAACATTCAGGTTTTAGTTTATATATTTTCTTTTTATAAGAAAATTAATCAAGTTTTATTCAGGAATAGTTGAAATAAAACAATGAAATCAACCACAAAGATAAGTATAGTTTTGATTTTAAAATATATTTCATTTAACTCACTTCCATTTATAAACTAGATAGTTTTAATACTTGACATGACAAAAATATTCCAATTAACCCATTTATACCTAAAGTGAGATTTTGGTATAATAAGAAATATGGGGTAGATATAAGTTTATTAGTATGGTTATGCTTATTTATTTGTGAAACAAAAAAGTATGTTTCTTATCACCTTGAGAATGCTAATGTGAAATTATATATTATTATATATTTTCTATGGCAATTTTTTAGGGTGAACTAAATATAAGCTAATAGGCATGTATGGGTTAATTCACTTTCATTTATAAATGGAATGTCTATTACTGAGCACGAAAATAGTTCCTAAAGATTATAACTGATCTTTGTTAATTATACTTTTCAAGGGGAAATTTTGACTTTCTCAAATGATTGGGTTTTAACCGACAGGGAGATTTGTATATGTCATGGTGAAATTGCTTGATTGGCAAAATTCACTTATTTTTTGTAAAAAAAAAAAAAAGGTTTGATTTCACTTTGATTAAATAAATTTATGATTGTAAAAAATAGTTTTTTTATATCATTGTTTTGATTAAATAAACTTTGGATCAAATTAAAAATTCATTTGTTTTTTTTTTTTATAGAAAAAGTTGAAATTCCAAGAAAAAGAAGAAACCCATGGAATGGAAATTCCATGGTGTTGACAACTGAGAATATCCATTATCTCATACCTCCTCTCTCACCCTATACCTGTACCTTCTGATTCTATCCCTTATCCTTTCCCATTTGTGTTGCCTGTCCCTGATTTTATCTAAATGTTATACTAACATAGATCAGTTTCATATACAAAGATTTTCCTATCCTCTCTAAACTACCCTTTTCTCCCCTCTCCCAGCCTATCATTAAACTACCTTTCTTCTGCCCTCTCCATACCTACACTCTTATCAAACCACCTAACTTTTTTTTGTTCCCTTCTTACCTTCTTATTAAGTATTTCTCTTTTTCTCCCTTCTTTCCTACCATTCTATGAAACCAACTTTCCTTTCTTGCCAGAGATGTAGCTAGAGATTTCAGAGGATTTAAGGGGCTGGAGAGGGATCGGCTCCTTTAGCCCCCCCCCTGCCCAACATTTAGTGAGATTTGTCATTAAAAATACCAGAAAAAAAATCCATGGCTTTATGAGCAACTGGCTGTGAACAAACTATTCTCAGTACGCAGAAGTGGTTGTTATTCGACAGGACTTTGAACAGTCATATCTATAGAGTGAGTCCTCATGAGATCTTAAAAAAATCATCGAGGCTTAACTTGAGGTCATGGCATGACTGAATCCACAAGGCTGTAATGGATATACAGCATACATATATGTGCTGTAATGCATTAAGTGAGGGGTTTAAATCATAGTACAAGTGAACAATATGAAGAAATGAGCAGCAAGCATTGCCACAGTGATAGCAAAAATATCCAGAGGATTAAGATATGGTTTAATGAGTATGATCCCTTCAATGCAAATGAAATGAAATTTGAGTCACTTTCTACTGGCGACTTGATGATGCCTTGACCATGGCAAAATAAACACTGAGAATGAAATAGAGCCTTTAGTGTTGTTTACACAAAAGATCAGATGATATGGAAAATCACTTTCAATATGAGCTGACTCCAGTTCCAACATTCATGTTTAAGGGTCAGTTTATGTGCAAACCAAACAAAGCTGCCCTGGCTGTACATTTGATCTCAGCACCCGCTACAAAATTAGAGAGAAGGAAAAAAGAAGATCAAAAGACACCTGGAACAAGGTACAAAAACCCAGATTGCAAAGCAAAAGAGATCAGACAGTAAACGAGGGAAGAAAAGATTGTCTGATGAAAAAGCAATAATATGGCAGCTAAGAATGCATCAGAAGTTCCTGAAAACAGCTATTTTGTATATAATGGAAGATACTTGTTGCATTGAGTAGTATAGACATCAAACATTACACGCAGAGATGTCATCCAACAGAACAAAACATATGTAAGATTATGGAATGGCACCAGCTCAATTATATTTGATGGCTACAGAAGTGGCTCTACTACTGAAGACCATGAACACGAGAGATAGAAGAAGGGCAAGTCTCGTTCGGATATAACGGTGAAGGACAATATTGGTGCAATTGAAAATCAGAAAACATTTTTATGCAAAGAAAGAAAGTCCTGTTATACACTCAACCAAAACTGACACTTGACCAATATAAAAAGTTTAGAGGAACTATGGCCCTATTTTTAACCATTACTCATGATAGACATTGAAAGATGTTAATAATGCTGTTATCGAAACATATCAGTGACTATCATTCAGGTAAACAAATCAATTATCACCTCAAATAGTGTTTTCAATGAAATTAGTATTACTGGAAATCCTGTTGTGTCTACTGCCAGATTGGGAATTGCCTGTTTAACCTTGGAAAAAACTATAATTTCCTTCTATGTGCTATGATGATGTAAGGAAACAAGATATTTAAAAAAACGGTGAGAATTTTATGAAATATATTACCTTCCCATGCCATATCTATCAAAGCAGGCAACCTTTTTGATTTCACTGCCTACATGAGATATTTTTCATCTTTATTTGGGTCACATATTAAAAGATGTTGATCGTATTACAGAAAGTGTAATCAATTTCTATTTGACACACAAATGAATTACAATTATTACATCTTTGATTTGTGAAGCCAAAACAATGGTTATATTACAAGAGAAATTATAAAATTGAATATTTGAAAAAAAATAATGAAAGATTCTAAATAAATAGCTAAATCGGCCAAGGGCTATAAAAAATGTTGCTGTTGGCCAAATCTGGCTCAAAGGCCAATGGTTATCAACATGTGTGTCAAAGAGATCAAATATAAGGAAAGTGACCACTTATGACTCAAGATCAAAATCAGAGTATCAAAATCTTGCTTCTATAAATCTACAATATCTGTCTGATGAATGATGATTGACATTTAAAAACCTTTGTGTCAGAACAGGAAAACTGGGTCCTTAAGTGTGGCCCCATAGACCTTCAGCAAAAATGATTTCTCTGTAAAGTGGGTGTATCAAGTTAAACTATCATGATTCCTCAATATTTTAAAGCTAAGTAAATGTTGGAAGCCTATAATTCATTTTGAATGGAAATGCAGAGAACTATCTGACTGTATAGGCTTGCGGAGACCACTAATCAACAGATTATGTATTCTTTCAAGGAATTTCCCAGGAATACACTGAAATCTTTGAGAGACTAGGGCAAAAATAAAGAGATGTAAGAATAATGGACCCAGTGAAAGACAACTCGAGGGTTAATTCTACAGCTTATTTTTTTTGGAGGGGAGTAACTTTGTCTTGTTATAATTAACAATAGTTCACGTTGCTTTGTGACTTACATTTGATTGGAAGTAAATTATTTTGTTACTGTTTCAATTTAATTTATTTCCCGCTGTTTACAAAAAAACGTTGTATAGAGATGTTTCTGGCCAAAAAATATGCAGAAATGGCCAAAATTGTTTAAAAAACCAATTATCTTATAATTCATTTTTATTAGATGAAGTATTTAAATCATCATTATGAATCTTACTTAATTTTTTTCTTTTACTATTTAACTTTGTCTTGATTTTTCAGTCAATTTTTCTCATCACAATTCAGTCCATCAAAAGTTGAAATTTTCGAAAAAAAAAGTAACGGAAAAATGAGGATGACCAATGCCAGGTGAAGTGAACAAAGAAAGCAAAAAAGTCAGCCAACACATGAACTTCAGTAAAACGAAAATTGTGCAATAATCCTGTTGAGAATAAGAACATAACTCTCAAGATAGAAGATGCAAAACTCGGCAAGGTAGACCACTACATCTATATAGGACAACGAATCTCAATGAGATCCTCAAAAGAGGAGGAAATCAAGCAAAGAATCACTCTGGGATGGCAAGCTTTTGGCAGAGCAAGCTCAACCTTAAAAAACCAGACGATCCCAATAATCCTGAAAAGAAGAGTATACAACCAATGCATTTTCCCCGAGTCGCTTCAAGAGACAGACCTACAAACTGAGAAGCACACAGTGTGTGCATGAAAGAATCATGCTCAACCTTATATGGAGAGATCACAAGACAGCACAGTACATAAGGAAGAAAACGGGAGTCAGAGACATCATAGAAACTATTAAAAAACTAAAATGGCAATGGGCAGGCCATGTTGCAAGAATGAAAGACAGCCGATGGACATCACAACTCACAACATGGATCCCCAGAGATCATATGAAAAACTGAGGATGACAGAAGACAAGATGGAGAGATGAATGAGACAAATTCAGGGAATAGTGGCTCTGCAACGCCCATGATAGAGAATAGTGGCAAATCCTGGGAAAGGTCTATGTCCAACGACAGCCATTAAAAGACTGATGATGATGATGATAGCATTAAATATTTTGTACAAGTATAAATAATTAAACATATGTCATACATTTATATCGAGTGAGAATAAATAGGAAAGGTTGTAATTACACAATGCCAACAGACGAGCCGCCACCAATGATGTGTATGATATACCAAAGTGAATCAAACCAGCGAACAACTTCTGGATCAGCATCTGTGCCACTGAATCACCATAGCCACCATCACTGACCAAACATGGTGGTTGGGTATTCTTCTCTTTTAACTCAGCTGTTTTTTATTGCGTCAGCTCTGCCAGATAAACCATTTGGCCTAGATCATAGACATTTTCTAAAAATGATTTTTTTTTAAAATTTTTTGTAATATTTTTTTAAAAAGAATTTTTGGGATTTTTTTCTCGTAATTTTGTGTGTGTCAGCGCTATTAGATACATACACCATTAGGCTTAGAACCTAAAAAAAATTTTAAATTGGATTTCTTGAGTTTTTTTCAGAATTTTCAGTCAGTGCTATGACACACCATTAGGTAAAGAACTTAGCAAATTCACACAAGTACTCCACTAGACAGCTTATAAAATCATTTTTTTTCTTTTAGATTTTGAAGAAAACTTTTAATGGACTTTTTTTCTTGTTTTTTTTTCATTTTAAAAAAATCTTGTGTCAGTGCTACCAGACACACCAATTGATCTAGATTCTTGCTAATCTGCATGGATGCTCCTCTAGATATCTTCCTAAAAAAGTACTTGGATTTTAGGAAAACTTTGTAAATTTTTTTCAATGGAATTTTTAGGGTTTTTTGAGGGGAATTTTCAAAAATCTTGTGTTAGTGCTATGTTACTTACCATTTGCAAATTCACATGAGTTCTCTTGTAGACATTCTAAAAATTGTGTTTTGATTTTGAGGAATATTTCTAAAATTGTTCTTTTTGATTTTTCAAAATATTTGTAAATTCTATTAAAAAAATCTTGTGTCAGCATTACCGGATACACCTCTTGGTGGGAAAACTTGCAAATTTACATGAGTACAACTTATGGAGACTTTCTCAAAATTTTGTATTTTTATTTTTGGAAAAGGCTTTTTTCCACACAAAAAAAGGCAGTTTTAGGGTATGCGTATCATTTTTTTCAGATGAAATAGTAGCTGTAGTAGCAGAGTAATATACACATGCATGCATCAAGGCAAATCCACTCCTATTTTCCAGCAGGCAAAATGAGGTCGAAAAGTTGACTAATTTTTATTTGTTACTTTTTATTAGATAAAGTATTGTAAACCTAAAATCGGGGTCAGAACATCCCTATGGGTGCCATGAAGATTATTGATGTCATTGAAATATTCTTATAATCCAGCAGAAGAGAGCACTTTATTAATGTTTTTGGGTGCATGTGGTTTAATTGGAGGCCAAAGTGGATTAAAGTCTATCGAAGACAGGTGTCACGAAACTTTTTAGACCGTAGACCCCTTCACGGAATCCCTGATTCTTCAGCGATTCCCAGGCGGGGTTGCCAAAAAAAGATATCAAATGTACCAATACCACATCCTGAAATGAGCCAAATCTTCCAAAAACGTATCACCCCCCCCCGGCCCCCATATATGATCCTATATCAAAATTGAGAGATTAACAAAAATCAACATTAAAACACAAAGTAAAAAAGAATATATACATGTTACAAGATGTGAAATGTACCAAATCTTCAATAGACTCCTCGTGGCATTTATTGATCCTCTAGAGAGACCTATCGACCTCCACGGGTCTACATCAATCACTTCAGTGACCCCTGATCTAAGGTCTATCAATCAGCTTCTTATAGTCTCTTGTTCTAGAAAGTTCTCAATGGATTTCAATGAAATTTCATGGAAAGGTGGGTACATCTATAACATGTATCAAAAGATGATAATAACTGTTATTGAAAGCGTAAAATTAGGTTGCTCATTAGTAACATGGAGAAAATTGATTTTATTATCATTTGAATATAAAATGATCAAACTGATTTTTCAAGTTCCCTTTTTGTGATTGATGGTCATAATTGGAAGAAATGTACATTGTACATTCACAGTTGTCCATTTCAAATTTCAAAATGGCTGTCCTTAAAGTTGGTAGAAAAACTGGCAACAATTTTTTCCTTAATCTGGATGTTTTTCAGGTATGATTTAACTCTATCCTCCCCAAATCATAATTTCCACTTTCTGATAGATTATAAAATGAATCTTTCTTCAGTCTATATGATTTTCGTGGCCTTTTCACCTTGACTGACCAAGTTAAATGCAGGAAAAGTGTAATGAGTTGTGAATTAATTATTCAAAATAATTAGTATAATTTCTTGGTATAACTTATTGTTTTAGAGTAAATATTAAGTAAGATATGATCATTTACATTTCCCCCACCCCACTATCTTGTTTGTCTGATTTTTCCTGTACATTCAATAACACCTTGCAAATGTCATACGGAATGCACAGGCTGACAGTCATAAGACTTACATATTTAGATTTCTTGTACTTTAATCTACTCTATCCACCAATCAAACCTTGTGCACCCAAAAACAGAAATGAATTGGTCTCAGCTCCTGGACTATTAAGAAGATTTCATAATTTCCTGAGATCTTCTATTCAAGGAATACATTTTTTTGTTTCTTCAGATATATTTTAAACTTCTTCAATTAAGTATTTGCCTCTTCTTTGTATTCACATGTTGAAAGAAAACCTTGGTTCAATTGTCAACAGTATCAATAAATTCAAGTAACAATAGATCCTTCTTGTAAATTTTTAATTCTATCTTCTCACCATATCCTACGTTGGTGGGGAAAACTAAACAACATAATTGGCATGTGTAATTTCAACTAGTATGGAATCCAATTCCAAATATCAGGGTCTTCTATCAATATCAACTTGGGCTAATACATGGCTACGATAGTGGAGCTTCTTATAGGGACTGAATTAACCACATTAGTAAATGGTCTGCAAGACAATTCTTATCTGAACTATTTTAGAGAGGGTGTATTAATCATTATATGTGATCTGGTTGGACTATTTCCCTTGTCTATGTATTCATTGTCTCACAATTTTCTGGCCATGTACCAAACGGCCTTTGTCCGATATTCTTGGTTTCAGAGTGTGGAATCACTACTCAGTGCAGATGCTTGAGTTAAACTGGACACATCATATCCGTTTTTTCTTATTGTGTTATTGGGCTGATCTGAGTTTCCTCGTATGTGCTCTGGGTGGTGATTCCACATTCTAAAACCAACAATACCTGACGAAGGCCACAGGATACACGGCCGAAACATTGTGAAAAATGATCACATAGACAAGGAAAATAGTCAGACCATATCATACATCATATTCTGCAAGACTAGCACAGATGCACACACACACACACACACACACATAAATATGCATATATATATATATATATATATATATATATATATATATATATATATGTGTGTGTGTGTGTAGCAATACTCTTACCATTGAGCTAAACAGCTGCGGGTAATGCAAAGGCCAAATAACAGCTTTCAAACCAAATTCTCATCTTGTCTATTCTCGATCTACTAATCTCTTTTAAAATGACAGCTATGTATTTAAGAAATGGATATATTTGGTCTGACAGAATGAACTATAAATTGTGTTTCATCAGAAATTGAAAATTATTTGAAATGATCTCCCGTCATTTCACGATTGATAAAACACTCAATTTAGAAAATGTAAATAGAATAAACAGTTAAAGAAAATGGCGCTACTTCAACAGGACACAATGGATTGAGTAAATAGATAATAGGACGGCTAGTACTTCCTTTTGTTAAGTCAATACATCTACTATCTTATTTTGTGGAGGCCTTGTCTGCATGAGCATTGCTGTACAGTGTGCAAGCTAAGGTGTCTAATTTTAAGCCGAAAATCATATTAAGACGTACTCTTAATTTCATTGTAGAGTCATATCGTAGTGTCTAAATGTGCATATATGAGGTGAAATCAAGATTGTGCTGGAATTATTTCCTGTTCAAACTACAATCAGTGAGCTTGTTTTTTTATTTAAGAGATCTAAGGTTATCTTTCTCAATGGAATGTATGAGACACAATGAATCTGTTATAACAGATTATCACTTTGTTTATATCAGAATGAATGAAAGATGAATTTGAAAAAGAATAGAAAAGTTCATTTGTTATGAAGAAAGTAGGTGTGTTGCCAATTTAGCGCTTTTCACACTAAATTCAGCACGTTTCTTGTTGTGGCAGTGTGAAAAAGCGTTAAATTAGCACCAACGATCTCAAACATTTAGGTTATTTTTTAGTGTGCTTTTGACCATTTTAACCATCTTTTTGGTGTATTTTAGCAATTGTTTTTTGGCTATTCTAAATTTTAAAAAATAGCACTTTTTTTAGCTTTTGGCAGTCAGATCATCAGGAAAATATTTAGCTACACTGGATACACTGAAAAGACATGGTTCAAACTCAAGTTTTTATAAAAACAAAAGCAGTGGGGTCACTAGGTCCATCACCCTACAAACTTTTTTTCAAGGTTATTTTTTAGATTTTTAAAGATTTTTCAGGGCTCCTCAGATATATTCCGTCCTCAGTGCCCCAAGCCACCCATGCAGTCAGTGACAGTGTGGGTCCCACATTCTGACCCTGAAAAATGGAACCCCTGAGGAGACAAATGCTGAGCTAATTTTGAACAAATCACAAACTTTAGAATCAAGAAAAACAACAATGAGATTAACTTCCTTAGGGAAAGCTTCATTGCAGTGGAATTGTCACTGTTGAAAGTGATATGAAAAGGACAGTCCACAAAAAAAAGAGAAAATGACTCCCAACTCACATCATAGGGGAGGGACCAGAGGGGTGCTTTTTTTTGTTCATAAGTCCAAACTGTGTATTCTTGACATATTGCCAAAATCTGTTCTTAAATTGAGATGCATTGAGGTTTTTTATAGCCCTTTCTTTCTCTTATGTCTCTCCTAGATGTTCACAAAAATTCAAACTATTTTCTTGCTTGCTTGGTCTCTAACTGAGACATAAACAGTGGGTGTATATCCACTATATTGCCATCAGTGACAAGCCTATTTGGGCCCAGCTGCTGGTAACTTCTTCCTTCCTCTCAACAGGTGCACATTATTTGATTACTTATCAAACAGGACACAGTGCTTGTTCAGATAAATAAGAAAGAAGCTGAAGGAAGTTAACTGCCTTCAAGAGATTTGCTGCTGGAAACTTCTTCTTGGCTTTCAATATGACTACACGTCATTGGACGAATGTTGAGGTGTGCTCTACTTGATCAGGTTTCTTGTCTCCCAACTCCTCACAATTCTTCTTTTCAGTGTCATTTGACATGAGATTATGACATTTTGCCAAATTGTTGCTAGTTTTGTTGACAGTTGTTCTACAGATCAGGACAGTAGAATATGCCGAGTCGTGGTTGACAAAATTTTCCTCCTCCATCCTTTGTGAAAGGAAGGGATGCCAAATCAGCCATTTTTTGGCAAGATCTAGCCTTTTTTTCACCCGTTTAGCCGATAAAATCTTCAATAGCAGATAGTTGAAAATCTGACCATTCAAAAAAATAATTAGCTGATTAAATCTTGCTTTATAGCTAGTTCAAAACATATGCAATCTAATATTTTCAGCTACAATTTAGTTGAAAATGAAAAGATTTGGCCGATTTCAGCCATTTCTGATGATCTGTTGAAGCAAATCAATCTTCATGAGAAAAATATTTTTTTCATAATTTTCATCATTTTTTTTTTCAACCAACTTTTTAGAACTGAATTTTAACTAAAACTTTTGCTTTGAGAATATTTTTGGAGTCAGATACTAACTTGTTCTTCAATTCTGATAAGTTTAGTAACATTAGATGTACGATCATTATTAGTTATTTGTTCAGGAGTCCTGGAATATAGTTATTTTATTTGATAATTGGACTTTAAATGAATAGAGAACATTTTTTAGCCATAAAATTAGTCAAAAGTAGAGAGGATTTTGTAGGTTTTGTGGATCAAGGTATTAGAACTGGCCAATTGCTAGACTGTAAGGTATTGTATAAATGTTAAAACATTAAAAAACAACCCTATTATGCATTAAGAGAAAACGTTTTCAGTGAATCACCATTACGAGTCCAAATCGGATTCTCTCATAACGATCAAAGTTCATATATCTGAAAGAATAATAGGATACGGTACTCACACATTCTATTGAAGCACAGCCAGAGTTGAAGATCATTTTGTCCAATGTGAGTCAGAGACAAGTAGCAGGAAAAATGAGGGAGAATGAAAAAGGAGTCACAGCAATTTTCAGGGGCTAGGCTGGGATTTTTTTGCTAAGATCTTGCGGTAGTGATCTCCGCAAAGGGAACATTATCAAATATTGTTTATTCCGACAACTTACCCAATTTTAGTCAATTTTTGATGCACTTCTAACCAGAAAAAATAAATTTCACCAGGCAACACTCCATAAGACTAAACAAATACACTCAATATGGTACTCGTAATCTATGGGGAGGGGACACAAAATGTGATCAAACAGTAATGTTGTAATAGTTTTTTTATAAAAAATCAATATTGCTTGCCATCATGGTCAGTAATTGAATTGTAGTGTCCAAATTTGAAGTCACGTAAAAATATTTCATCGGAGTATAAATATGGTCAGAATAAAATGTATTTATCACATCACTGGCTTTTTCCACAGGAAAACATTTAAATAGAGTAAAGAAAATCTACATTTTCTCAAAAAACCTGTCAAAATAAGGCCCCCAAAAGTTTGAAAAGCTTTGTTTCCAAATATAAAAAAAAAACATTTTTAGAATAGTGCTGGGGAGTGGAGGACTGACGCCAATTTTCAAGTCTGTAGACAAAACAGTATTGCCAAGAGTACTGGAACACAGAAACACAAATACAAGCACATAAAAAAAAAAGGATAGAATCCTTTGCTGCAATCTTTGATGGCAACAGTTGTCCAATGTTCCTTGAAGTGAGGAAATCTTTCCACATTAGCATAATGTTACTCAAGCATTATACCCTTGTCTATATTTGTTGATCAAAATCAAAGAATTTCTGGTATTATTAGTCACCAAAACATCGGTTGCCAAAAAGTGCAGTGAAAATGTTGGTCAAAGATGATCGTAAATATTTTTGTGAACAAAAATAAACGTCAAAAGATAAATTCCATTACTTCATAATCATCATTTTATTGAAACGGAATAATAGATATCTGTATCTCACAGTACCAGTTGCCAAAAAGTGCAGTAAAAATGTTGGGTGAAGATAATCGTAAACATCTTTGTGAACAAAAATAAATGTCAAAAGACAAATTCCATTATTTCTTAATCATCATTTTAATGAAATGTAATAATAAATACCTGTACCTTGCATCTAATTAATCTCCGTAGGTATATGTGTGATGTACGAAAACTAATTATCTAAAAATTATTCAATATTATCAACAGAATTATCTAGCAAAAAATAGATGTTAGATCTAAATATATCTGAATAAATACATCTTTTATCTAAAATTATCTTAAAAAATACCAGCACAAAATTTGGGTATTGTTGGTCTAAAATGACTATAGAAACCCCCCAAAAGCACTTTTTTGGGTATTGTTGGTCTAAAATGACTATAGAAACCCCCCAAAAGCACTTTTTTGGAAAAAAATGAAAATGTAGAGGTGTACTAATGCAAATATTCATGGTTGTAGCCCCTGATATATGACCAGGAATGCTGGAGACACACATGGACAGAGACACAGAAGAATCTGTAGCCCACTTGGCTGGTTGGTCCGGTAGGCCATTTGTAGGGCCCAGAAGATTCAATGGTTGATTGGTTTCAGTGCTTTTAGTTATAATAGTTTGTAATTTTAAATCATAATTGATAGAGGACTGTACTATCCTAGACTCTGACCACCAGTGGGGAAACTAACAATCATAGCAGTCAAAAATTAGTTCAGTTGAAATATTGAAATCTAAACATTTGTCGGGCTGTGGTGATGCAATATTCAATAATAATACTTTATGATTTGGTCTCAACATGACATACATAGATATTTAAACACAGTATAGAATGATTTGTTCATCAGGCAATTAGCATGCATTAAATTGTTTCAAAAATATTTTTTGTAAGCTTAGGAATATTTATAATAATTAAAACACCGTAAATGTTACTGGAATAAAAATACAATTGTTTTCATCACTACAGAAGTTGAAGTAATGGCTGCCTCAATAATTTTTACTCCTTAAATTATTTTGTGAATAATGAAGATAAACATAAAATTACAGTTTATGTTAGAGAAATCAAAATCAGGAAAATTCCTTTAATCAATAAAATTCTACCGTCTGTGTCTGGCTATGCAAAATCACTTATTTTGCACCATAATACTGTCGGACTGAGAAAACATTCCAGTGACTGACCATGTAAATCTAGAGAAGTCAATGTTGTCGAGACTACGAGCAGAAATCGAAAATAAAAGCTGTCACACCAAATATTGATTGCAAATAAACTTTTTTCGTAAGGGTGTACTCATTTTTAGACTGCAACCTATTTTACATCTTTAGCAATGGAGTTTCAACGATGAAGATGTCGAATGAACAAGAAAATGAATACACCCTGTTCACATCCTGAGATGTTGTTCATCCAATTTTGGACAGGATTTCGCAACATTTGTGAACATTTGTTTCTCTAATAAAAACATTGATAATATCAAAATATATTTGTTTCCAATTGATTTTCCAAGTTAATCCTTGTTAGAGAGCCCTCACTCCCCCCCCAAAATCATTGCATCAAAAATAAAAGGAAAAATATCAAAAAGTTATACATATATATATATATATATATATATATATATATATATATATATATATATATATATATATATATATATATATATATATATGTATACACACAGTATATCTGGCACAAATCAGGCTAGCAGTATAACATAATATAATAATATATCAATAATATAAAGCCACTTCTGGATTGTAATGGATTTATTTCAGTTTCAGATTCGCCTGATGAGGGCAGAAACATGAGCTTGTTTGTGTATATATATACATATGTATATATATGTATATATATATATATATACATATATATATATATATATATATATATATATATATATATATATATATATATAGATATATATAGATATATATAGATATATATATATATATATCAGTTATAAACACTGTTTAGTCTGCTTTCATTTTTTTCTTGTGTTCTATTTTCAAATCTTGAAAAATAATTTTTTAAAAATGAATAATATGACGTAGTAAGATGTAAAAAAGAAATAATTTCTCTTTCTGTCTCTTATTATACCCCTTCTTATTAAGATAACAGCTTCCTTTCTCTGTTACGGATGTTGTCTATTTCTCTGTAAGTGCTCTCTCCTCTGGTTGCTTAATCCCTTACAGATGCTGTTGACCTATTCAGATCTGATCTTAACGTGAAGTTTTCCTGTTTTTAGAACTTCCGACTTACACAGCAATTGATAATAGCAAATAATTGTTGTGTAATGTTCCGATGGAAATTATGAAATCCTGCTACGTTTGGTTTAGAAGAAAATTAACTTCATATGAAAAAGTGGTAGGACGTACTCATTTATGGGTGACATAGTTAATCTTGAGAATTTTGGACAAAGGACATGATTAATATCATGAAACAAAATGTGATAGAAATTTAATCCAGAATTATTCAGAAGAGACCTGTTCAAAAGATTTATTCTTAGATGGCAGTAATCAGTATCGAATTTGATTTTTGCAGCTAAAACTGCATGAATAATTGACTAAAATTGGCTAAATCTCCCCCACTTTCCACTAACTTTATGGCTAAAATGTTATAAACTCATTTAAAGCCCAATTATCAATTGAAATAACTCTATACTGAGACTCCAGAACAAATAATTAGTAAAAGTTGTACATTTACTTTTATTAAATTTACCAGATTTGCAGCGGGTTTGCAAAAAACAAAATTTTGTATCTGACTCCAAAAATATTCTCAAAGCAAAAGTTTCGGTTAAATTTTGGTTTATTGATAATAAAATATTTTTCCTATACAGTTTGATCTACTTTGATTGGCCTTCAAAATTTGTTTAAATCCGCTAAATGTTTCCATTTTCAACTGACTTTATGGCTAAGAATATTAGATTTTATATGTATTGAGTTGGCTCTAAAATAAAATTGAATCAGCTAAATATTTAAAAGAAATGGCCAGATTTTTGGCTATCTGCAATTGAAGATTTGTATTGACTAAAAAGGGAAAAAGTTGGCTGATCCTGGCCAAAAAATGGCTGATTTGGCATTCTTGGCATTAACCCTAGCCACAACGACTGTCCATATGATGTGCACTAAGTGAGTGACAGGGTACAGGGTACAATACTCAGACTATTTGTCATGATGATATTTTTAACACAAGTAAAATGAAGGTAGAAGCAAGAATTATAAATCAGATTTTACACATAAAGAACAAATTTTATTAATCACTGCTACACACAACAAACTGGTTTGATCACTGTTGCTGGGTTTAGGTTATTCATATGTTTTGATATTTATATCTATCTATCCGTCTGGACTTCACCCAGCACTTACATAGGAACATGGAAATTCTGTACACACCCACCTCCTTAAGTAGAGGAAATGTTTTCTTTGTTTTTCTAAAAATTCTCCCCCCCCCCCGAATAGATTTTTAATGGGGGTTCTATTTACAATGAAAGTTCATGCCAAATTAGCCCGTAGTTTGTGCCCAGCAGTATTCATGCATATTTGTTGAAAATTTGCACTTTTTAGCGGTCATAGTGCCCCAAAAGCAAAAAAAAAAGCAACTCATTTATTGATCATCACTTTCGCCAATTTTTTAATTGATCGCCCAATTGAATGGCTGACCAAACCTTTTTTTTTTTCTTTTTTTTATCATAAATCCATGATTCAAACCATTCCAATTGTATTTTCATCAAGGTAACTTAATGCTACAAAAGTTAGAAATTGGTGAGAAAAGCTTTATGGCAAAATGCACAAAACTGAGAGAAATTTCAAATGTTTTAAATTCAAAAACTATCAGAGATGCAGACCTAATATGTTGGATTTCTCCATAAGATTCGTTTAACAGCACATGATTTTTTTTCAGCAAAATCTGAGTGAGCGTCCTGGGGAATTTTCTCGAAATTGGCTGATTTGTTCCAGAATGACTCCTCTATAAGGTTTTAAGAAGTTCACTTCACACATATGTATTTCTGAAAAATCTAGTTTGATCAGAAAAGAGAATTACAAATAACTTGACATGAACTGAGTGAAGAACTAATTCGAAAACTAAATTTTGATCATCTTAATATCACGCGAGGATTTTAAAATATTAGTCATGAAATGTGATAAGAAATTTGAAAGGTATATCAAGTAATATTTTAGAATTAGATTTCAAGAAATATCATTGCTCCTAAATTTGATGGAAGTTTTTAGGAAATTGCATTTTAATTACCGAAGGGACAGCTTTTGAGAGATCAAACACATACACACACAAGTACATACATACATAAAAGAGTAGATAAATAATTCTATAGCCTGCGTCAGTTATTAGCTTAAGTTTGAGCTAAAATTCTCACAGTATAATGTTTGATCTACGTAATTAATGGAGAAGCATTGGGTTATGTTAATTGACAAGGAAGGAGATTATGTCGAAAGAATATTTGTTGTTCAAAGTAACCATTTTTTCATTAGGCCCCAGAGTTACTGATACACTCATATAAAACATTGGTGATAATTATAACTCTAATAGAACTGATTATAGCATATTGGAAAACAAATTTCTAGGAATGAAGAAATTTCTCAATATCTGTGCCTTACATAAATGAATCACCATAGCCCACACATACACCAGAACATCATTTATCTAAAATGACCATGGAAATTTTTAAAAAAAGCACTTTTTTGAAAAAAACAAAAAAAAACAAAACATCTTTTTAGATGGTACCTAGAGGTTCACTCATACAAACTTTCAAGATTGTAAAGCCAGAAACGTGACCCAGGACATCTGGAAACACATACACAAATGAGCGCAGAGAGAAGAATCTTTAGCTAACTTGGCCGGTTGGTTGGTGGTCATCCGGGGCAGGGGGAGTGCCGCTGATTTGATACGACAACATCTTTCATTTGATAAGCTGATTAGATAACTATAGATGAATTCAAATCCAAATGATTAATGAATGACATGTTGATGAAAATTAGGCCTAAACTTTACATTAATTCGTAAACACCAATACAAACTTGAAGTCACCTAAATCTTCTAGTTTGTGACTATTGTAATAAACTCATCAATAGGAACATTATTTATTGTAACGTGATACTAAACTAAACTCAATAAGTTCATACTTTTAAAAGAATGTAATGAATTTATTCTAAAATTCGTATTTTGCAAAAAATCAACTACAATAAAAGCTTTACTAACTTTGATATAATTCATAAGTACAATTCTGTATTATCATTTCCAGTACATTGGACTCAGAAGATTGTAGCTCATACATAATTTTACAGAAAATGATGGATTCTCTTTATCAACAAAAGCAATCTTTGTAAATAACAACTCGATAGATAACCAATCATCTGTAAAGATATGAGGAAACATATTTCCCAACCTTGAAAGATCCACTCATAGTTTTATGATAAATTGAAACCTATTTTTGAAGAAAAAAACAAAACTTTTCCAAATCCTTTGTGTAGGTACTCATACGGAAAAAAGATAGAATTTGTTTAAATTTCAACTGCATTAAGGTTTGGCTGCTGTGGTGGTTGTTTTTCCCGGTGGTGATCAATGTTTAAGCCCATGACTTGGAATGCTGATTTTCCAGACAGGTCCTCCATTACTCCATATTTGGCCTTGTGCCAGACTACAATAAGCTTATCTTACAAAGATCTAGTACAGTCTATGATTTAAAATTACAAACCATTAAAATCACCAAATTACCATAGCCCCACTAATTGCCTGCCCCACTAACCAGCCAAGTAGACAACAGGTTTTTCTCTCTTTGCTTGTCTGTATGTGTCAAAGTGCTCCTGGTTAGATTTTGGGGGCTAAAACCTTTAAAATCAGCATGAGTACACCATTACACAGCATCTAAAAATGTTTCTTTTGTTTTTTCAAAAAAAATGCTCTTTTGGGTATTTATGGTCATTTTCGACCAACAATGCCCAAATTTTGTGCTGGTATTTTTTCAAAGATGATTTTAGATAGAAAATCTTTTTTTTTTAAGATAATTTTAGATAATTTTTTTAGAAAATCAGTTCTGGTACACCTGCGGGCTATGGTGATTCATTTATGTGAGGTACGATTATACCTTTCTTTTTCACAATCAGAAATGGTATAAAGGCTGTCCATAACGCTATTTTTCTGTTTCGACAAGTTTACTGATAAAAATATCTCCAACCCTCCATTTTAAACAATGGACTCTTCCACTGATTCAAGATTTTTAGTTTCTCTCCTAAAAAAAACCCAACAAAAACAGAATTCAAATACGTACATTTCGAAAAAGTCACTTTGAATCATTATTTTGCTTCTTTGAAAATGGTTTTCAGCTTCAGTTTTGCAGCGAACCATTCCTCTCTCTTCTCCACCCTAGTCTCCTCTCCCTCCTACCACCACAACCTCCAATGACTCGGCTTAATATATCATCGTCATCTTTTGGAGGGTTTGGGATTGCTCAAAAATTTTCCCCACATAAATTAATGGTAATTGCTTCTTTCCTTTACACCATTAGGCTTAAAAAGATATTTTATTGGGAAGTTTTACTTTTAGATAGCAAGGAAAACTTGTATATCCACTGATTTTTTCACGGGGACAAATTACTATGCTATAAAACTCACTATCACAGGTAATAATCAAACAACTGTAGAGTCAAAATTTGAAGTCATGTAAAAAAATTCCACCGAAAAATAAATCTGGTCAGAATAAATTCTATGTCTGATATCAAAGGTGTTTTCCACTGGGAGACATCTAAATAGAGAAAAAAACAACTTACAATATCTACGTTCTGGAAAATCTAGATATTATTAGTAAATCTATCAAAATAAGACCCCCAAAACTTTTAAAAAGCATTTCACTGATGCCAATTTTCAAGTCTGTAAATAAAACGGTATGGCCAGGAGTGCTGGAATATACAAACACATAAACAAACAGACCAACCAACACACTTATAAATAAAAAGAGATATAAGCCTTTGCCACCTTTGATAGCTACAGTGGTTCAACAGCCTACATATTTTCTGAAAATTCAAAACTTATTTTTACAAATACGTCATCCCCAGATATATAGATATAAGATAACATTAGATCATACAAAATTAATTCAAATCTATGCAATAAATTTTTATCTCTGGGTCATCTTCCATTTAGTTGTAGTAAAATATGAATAATAATAGTAAGCTAGTATTTTTGAGAAGTTTTCAACAATTTGATTAGGAAGAAAAATAGTGATTAGTCACTCAATAGAAACAGTCACGTGACCAACGTCTTTTGGCAGCATACTGTGTTAGGAGTGATCAATTAAAGAATAGCAAAAATGAGTGATGAATGAATAAGTTGAGTAGTGATCAATAACAGTCTGGATTTTCAAAAAACAAACCAAGAGATCAATTTAGCATAAACTTACATTGCAAATTGGACCCCCCCCCACTAAAAATCTATCTAGGGCGAGGGTGGGGAAAAAATTTCATCCCTATAGCTCCACTGGTGCAGTCTGTATGCTTGATACATATACGCATAGCAAGCCAGCCAGTCACCTTGAAAACTGATGAAACCTGTGCTGACAGTTTTGATTGACAATTTCTAAGTGAGACTTCTTTTATAACAAATAATAACTGATCGACAAAAATGCACACAAGTCCTGATTCTGGCCATCTTCGTCAAATACTAAATAACAGAAACAAAACAATTTGCAATCAACAGCTTTTCAATAAGCTTATATTTGACAAGAGAAAAGCAAAGCAAACTAAAGAATGTCACAAACCACATTTAATACAAACACAGATAACACATTATCCATACATATTTAAAGATGAGAAAAAATGATTTCTATCTGTTTGTTTATTAATTTGTCAAATGAAAAAAAATCCCTTCATGGACATCTTCGTAAACAATTTACATTAGAAGTACATATTCAACATTAAAATATGCATTGGTTTGAGTTATGAAAATGGTGACCATTCACTTTGTTTAAAGCCAGATTGTTGAACCCCAAACTGCCAACATTGAATTTGTGGAATTCCTCTCTCGGACTAAATTGTCATCCAAACATTCCACAACTGAATTAAATTAGTTTTATATTCCTCTGAAGCTCAGTGAAATATAAAAATGAATGATAATTTTTTTATATTGAATAGAAAAAAAAATTCGCAAAGAATCTTTCCCCAGACTTCAAGATTTCAGAAATCTGCAATCAAAACTGTTAACATAGCTTTCCAGTTTTCAAGTCAGTCTGGCTGGCTACATATGTACAGATGCATGTATTTATATATAACACATGCAGGAAGCTGGAAGGCTGAAAATTCTAATATTTACTCCTTATCATGTCGATAGAAAAAGTTTTTTCTTTTTTTTTTAAATTCCCCCCCCAATTGATTTTTAGTGGGGATTCAATTTGCAATGTAAGTTTATGCTAAATCAGTCTCTATTTGTGCATTGGCAACAATACACAATACAAATTGTATACTTAGAAAAATGATAATAAGTAATATCAATAAGTTTTTTATAAGTATTTCTTATGTCTTGATTCCAGTTGCTTTTCATCACAACTCTCAGACCGTCATTTATGGTCGTAAGTAAACAATGTGGATCGAAAATATATAAATAGATAAATGGTCGACCATGAACAGGGGCAACCGAAACACCTTTTTTCTATCACTACTCTCCTTTCGGGTAGGCATGGGTGTGACCCCTATCCCTGGTTTGACAACCACTTACCCTCAATCCTACTCTTTGAGAGACGTTGAGTCCTTGGTATGACCTGGCTATGGCACCAAGTATTCCCAGATGGTGATCCATCTAGATACATAATGACCAGGCTTGATATTGCTTAACTTCAGTGTGTCCAATGCAATTTGACAATACTTGATTGGAAATTTCTGATCCTTGCCACTTACTAAAAATCATAGAATGACCATCTTAGAATTGTGATAAAAAGCAACTGAAATTAAGATTATTTGTGAGCCAAATTGAAAATTCAAACATTTACTCCTTATTATGTCTAAAAAGAAATAAATAATTATTTTGTTTTTTGAACCCCATCCCCCAGGTTTTCCATCAGCAGCAGCAGCAGCCTTTTAGCATCCAATACTTTCTGAACTTGTCAAGTTCTTTTCATCATGGGTTTTGCAGAGCAAATACTCTCTGAATGTCTCACCATCTTATATTCTGCTGGCCACAGTTTCACATATGATCTCTGGGGATCCACATTGTGAGTCATGATGTCCATTGATTGTCTGCCATTCTTGCAACATGACCAGCCCATTGTCATTTGAGTTTTCAAAAGGATTCTATGATGTCTCAGGCTCTTGTTTTTTCCCTCATATATTATGCTATTTCGTGATCTCTCCATGTGATGATTCTTTCATGTAGACGTTGCATGGTTCTCAGTTTGCAGGTCAGTCTCATGATAAGGTTCTATGTTTCAGCTCCATTGGTGACTATCGGGAGGATGCATTGGTAGAACACCCTTCTTTTCAGATTTAATGAGATTTTTGTGTTCTCAAAGGTTGAACTTGCTCTGCTGAAGGCTTGTTATCCTAGAGAGATTCTTTGCTTGATTTCTCCTTCTTTTGAGGTGTTCACGGAGATTTGTCATCCCAAGTATAAGTAGAGGTCTACCATATTCAGGTATGCATTTTCGATTTTGAATATTGTCTTTGTCCTCAACATTTTTGTTGTACATATTTTTTTTTTTACTGAAGTTCATGTGAAGACCAACTTTCTTGCTCTCTGGGTTCAGTTCGTCTAACATTATTTGTAGATCATGAAGATTCTTTGCAAAAAGGCTTATGTCATCAGCAAATCTGAGGTTACTTAGGTATTTGATGTCAATTCTGATTCCTCTGTTTTCCCAGTCTAGGTTTCTGTTGAGTGTTTGAGTGAGCTGGTATCACCTAGTTTCACTCCTTTTTCGAGCTGATAATCAAGCCTAATAAATGGACTGCTGTGTCAGTATATACGTTGCAAGACCCTGACATGTATAGGGTCTACACCTTGTTGAATGACAGTGGAAATATTCAAAGTCATCGATGCCAAGTAAAAGTCGACAAATACTAGAGCAACTGGCATTTTATAATCTGCTACTTTCTTTTTAAGTTGAATTAAAGTTTACGCTAAATTGATCTCTTCGTTTAAATCCACTTATTTTTTTGAAAATTCAGACTTTTTAGTGATCGTTTCCCAAACAAAAGGCGAGTGAAGTGATGCATTCATTGATCACCCATTTTTTTAATTGATCACCCCCAACAAGAATCTCCATTTAGCTGGACATTGCTGGAGAGTGAAAGTCATCAGCACAATGCTTCTTTAGACACGACACCATGGACACAGAGGTGTTGGTTGCCCATCTAGAACATATATCGATCAACTATGTACAGACACAGGATGTGGGACCAACCAAATGCAGTGCAGGACTGAGATGGGTGGTGTTAGAGTCAATGGGAGGAAGCTCGACCAGATGATGACCCTCAACCTTAACGACGCATGCAGCCAATGTTAGTCATGAGACGGTTTCTATCGAATGTCTAATCAGGTCTGTTTTTTTTAATTTTAAAGTGAATTCATCTAAATGGGATTTTTTGCCTTCACTATGAAAATATATAGACAATATAAAATTGTTCTTTCTCACACAGTAAAATACCCAATGATAATGTACTTTTAACAGTATCTATATTATAAAGTACTAATATATGAGGGTGCATTTGCACATTTGTGCGTGTGCATTCGTGTGTGCGTGTGTGTGGAAAAGAATGCATCACAGAGGAATATCTAAGGCATACCTGAAATCAGGTCCTAAGTATATACGGAAAAAGACAAGAGTCAGGGACATCATAGAATGCATTAAAAATCTCAAATGGCTGTGGGCTGGCCATGTTGCAAGAATGGCGGACAACCGATGGACATTGTGGCTCACAACATGGATCCCTTGAGATCACATGTGGAACCAAGGCCGGCAAAATATTAGATGCAGAGATGTGCTAGACAAATTCAGAAAGTACTGGCTCTGTGACGCCCATGATAGAGAATTGTGGCAAATACTGGGGAAGGTCTATGTCCAACGACGGATGTTGAAAGACTGATGATGATGATGACACATTTCAGGTCGAATTTGTTGATTTCCAAGGGGTTTGTCTAGGGATTTTTTAAACGTTTTTTTCATCTAAGATTTCCTCAAAAAACTATTAGAGTTAGATCCATAAAACTATATTTCGCATCAGCATCACCCACAGAATGTTTTTCCATCATTCATTAGGAGTCACACATGTGAAGAGAGAATTCTTTTTTAAAAAACTTTTTTTGAGCATTAATTTGTAGGCCTCGAAATCATGTTAGCTGAAGAGTAGAGTTTGTTAAAGGCATGGAAAATGTAATCGGTGGACTGAGAAAGTTTCATTATTTTTGTCTTTCAATTTTATATGCTTCCAATCTATTTGACTTTCAGAAATTTTCTGGACATTCGTCAGATTTGATAAAAAAGATTTCTTGGAGTTTTAGAGGGAGGAGGTTCTATTTACAATGTAGTTTAATGCTCAACTCATCACTGTCAATTCATCATAGGAAAAATGCGTCCGTGAAATCCCCTTCCTCTTGGTGCTAAAAATACAAAAGTATGTATGAGTGTCTGTATACTTTCAAGTTAGCATGACAAATGAAAACATTTTTCTAAATCTGCAGGTCTAAAATTGCTTACATCACACATTTTTAGGTTGATTTTTGCAAAATAAAAATTCATCGATTTCCTGGTCCGTGTTGGTACTCACATGAATAAAAACCAATTTAATTGCTAAAGAAATCAGTGAAAGCCACAACACAGTATTATTTAGAATTGAGGTTGATACAATCTGAGGATCAAGTTGAAAACCTGACGGAGGAGATTTTTATTTTTTTCACTTCATTTCATGTACTTTCAATCTATTGGACCATTAAAGCTTCCAGAAACAAAATGTTTAGAGATTTTATAAGATGGTTTTACTTTACGAAGTAAATTTTTTCTTCCAGGGCTTCAGCTTCTGCTTTTCTTTTTACAACGTAGATATAATGCTACACCGGAACCTTTCTTTCCATTCGTCATAGTCAACTGCAGATGTAAATTTGTCTTTCTCCCAGTGTTTATGCTTATGTTTTTCTCATAGCTAAATCTCAACTCCACCTTTAACCCTTACACCAACCCAAATGCAAAAATAAAATATGGGCAGAATTTAAATCTGATCATAGTTTGAATGTCAAAATGGACTTACGCCAAGAGTGAGCATATGATTTCTTGGTTTTGAGAAATGTTAATTTTCAAGGTTTTAAGAGGTGGGTACACACAACCAGGTGTGTATACCGGGTGAAGCGTCACGTCTCTTAAGAGAAAACCCTCAAAGGAGTATGACAAAGTCCTCGTTTCTGTTGCATGCATCAGTTTAGTGATCCTTGCAAGTCTCAAGTCCGATCAAGACCAGGACTTTATTCCAACAAATTTTTATGACCAACCCCTGACAGGATCCAAATCAACCGAAGGGATACCTCCACCCTAATCACACAGCTTAGAGTGTGCTCGATTAGCTGTTGAGTTTTTCACACACTTTGCTCGTACCAGGACATTCTGTGTTTGAGGCAGACATGTTAACCATTGCCCTCGCCGAGCAGACAATGTATGCTGGCCCAACCATTGAAGCTCAACTGTCATAGGATCAACCAATTAGCTATATAATAGAGTTAATGAGTATGTCTCTAACTTTGAGGAGAGTCATTAATATCCTAAGCTTTGTGCACACAATTTAACCTCTTTGTGTTGTTGATTAACCGTTTATCGTGTCACCAAAAAATTTGACTGATCCAATCTACAGTTTTCCTCAGATTTATAATTCAACAGAAAAGATAGGGATCTTTTCTCAGATGTATCCAATGGGTCAGTCGGCACCATTTATGTAAACAACCAAAAGAGAAAGAAAGAGAATGTGTGACATTAAAATAACATCTATTCCGATCCATAGATGACATATCAAGTTTTTTTTCAGTGTTACCAAGTATCGTTCATTATTAATAGTTAAAATTGTCTCAAAAAATAGCTAAGATCGGCTAAACTTTTCAATTTCCAATTAACTTTATAGCTAAATATATTAATATACTCATTTAAAGCCCACTTAAAAAAAAAAATAACCACAAGCTAAGACTTCAGAACAAATTATTTATAAAAATTGTATACTTACTTTAATTTAAACTTACTAATTTTATTTTTAATTAACTAGATTTCCACTTCCTGCAACTACTAGCCACAACTAGTAATGTTATTACTTTTCTGTTTAGAATCCCTTTGAAATCGGAGATCACAGATTTGGACATAAGGATGATGTACGCATTCTTGAACTAATGGTTCTTATTTAATGATACCTCTCTCCCTGTAGAATGGATTGGATGAAATGTTCTGGAAACAACATAGACAACACAAAGAAGTTAAGTGTCTAAACAAAGCTTGGAAAATTAAATTTTTTTTGATTGTTGACAAATGAATAAACTCATAATGAAGAATAACATCAGAATTTGTAAAGGACGGATGTAGCTGGCAGTACAGTCTTATTAATAGTGACAGCATGCGAAAGGAGCCATCTTGCTCTGACAATCATCGTGTGAGTGGAAAGAGCTAACGTATTTCGTCAGATCATTGTCTCCATTGAACAATGATTGGGAACTGCCAGCAATTTTATGAAAGTACTTGGATATCGTTGACAAAATGTAAAATGTTTATTCCTATCAAAATCCCCTCGTATAGCATTTTGTTTCGTGATTTTGTAAATCTTTCTTGCCTGCATTCATCAAAATATTAGATACCTTTCAAATAAATTACTAAAATTCGTTTAAAAATGACAAAAGATTTTAAAAGAGTAACATAAAATTAAAGAAAAACTCAAGTTAAAGACATTTCTTGCAAGATAAACCATTACAGGAAAAATATAATTGAAAAGTTAACAAACGCATTTATTAAAGTAAGGAAAGTCAATTTGAGATTTTTTAACTTTAAAAAAAAAAAAAAGAAGCAACAAGACTGGTTGCCTCAGGGTCAAACTCCACTCAACTTTTTCAGTAACTAAACTGAATTTTCAAAAAACAAAAAAGTGTTTTCTCTACTCTTTGAGGGGAGTGTGTGTGGATAATTTCAAGTTTCTACTATAGTGGGTTAGGGCTCAGAAGAGTAAAAAAGAAAGGAAAAGAAAAGAGAAAAAAATATAGTAAACATTTTTTTTAAAAGAGAAAGTAATAAATTCCAATCAAAAGAATCTGTTTAGTGACACCAGATAATTCAATCTGGCATCCATAGTTTTCTGTTTTCACTTTCTTTCCTCACTCTTTCCTTTCTTTCTTTTTTCATTGATTGATGACCTTGGAATAGAATCTGTCTCTCTTCTCTCTCCTCTCTCTATCAATCATTTAAATTTTATAACTTTTTCATCTTAACTGGAAGTCTGGACACGTCATTGTTGATAGGAAAATGAAGTCAAAACTCGGGAGGAGTTCGACAATAAATCTTAGTTGGTGTTTTATAAAAAAACTTCAACAACACTAACAGTTTTTTTGAAGGTCGTGGAGAAATGTTTACTAAGAATCCAGATTAATCAAGTTTCATGATAGTAGACACTCCTTGTCATCTAAAATCCTGACACGCTTGCAACCTAATATATAATATCGGGTTTCTGCAATTCCTGGTAGTTGCCATATATAGGTCAAAGTTTTGGACAAGTCCGCAATCATGGCGCTTCCAGTTTTCTTATCAAACACTCCCTCTGCTATCTTGAAGAATGCTATGGCAGATGCTCCTCTCTCATTTGGATTTCAGTTCAGCCTAACCCTTCCTGTTGGCCAGACACTTTGGAAGAACTTCAAGGCATCTCAAATTCATGGTTTAACAAGGGTGGTTTTGTCCTGCAATCATTAGAAAAGACACCTTCCACCCTAACCACACACCTTAGTGTACTCAATTAGCTGCTGAGAACACAGGATTTTTCATGTCCTTGTACCAGGTATTGATCCTGCAACCTTCTTCATGTGAGACAGATGTGCTAACCATTACACTATCTGAGTTCCCAGTTGAAAAAATTTGAAATTTTTTACTTGTGACTATTTTATTTCAAATATATCTTAATTCAAGTAAATTAATTAAAAAAAAAAAGAATCAGTTGATAGGAAATATTTTCTTACGCAAAATTTTGAAATCCTACTTATTGTCAATAAGGAAAATTGATTTTTTTTTTCTTTTGCAAGTATCGGACAGCCAGTTATAATCTATAATTCCCTGCTTGTAAATGCTGATGATATACCAATTCATCATCCATCACCAGAATTGATTAAAAAAAAAAAAAATGAACGGTCAGTTAACTAAGGACAGGCAGAGTGAAATTTTCCAAGCGTTTTTCTAACCTAGGTTTTAATTCTCATAACCTTCTATCAGTATATGTAAATTTTCATGCTATCTGCTGTATATAAATAAATGGAACATCTTACACACAAAAAGTGGAATGTATTGGTTAATGATTGAACAAGTACTGGATCTTAATGATGTGTCCAGCCTAAAACACTGAAAGGAAAACCACAAACAAAAGAGGGGATCTCGGAGATGTAAACCGCGGATAAGGGGGGAACACTTGAAGGGAAAACGCAGATAAGGGGGATTACTTTTTTTTAAAAAGATAAGAAACTCTACATTTTATTTAAAAAACAATTTAATCTACTATCCAATGCTTGTAAAGGCTAATGATGTAAGCTTTTACCGGCCACAAGAACTGAATGAAAAAAAAAAAGAATAACGACGTTGTCTAGGAACAGACGAAGATTTATAAACTGTGCAAAATAAGTTGAAATAGCTCCCCTCCAAAAGAACTTAATAAATAATTTTCTTGAAAATAAATGGGATTTTTAAATTTCGCTGAAAAAAGAAAAATTCAGCCGACCGTTTCAAACTATGTACTCCTTTAAATAAACATCTCAATCTTAATATATCCGTAATTTTTTTCCCATTAAGATTATCGTGTGGATCATAGAACATAGGCCGTTGCTAGTGGGTTCGATCCTCACCGGATCTCTCAGTATAGATGGTCAGATAGCAACCCTGTACTTTTGTAATGAATGAACGGTGTGATTTCTTTTACTTTGCTGTCCGTAACACTTGACTATCTCGCCCGGGGGTACAAATTTTGCTGATAAAAGTACCTCCTTTCCACCATTTGAAACTATGGACTCTTCAACTGAAACTAATTTGCTATTGTTTTTTTCAAGGAAAAATAGTTTCATAGACTTTAAAATAAATTTGTGAATCTTTTCACGGGTATTAACTAGTTTATAATATCATAATAATAGGATTTCCGTTTGTATGTACAAGTGCAACACAGCCAATATGGCACAGATGATTTTTTGGCGCTACACCTTCAAAATACTCTTACTTGAAATGAGTCTTGGTGATTTGCAACTTTTATATTATATTTCAGGAGAGTGTTTTTATATACCATGTAATTTTAAAATTGCTGTGACGTCATAAGGATGCATTGTGAGGTCATAAGACGATTTTTGTTTACCTGGCCTCATTTTCTGAGCACACATTTTATGAGGGGAAACTTTCTTCGTTCTGGAGGTCAAGTGTGAGAAGAAACTTTTCTCTTTTGAAGGGTTAAAAGTGAGAGACTTTTCTTTTCCTTTTTTTTAAATAATTTACGATCGGGACCACCTTTCCTCTGCTTATTACCTTTCACATCTCGCACTTTCATCTGATATTAAATTCAGTGCACAAATAAAAAAAGAAATGGAAACTAAATGAAAGGAAAACAGAAGTAAATAAATTATATTGTCATTGCTTTCAAAAATGAATTGAATTGTTTTTATTTGTTCATCATTTTTTTTTAACATCGATTGAACGAGGGTGTGAAACTCTACAACCGGGATCACCTACCCTATTGTGCCTTTTCATCTAATTTCTTTCTTCTTCGTCACGAATTCAACACGTAGGGAAATTTCTGACTTCTGATATTTATTGTTTTTTTTCCTCTCCTCTGAGGATTCGGATTACCAAAAATGTCTATATTTATATGAACCGTAATTATCCTCAAAGATAGAAAGTTTTTTGAAGAAAAAAAACAAAAAAACGAAATACTTCAGAGCCGTATTTTTGTACGACTGATGGAAAGTAAGGGTTCAGATCGGCATTATTTAGTTACATTAAAATATAGAAAATAATTTTTTTCAAAACCGACATTTTCTTAAAGGATTAGAAACAATTTTTAACTTTTTGGAGAAAATATTTCCGTACAGTTTCGGAAGTTATCCATAAAAAAACATTGTAAAAACTTGCATTCAATATCCATCAATTGAAAAGTTCCGATCTTTCCTTCTGGGTCACCCTAATAGCAAAAATGACGGTGGACCATAGTGATTATAATAATTCAATTTAAATTTACTCAGCATGTATTAATTATCAAGTTTAAAATTTCATCAAATCTGCACTAATCCTCTCTACAAGCATTAAACATCCATAAAAACAACTTATGGCAAACGTGAAACTGGCTTAAATCTAAAAAAAAATGACGAATATAAACGACTGATATTTGACAAGAAGAGAGAACCCATCTACTTCATAAGTCGGTACTTCGATTTTTGAACTGGTGTTGAAATGTTTCTCATTAGTTATCAGTCCAATTCAACACATGATGAATGGACTAATAATATCAACACCAAGTTGAGGTAACTAACAGAGTAATATCTAAAGGAAATGAGAAAAAAAAACCCCAAAAAAAACAAACTTCGTTTTCCTAAAAATCAAAACTGAAGTTTGTTTGGTGTTAAAACTGGCTGTAAAACTTATTTTTCTCTCTTGGTCAGTAGTAGTCCCTTTCATGAAAGCAGTAATTAGATGATATCGTCTCACAAAGCTGCTAGTTTCTGTCTTGCTAAATTCCCCATTATGTATTCTTCTCTATCAAGTCTAGTATTAACAGTCAGAGGAAGCAAAACTGTTTAATTATACTGAAAAGTACTTGCTCTGTTAGTGTACATGTGACACACCAACATTTTAAATGAACTCATACCTCTACTCCCATCCACTTTATTAGACCCAAGCGCATTTTTTTCAGGACCACTGGCTTACTGACAGGCAATACCTATATATGTTTTGTATCAAAACTAACTGAACAAATACTGCGACAGCAGAGACAGAAAAATCTTAGTAGAAAGAGAGAAACACATATCCCTGTCTTAGAATGTCGGATACAGATGAAACTACGGAAGACCCTTTCCCTGCTAAGGTATAATTTTTTTTGGTCACTTCAACTTTTTAAATTCGAAGTGTTCCTCGGTATTTTCCACGAGTTCTCGTAGTGTTTAAAACTTTTGACTGTTTTGATAAAACTTTTCTTTCAGTGCCAGAACCCGAATCGGACGTATACAGATATATATTTTCTGATGCTATGTAGAGTCTTTAAGTTTAAGTAAACGGTATGTCAACACTGAAAACAATTTAATGTAAACACTCGGGGTGTACAGGACCACGTGATTATTTTGAAATTGAAAATTAATTCGGTAAACTCTGTTGTAATCTATTTGATGAATTATTGATTATTCACCTCTCCAACTTATTTTGACCCTTTTACACAAGTGTTGGACAATTTTTTAAAAATGACGCGTGAAAAGTTAACTTGGGAGGTAAACGTTTAATTATTCATAATAAATTGATTACAGTCAGCTTTACCAAATGAAACGAACAAATATAATAATCACGTGGCAATCAAGGAATGTGTTATACTTAACAAACCCCTTATGAGTTCGATCCTTGCCGGGGGTTCCACACTACTTCTGGTATTGTGCTACACTTAATAGTCAAAGTATTTAAACATCGACCAACAATTTTGTCGTGAGTTTTTAGAAACATGCCAGCTAATTGTTATCTTTTTTTTTTCTTTTGCAATATCTTTCGTTTCTTGACGCAAAAATTGAACCATTGTCGAAATTGACTACCGATGCACAAAAATGCAAGAATTAAAGAACGTTACCCAAACTGTACAAATGGATAAATATATATAAAAAAAAAAGTTCCACGCTCACTCGATGTTAAAACCGACTCACGATTTATGTGCATTATTTTTCACACTGAGTGAGCGAGTGTGTGGAAAATTCATGAAAGAAAAACAGAAAGTTAGTACATACATCTTTTTCTTTCCTTTTTTTTTTTTTTGCAATTGTTTAATTAATATTTATAAAAATAATTAATTAATTGTAAATATTGCGTTGCTGACGTCGCCCGGTATTTTTCTTATTTATTGTGCATCCGTAGTCGATTTCAACAATGGTTAAGATTTTTGTGTTCACGAAACGAAAGATTGCCGATTTTCTTTGTTTTTATATCTCTCGCTTGGCTCCGAATTAGTTATCCAATTTCCATTCTTATTAACTGAGATTTGTCACCGTGTGCGGGTGTGTATGTGCTTCTTTCAGATTGACCAAATTTAGCGCAAGACCATGACGGCTATTTATTTACCAATCAGTAGATTGTTGGGGTTTTATCCTCAAGTTCTGAGATGCAGGCATTAATGTGTATTGGAAGAGCATTCGTTATCATGTTGATGCCTTTTTTTTCTTATTTATTTAACTGTCATGTTCAGTAATTTCTCAACGATAATTATCTCTTCTACTTGTACTATGTGTGAGTCAGCAGATGGCTCAGTTCCAATATCTTCGTCTGCAGATCAGATTTCAACGCGACTGTCAGCAAGGCAAGATTTTGCTTTAATTTCCCTAAATCTTCCAGATGATCTATCTAATCAGTTGAAGAAAGAGACTAGACGTCTGGCTTTTGAGCACTCGACCCTCTCTCTGTCTAGTACCATCCCGAGCTGGACATGAATTTATACCCTTTTGGGGGCCTGATTGGGGAAAAACGAGGATATAAATAATATCTGCTGAAATATTCTGAACAGTGGGAAATGTTAGCCAAGTGTAAAAGTATTTTGGCATTCTTTCGAAACACGTCACTCGCTTAGCGAACCTACCATTGGCGAAATCAACGTCGGCAGGACATATATATATATATATATATATATATATATATATATATATATATATATATATATATAATATGCCTAAATTTATGTCGACATGCCCGATAGGGTAGGCTTCCTGTCGTTGGGCAGGCCAGTGTTACCACTTTTTCTCATCAGTTCATATCTAGAATTATCTAGATTTTCATGTCATCTATCTAGAAAATTATTTAGACACTATAATATATTTTAGTAAATTTTAATAAAAAAAATATAATTGAACCATACTTAAACAATTGTTATTTACTATGTTATGGATTATCTAAGCTTTAAGTTTGTTTTTTTTGTGAAAAAGGTCAGAACTCTTGATAATAAGAAATATCTCCCTTTTTTTGTTAGCTACGACATATAATTTCTGTAGAAAGTGATACATTCTTAAAAATTTGTAGATTCTCTGGATGTGTGTTTTATCTGTTTAAATAATTCCTGATGAAACCGTTGACATTGAATTCTTAAGGTGGTCCTGAATTATCAAGATCTCTTATCAAGATATAAAATATAGAGAGTGGCAACAATGCGTTGGACAGACACACCCTGTTGTTTGAGCCCCTTTTTCAAGTCTGCCATGTCCCCCTTTTTGTGAATTTGAAAATGCTTACATATATACTACTAACTTTACTAAACTTAGTTGGTATTTCTATTTCTTACAATTTATCTTATTAACAGAATGCAATTTCTTTGTTAAACAAAAAGCATTATACTTAATTCAAATCAAAGATGGCTGCTAAGAAAATAGGTATAACAATGACAACTCGAAGTCAGTGGACTGTTAGTCTGCCGTTTCGGTTGTAGAGGGTCAATTTGAGATAAAGTCCTCTGCATCAGTTGCCAATCACAACTGGGTTAAAAGATGCTGTTATTTATTGAATGCTTCCTACATGCTGAAGAAAAGTGCTAAAGGTCAGAGTGGGAACACCTTGAATCTTTTGACATGAGACCTTTTAACAGTGATTGGTCTAAAGGGGGGAAATATAAAATGTTTGAGATATTGCCCAAGACCCAATATCAACTACGTTGAGTAAGGACCTGTCATACACAACATCACTATCTTTGGATGAAGACTAGCATTTTCTAGGTTAATAATAGCAAAGAATTTCATTTACTCCATGATTTCTTGCATTCCATATTGTTAAAATATCCACTTTTCATTGGCCTGACTGCATGTGGATTGTTGAATTGGCTTTCACTGTCCATTGTTCTATCAAATTCATAAGGATAACTATTGTCAACTACTTGAGGTACTTCAAATGATTAACATCCCTAACGGCCTATCCGTGCTTTTCATCTTGTTAAAATATCCACTGGGGGACTCAAAGCTTTATGAAAAGTTGTTCACCCACTCTATTTCTACTAACATTATGCAATTTAGATTCACACTTGATGTCATGCTCAAGAAGGAACCGATTCCCTTAAGCCCGCAAATCTCCAGTTATGCCCCCTGTGTGAAATGTTGCCTTCTCAACTGTCTTTGGAGGCTTCTTCTTGGTGACTCCCTGTAGACTAAGATGCAGCTACAAAAAAAACTAGTGCAATGGATGAAAGATACATTCCTTTTGGAACTGGAAACAACGAAGCAAAAGGAGACGTGCAAAAAAATATTTCTGATTTTTTTTTTTTCTTTGTAAGCTGCAAGAGGAAACTCCGTGTTTATAAAGACAAGATGGATGTTTGTAGTGAACTTGAATACAAGATATTTGGAGATCAATAAGATGCAAAAAGGCTTAGATGGCAAGCCAATGCAGGGAAATGTGAGTGCTGACTCAAACCCAGCTGGATCTATCTTCTACTGCTATCTTTGCACTGTTTTCTCTCTTGATTATCTGACTGCATGTGGATTGTTGAATTTATTGGTTTCCTCTGTTCATTGTCCTATCAAATTAGGGCAACTGTTCCCGTTGTCACCGACTCAAAGTACTTGAAACAGTTAACATTTCAAGGTGACTTGTTTGTGGGTTTGTTTTTTTTTTGCATACCATTTTCTTACATAACGTTCTTACAGGAAGCCATGTATCAAAGCAACTAACATTACTTAATTGGTGCAAATGATTTTCAACACTTGATTTGGATATTTTCAGTATGTTGGTCATCTTCTATATGCATGATGATACGACAGCCGTCAAAATGACATCCGTTCTGTCTCTACAAACAATGGAACAATACTGGAGTTTTCCCTCCAGAGCGTATGCCTGGGTGAAGCATATAGAGATCCTAGGTAGCCCACTCATCGGAATCTCCCTCTCGGCCCTTGCTGATGTAGTCCAGAGGAAAGCTGGAACTTCCAGAAGGATGTCGAATTGGGCATCAAAGCATCTTGGTTGTTCTCCTTGACCGGTTGCCTTCCCAAGACTTGAGAGCCAAATCTACCCTCTATTTCACACATACCTGGGGGGCGGATTTTGCCTTATGAAGAGTTTTCCATACCCTTTGCTTGTTATGGGAACAGCTGTCAAAATACAACCAAATATTTTTTGAATCAAGTTAGTTGAACCTAAAAGCTCCTGATGACATAACAGACTAAACTTTTTAGGCTATTAGGAACTCTTTAACGAAACAGTCACTGGAGGTTTTGTAAGTTTTCAAGTTAGTCTGGCTGACTATAAATTTTTGGGGGCTGTTCCAATGAAGATAGAAGGGTGAAACTTTCAGCATTTATTCCTTATTATGTCAAGAAAAAACAGTTTTTTTTTTTGTTTTTTTTTGAAAATTCACCTAAATTATGTTCTTAGCAGGGGTGGGATCTACAATGTACATTTATGCTAAACTGGTCCCTGGCTTGTGCCCAGCCATGTTTTTTAGTGATGCAACAAAAGCCGAGAGAAGTAACTAATTCAATAATCACCCTTTTTTTGAATATTTTTCTATTGATCTACCCCAATATGGCATGCTGCCTTAAGACATAAGTCATGGGACAGTTTTTATTGAGATATCTTTTTTTCTTTTCTTAAGGAAGGAGCAAATTTTATGAATTGTTTTATCAAATCCCAATAAGATTGACCAATTGCCATAAATAGTTGTCAGCTTTTATGATGAAGTAATATTAGAAACGGTCACCGAAAATGTCAACATTGGTTTTTTTTCAGTTTCTTAGTTGGTCTTGATTACTGGCTTGCTGGCTATGTATATATGTATGCATGTATCACTTGTACTGATTGCATCAATGGAGCTAGAGGGCTGCAAATTTAAACATTTACTCCTTTTGTCTACAAAAAATTATTTTGTTCTTTTTAAAATCCAATTAGCAAAGTAATTTTTCACTAAATTGGCCCTTGAGTATCAGTCTGCCAGCATCTATTCTTGTTTTTCAAAAATTCAGACTTTTTTTTAGTGATTATTACCCAACAAAAGGCGAGAGAAGTAAATTATTCATTGATCACCCCTCATTCCAATTTTCTGATTCATTAACCACAACGTGGCATGCTACCAAAAGACATTGATCATGTAACAGTTTCTATTTGGTGATTAGAGAATGCATCCTCCCAATAGTCACTTATGGAGCCGAAACATGGAACCTAACCAAGAGACAGACCCGTAAATTGAGAACCATGCAACATGCACATGAAAGAATAATGTTGGGCCTCACATGGAGAGATCACAAGACAGCACAGTACATCTGAGAAAAGACAAGAGTCAGGGACATCATAGAATCCATTAAAAATCTCAAATGGTGGTGGGCTGGCCATGTTGCAAGAATGGCAGACAACCGATGGACATCACGACTCACGACATGGATCCTGCGAGATCACATGCGCAACCGAGGCCGGCAAAATGTTAGATGGAGAGACGAGCTAGACAAGTTCAGAAAGTACTGGCTCTGTGACGCCCATGATAGGGAAGTGTGGCAAATCCTGGGGAAGGTCTATGTACAATGACGGACGTTAAAAGACTGATGATGATGATGATGATGATGATGAAATTTGTTATTCTATCATTTATTAAGATGATTTTTTTTTTTATGAATAGGATGAATCTTTCATCATATAGACTGGTAAATTGTCCTGATTGAATGAAGGATAGTAGTGATATAAATCCGAGGAGGCCAAAACCTAGTGAATGAAATTACTAGAGATTAATTCATAAAATTCAAAACTCATGATATAGTAAGAATATAAAAATTATGAAGAGAGTGAAGATTTGCTACTTTTATAATGAATAGAGAAAACTTTTTTGTTGAAATAATGTCAACCAAATTGTTGCACAATATATAATACTAGTTCACCTGTACTGTGAAGAATGATGGTATATGTGTAATACATGGATATCTACATTGCATTTTATATATGTAGATAAGAAAGAGTTGCATTGCAGTGAGATTGGAGAATAGTATTCTGTTGACCACAAATGGATTTTGAAAAAAAAAATTTTTTGTTTTTGTTTTTATTACTTTTTATCTATTTATTGTCCTTTAAACACAGAAAACATGAAAGAAACTCTATTTTATTGCATCTGTAGCATGAGTCAAAGTAAAACCCACCACGTCAGTTACGCAAATAAATTACACTCCCTATGTCAGTCATATGGATGTACTCCACCCACTATGTCAGTCACATAAAAATTCGTTCAACTACGTCAGTTACATTGAAATGATTCTATTTTACTACATCAATTGGCCTCCTTAGCATGACGTATGTACATCTGCACACTGGAAATGATTATATGTTGGTTATAACAGCAGAGAGTGTTATTTTCTTGTCATTATCACTTATTCTACTTCAAGACAACTTTTCACTCGCATTCATTGTATGTTTCCAATAACATAATTCAGATTTTGTGGGTTTTTTTTCTTATCTACAGATTGAACTTCATGTACATCTTGATGGAGCGATCCGCACACAGACATTGCTTGACATTGCCAAGTAAGCTAACAAATTTATTTCTAGCCATCTTTTTCATAACAAAATTAATAGTAATAGTCTTCAAATTTCTTCAATGAAATACTGCCACCTTCTATTCATTTTTGACTGGTATTTCCTTCATCTTTTCCCTTTTGCCATTCATTTCAACTCTCATAATCTATTTTATGACTGTTCTGTAAGCTGCTCATTGGAAATAAATAAGCCTTCATCAGTCTCTTCAAGTCACCTACATTCTAATACATTCTCTCACTCACACACATGAAAGGGAAATTCCCACACATTCCAATTTATTAAATTAGTTTGGATTTCTGATAAATAAACGATCACATCCCAAACTTTTTTTTTTTTCTACACAACACTTAACATCAATAGCTGGTATGCAGTGAAAAACAATTTTAGCCCTCTAGATGCCCCCCCTTCCCTTTCCAACCCTGCGCTCGGAACTTTTCTTTAGTGGGGAAGAGGCCACACAAAATTCAAACTGTATCCCGCAATCCTGGGGAGCTTGTACTAACAACTGTGACAGCACTCATTCCATCAACCAGGCTATGAAATCCAATTATTGTGGTCTTTCCTTTGACTCTTGTCAGAATGGACTATAGCAACATGGATTAATTTGAATTGCTCATCTCGATTGACATTCATAGTTGGGGCAGGGAGCCCTGTCACATTGGACAGGAATGGAAAATGAATGTTTGAATCTTGCTGGGGCATTTTCTATTTCTTATTCACTCTGATTACTTGATGGTTGTTGTATTGCAACAAGAGATGCAATAAAATGAGTCCAAATTCAATTACAGTGAAAATCCATAATGTTTGGCATGAAATCAAGTTTAAAAAATTGAACTTTTAAATGGATTGAAAAATGAAAGTGATTGTTTTTATGTGTTTGGAAGATTTTGTATATTTACCTCTGAGTAAATGTGTTTCTCCAAGCAATGTTTAGATTATTTTTCTCAAAATAGTTTGAATATTTGTGGTGTAGTTGAAAAACAAACACCCTTCACTAATGAAGAGTAAATTTCTTTTGGTAATCTACAAGGTGTGATAGTTCTGCTTATATCAACATATAAAATGGCACCCAAGTCATTCAGTAGACATAGATATTATTATATTTTGCTGTTAAAAGTGGGTTAAATTAGAGCAAGAAGCTAGGTTGCAGAATTAGCCATTTTTTTTTGCCAAATCTGATTTTTCAATTTAGCTGATAAAAATCAACAATAGCTGAAAATCTGGCCATTTAAAAAAAGTAATTACCAAGTTTAATAAAAATAAATGTACAATTTTTATTGAAAATTTGTTCTGGAGTCTTAGTGTGTAAGTGGACTTTAAATGAGGGTATATAATGTTTAGAACTATAGAGTTAACTAGAAATGGAAAAATTTGACTGATTTTGCCTGTTTTAGCTATGAACAAATTGAAAAAACAAACGACAATTATTGGTAACACTGGCAAGAAGTCACTCACTAATCCTTCATCTCATCTGCTGTTGACCACTGAAATCTCGCAAATTATATATGTTCTCAATTATACTGGAAAATAAACTTGCCTCAGAATTTTCCAAGTCTTTAAAAAGATTAATGTCTCCGATATGAACAGTAATCTTATTTTGTTATATTTACTATATAACAGAATCCCAATGATCAAAGGGTGTAAGTGCTGCTTCCTCTACTTACTATGTCATGCTGCAGAATTACTCTGTGGAAAGAGATTGATGGAGACCTGCATGTTCTACTTCCCCTCACCGCCTCTTCTAGCATGGCAAACCCCAAAAAGTTGTATCGATGCAGGCAAGAGATTATTTCATTCAAAAGCGAAACTATTTATGCTATCACTTCAATTAAAGATCAGAATAAAGAGGCTCTTAGTATATCTCGGAATTTTTTGAGATGAGGTATTATTATTATTTCCATTAATATTCGGACCATCCTCATCTTTGTTGTTTTTCATACAACGTTTCGGCCGTTGCACTCTACGGCCTTCGTCAGGTAACATCTGGGAGATTTTTGGGAAGTAACGAACCGAACCCTTTATTTATCCGACGGGGGTATATCGACCGTACTCCCCTCTTTCAGCGTTAGTAGTATTGTTATACTGTCTCACACTAGGATCGAACCTAATACCATCAGATTACTTAATTATTATCATTTAGCTACGAATTGGACTGGAAATTGTTTTATTCCTCATGTCCATCTTCTAATAATATTGTGCTACCAAAAATCTTACGATGATGTGCCATTGTTGCTGTTCTACGGTAACAGACATACGGATATCAGATCATCATAAGTGACGTCTAAGACAATTTTTGAGCAACATTCAATGAAAAGAATAGGCATCTTGCTACACTTATAAACCTAAAAATTACTCTAAAGAAAATGGCAATACTTACATGAAATGTGTTTAGAATAAAAGGCAGAGCTATTGTTTCTATTGTTACTCCAACTGCAGGCTTGTTTTTTTTTAAGGTTAATATTTTTTGGATTAGTGTTTGGGTTGTCTGCTTCTTTGACTTTAAATTTGCCATCAGCGCCTGCCACTCTACAGCTGGAGAGGCAGCCATTTTGAAAAATGCAAAATGCAGATGAGCATGATACTAGAAAACTTGAAATAAATAAAATTTGTATTATCATTAATGATCCCAGTTTGATTCTTCAATAAATAATGTGTGTTAACTTATGATGAATATGAACTTCTGATGTAATTTAAGCCCCCAAATAGGTAAAAAAAAGCTTTACAAAAAATATTTCTAGAAGGAGAGGGATTTTAATGCAGAGAATACATTGTCAATATGGTCTACTAACATGTACTACCAAGTGTTTTGGCTGTATTTATGGTATATCTCTATGACATCATCTGTCCAAGATAGTAGTCGCTATGAAGACTTGCTCAGATTTCCATCATGAACTAAGATTTTTTTTTTTTAAATTTGCAGAGAAAGTAATTTCATTGCACGACCAATACATTTGATAAGAGCAACCTCATCTACACCTCAGTCACAATGAAAAAATAGCCATTAAACTTCTTGGTTTCTTCTTTTTATGTTGAATAAAAACTATGCAAATTTTTCTTAGAACTAGTTATTGATGAAGCCATCTTGGACTGCTGACATTATGCCACAAATCCCGCCAAAAGTATACGATAGTCCATGTTAGAAGAAATTTTGTGTAATTTATGCTGTACTAGGTTGTATATTGTCACTTTATCTGAAATATAACTCTGATGCCTTTGGGAAATGATGGTGAACTTTTTTAGCATGGTCTGTTGACTTTTTAATTTTTTTTGATAATCCAGTTTTCGGAATGTCACTTACATGAATTTTATCTTAGTTTTAGATAAATGTTGATTGACAAGCAGCTTATTTTTCTAATATATTTATAAAACTTTGAGTTTAACAAAATATAAATTGAAATTTCAAAATATACCAGGATAATAAAATGGAACAGTTCTTTTTTCTCCAAATTCATTGAGTGTCTTCTAGAGACCTACTTTGAGTCACTGCTGACATCTATATAAGGCTGAGAAAGATTAAAAGAACTTTATCTCGAGACCCTGGAATACAGAAGAAAATGTGCTGACCTTTTTACCAAGTTTACCAAATCAAGTACAAAATGCCCTGATAAGAAAATACTTGACTACAAATTCCAGACCTCAACTGGTATTAGAAAGGTTTTCTTATTAGTAAGAATTACTCTTTTCACTTAAACTGTTACATACCCTTGCTACTAACAAATGAAAAGATGGCCACATCTGAATGTATCAATATAAAAAAAAATAATCTCAATTCTTATATCAACCGAACCAAATTTCACAGCCAATTTTATTATTAGTTTAGTCTCAGCCACCAAATTAACTGCTGTCAAAAAAAAAAAAAAAAGCCTATTCAGTACATTCTGCAAAATCTGCATTGTAATTAAAAATATTCTTTTACAAAAAATCTATTGAAAACATGTTGATTTTTTTCTATCAAAACTAGTAGAAGATGAAATTTCAGGTGTATACCCCCCTTTTAGAATTTCATTTTTTAAACAAACTGGAATTGTAGAAAAATCAATTTTCCTGCAGATGTATCATTTGAATGAATGTTATTTCTAATTAGTCTCATTTCTCTAAGTATGGAAACCAATTTTGTGTTGGGACTAGCGCCCCCTATACTTTTAGTTAGAAATCAAATACAAAACCCTTCTTTTAGCTAGATATTAAAAACATCACTTCCTCTGAAATGCATTATATAAAGATCACTTCCTCTGATGACCCCCTATAAAAACCCTGGACACACATGGTCCAATACTCATTAGCAGCGGCATTTTTCCAATCTTAATGGATAACTTCTTTGTTGGTTCTAGATTGTTCAGATTGAGGAGTAGGTAGCATGAAGAATGTAGGGAGATGAAGGATTTTGTTTCCTTGGGGTTTGGTGGTAGCACCAACATCGGGACAATTTCAGTAACTCTTAACTCATTCACTATTGTGTATTAAAACAGGTTCAATTGGATACGTCAATTCTAAGATGAATTATCATCATTATTCCTTGAAAATAGGACAAGAATGAATAAATTTGTCCAAAGAACTTGTGGAATCTATCCATGTAAAAGCCATCTATGCAAATTAGTATGTTTATTTGTAATAATTGTATTCGAATCCTTGAAAGTTATAAGGATTGGTCCCTGTGAAATAATAGATTAACAGAGTTTTAAATGAATAAAAGGCTTGTAGAATGTGATCTGTTGAATTTTAGTGAAATTTCATTGAAATTTTATTGTGTCAAAGACACTCATTGTGAATGACTGAAAGGAAAAGAGTATTTGAGTTATTGAGTGAGTTAAAGAAGGAGTGATTTATTGAGTGAGTGAGTCTCTCTTTCTCTGAACTTTTCTTTAGTCATCTGTTAGATGTAGCAAATCCTGACAGGAAGGGGAACACAGAGTTTTTATCAAAATCATATTCAACTTTTGTAATGAAATAAGTTGTATTTTTAATGCAATAAGTTTCCTACTATGAATTTTTTTTTGTACTGGAAAATATTTTGGTGATTTTTCTTACATGAAATTTCTCTAGACTTGTTTTAAGCAGTTTGAGTTGAGTCTTTCGAAAAAAAAACTCAAAATTAGAATTCAACTATTCTCATTTTGAGTTTTTTTTTTTTAGTATTAAAAATAAATTATCCAATAAATTTATTTAGTTTTTTTTATCTAAAATAAATTGTTTGAATTTTTTTTAATTATTGAAATAAATTATTCAATTTCTTATTAGCAAAATAAATTATCTAAATAATTTTTCACCATCAAAATTATTCAATTATTTATCCTTGAAAATTATCTAATTATTTTTCATTATTAAAATAAATCATGTAATTGATTTTTTTTCTTTCTTTTTTTTTTTTTAGTAAAATAAATTATGTAATTAATTTTTTATTATGAAAAATAAATTATTCAATCCATTTTTTATTGTTAAAATAAATTCATATAATTCATATAATTTTGTATCATCAAAAATATATTATCCAATAAATTAGCTTTATGCTCCATAGTGGTGATCCATACATAAACATACATAAACAACCCATCATAATGGACGGATATATGTTAGTAATAAATATGGTGGGTTATGAAAAATATCTCAAACTCTCTCTCTCACAAGAGCAAACAGTTCAACACTATTCAAGTTATTCGTATCTTGGCTTGACAAAAATATCAATGTTTATGGATTGGAATCAATGTTTTTTTTTTCCTTTTATTTTTCTTCTTGTACTTGAATCTTCAATCGTTTATTAGGCGACGAGAGATAGATCTTCCTGAGAAAACAATTGAAGAACTTGAAAAGAAAGTGACAATAACTGGAGATGAAGGGTTGGATAAAATGCTGGTTGCCTTCGACTACTTCTTGCCAATTATAAGGTAAGTTCTCCTTTTAAAGCATTTGCAGTTAAGCTCGAGAGTCTAGTTTAGTATTGAGTAATAGATGAGTTTAATGATTTATTGTATCAACATTTGATCGGATGAGATTGAATGCCAGCAGTTTTCATTAAACATTCAAGATATTTCTCTTGCTTAGAAAATATGGTTTATTGTCATGTATTTATTTAAGAAATTGTAGTAAATAATAATGATTTAAGTGACCAAACCAGATTATAAGAATTGTCAGCAAGCTAGTATGAGTGCATCCATCTAGATCGGTCTTTTTGATGATTAGATTTTTCTAGATAATCCTTTCTAAAAGCAACTTTCCTTTCTATTTGTATATATTTACATAAGTATGTGACAATAGGATTTTGGCATTTTTTATTGAATTATCCGAATTTCTATAGACATGAATAGAAGATGTATGCTGTATGCAATAGAGAATTATTAAGTTTGTTGTGGAAATGTTACTTAGTTTCACGAAACCCCTTGAGATGTTGTGCAGAGCCCTAGGCTCCTGCAGAACACAGTTTGAGTTCTGCTGATATGGATCAAAATCATGATTATTTTAATTTTTTTTAGTCGGTCCATCTCCAGCTCTTCATCAGGTCAATTTTTGCAAGGTTCAGTTTTGTTCATATTGTTAGTCTTGTCCTACTTATAATCTTATCTGAGTCCCATGTGATATTGTGTGGGTTTATTTATATATATATATATATATATATATATATATATATATATATATATATATGTATATATATATATATACATATATATGAGAGAGACTGAGGCTTTTTTTTCTGTCAAAAGAAATATGTCAGCTTAATGAATTTTGTTTATTTGTTACAGGGGAGATAAGGAGGCTCTGGAACAGATCATAGATGATTTCTGTGAGGATTGTGCCAAACAGAATATCTATTATGCAGAAGTGCGTTTTGCACCCCATATCCTTGTTGATCCTGATTCTGAGAAAGAACGCTGTCGGCAAGTGCGTAACATTGTTAGTATTGCATCAGATGCATTCAAGGAAGGCTGCAAGAAATACAATATCAAATTGAGAATGATACTTTGCTGTATGCGAAACCAACCAGGTGAGATTCAGAGTTTTCTTATTGTACATATACTTTTGTACTTGAACAAAATTGATTAAAACAAAATGTACGTGGTACTTTTAGGACTCAAATTTAAAAGTAAGATTATATGCTGATAGATTTTAGAAAAGTTTTCTGATTAATATGCAAGATTCTTTTCCTTTTGGTACTTACCAGTGGTTCCCGAACATTATCAAATCACGGTTGTGAAAGAATGGTTGAAAAAAATAATGAATCCTTTAATTTAAATTTATAAAAAAAACTATGTATATATTCCAAGGGGGGAAATGTGCCCTAGGGCCCTGAGAACCACTGATTTAGGACAGTAAATGTATTGAGCAAAACTTTCATCACTGGTCACCTTCAGCCATCTTTAAAAAAAAAAACCTTAGTATAAAGGCAAAATAAAAATTTGTCTATAGGCATCATCATGTGAAATTACAATTGATCCTATTTGATAACTATCCCCTAAAATAGACTCCTGGATTCCCTAAGGGATTACTATGAGCAAGTTGAACCTATCAACTCTTTTTAAATAACACCAAACTAGAATGAGTATAATAGTAATCATTTTATATAATTTACAAATCACGTGACTATTTATTTTTAATTCTAGAAAATGCTTATGAAGTCCTTCTGCTGTGTGATGAATTCCGCAATGATTATGTAGTAGGGATTGACGTCGCTGGTGCTGAGTTCATTACAGATGCAGAAAGTCCACTAAAAACTGTATTCCAGGTAATTAATTGAATTTTCAGTTGACCTACTTGTATTTGTGAGACCATTATTGTTTTGTGTTTTCCTTGACTCTTCAAATAATAATTCTGCTTATAGCAACATTATTGTTATTATCCTCTTCTTCCAATGACCGAGAATCCCCTTCATTATTTTCATTAAAAGCAACCAGTTTTGATATCTTCGAAGAAGGAAAAATAAAAGATGGAGTACAAAGTCTGTTACGATTCTTTTGACAAACAAAAGGTGGAATAATTGTTGATACAACCTGCAAGTTCGATTAATCACCAACGGATGCAACGGGTTTTATCATCAAATACACTCACTCTTGCCTCATTTTTCATTTTCTCTTACTTAACTACATGTCTTTGGTCATGAAAAATGGCTTGTTCTTATAACAAACCTCAGAAATATAGATATACATATATCTTGGAAGATGGACAATTTATATCCAATGAAATGTGATAATTATGAAGACATTTATGTAGTAACAGTATTTTTCTTGGCACTGATGTTACTCCGTAGCAAATCAATCGGCCTCAGATCTTGTTGATAAATGAAGAAATGAGCTCTCCTCTTAACTACTGAGTCCCCAAGACGGGAACCAAAGTGTGTACTTACATTTTAGCAAAAACATGAAATATTTGAAAATTTACCGAAACTTTGTATCTAGCATTTTTCAGAGTAAAATTCTGTACCAAAGCTTTTATTAAAATTGGTTGAGTTGTACAAAAGTTATTCCTTATTCAAAATTGTTGCTGTATGTAAAAACTCATTTTACAAAATCGTATTAAGCTCACAGGACTATTATAAGTGTCTGATAGTGTCATTGAAACAGATATCTGCTGCTTTCCTTTCAAAACTTTTACTTGTTCCTCAATTCTTTATGGATATTTTTACAATTTTTACAAAGTGGATGTACATTTGAAGTGAGGATTATCTATATTTCATACACACGAACAAATCTTCCAAAATGAATTTTCTCAGTGTTCAAAGTCAGTTGAATTGAAGGCATTATTAGTTTATTCCCCCAATGTTGGTTGATATGTAGATATAACTAAATAAGTATCTATTCTTTATTGAAACCAAAATATAGCCATCAACTTTATCCCTCTAAATGATTAGAACGAAACAAGACACCCATTTTTCAAACCCTGTCTGATCTACAGATGATTTCTTCCGTAGGAAGCTCATGAGATTGGAATCCATCGTACTGCACATGCTGGTGAAATAGGAACCGCCGCTAATGTTATAGAGGTAAGTTGAATGAAACATTTCAGTTTTAATCAGTTGAGTTATTTATAGACTTTAACAGGACAAAACTGCTAGACTTTTCTTTGGGATGCAGTAAGTAAAATTTCCCTCAACTTTTATCCTTAAGGAGGGAAAAGTTCCCCCTTGCTTTTAACCACATTAGATGGGAATAAGTTTCCACTCACCTTTGACCCCAAAAGAAAAAAATATTTTTCCTCACCTTTGACCACTATTGGTGAAAAAATTTCCCCTCCTGGCCTAATTGTGCAAAAAGTCCCACCCCTCCACTTTTGACTCCCAAAGGTGGAAAAACTTTCCCCCTACTTTTGATTTATTGGCCAATTTTGAGTTTTAAAAGATAAACAATAAGGAGAAAAAGATTTGTATTTAAAGCTAAATTCAATTTTTTGTTCAGAATCTCTTATTTTCAAATTCGAATTTTTAAAATGTTTTCTTCAATGTAATCAAAATTCTATAATTAGAATAACGATTGACTATAGTGTTCGTGAAGCTAGATATTTTATTGAATTCATGATGACCTTGCATTTTATTATCTATACCAAAGGTGATGACTAGAAAATTTGTGTCGAGATATCTTTCAAACAGAGGCATTTCTCTTTACTTCTGATACATTATCATATTCAAATAAATTTGTCATCAGGAACACATTATTGAATGTTGCTCAAAAGTTAAAACCTATTCTGAGAAACATATTTTTTCAAGTGTATTGGTCATAGACCTGCACCATATCATGGAAACGATTAAAGATAGAAGCTTGGGGTTTTCACCATTTGATAACAAGTTTTAAAGATTCATTTAGATTTTAAAAAATGACCTGACTTGGCCCTGCCCATTCATCCCACTTTCTGGAGTTTAACAACTTTTCTATGAGATTAAGGATAAAACTAAGATACATATGTTGCAACTGTCTGGAGTAGGAGTTTGACAATATTCAAGTTATCTTTGTAGCGATAGATGAAGGGGAAATGGTGATGACTTTTGTTTATTGCCTACTGAAATGTTTTTGTCTAATTCATTCCCTTTTTACTCCTGGCGTAACTTGATTCAGGATTGGTCTTTTTATTTTTGTATTTAGATTTTGTTTTGGGGGCCAAATTAAAATGTTTTGGAAGTTGGAGGTCTGTGCTCAGACAGTGTTTAGAATGATTTTACGTTATATCAGGTCTACAGTGAACTTTCAAAATTTTATTTCTTTTTTTCATTTCACTATGAATGATCAAAATGTCAAACCTTTTGTTCAAGTCAAAGCCGAAGTGAAATGTCAAATGTATTTAATCTTTGCCATTGATTTTCACAGCATTGTGTGTTGTTCTTCAATGCTTTTATTTCTGTGATGAAATTTTTTTTTGTTTTTCTAGGCTTTGGATGAAATGCATGCTGAACGCATTGGTCATGGCTACCATGTGTTGGATGATGAAAAACTTTATTCTAGAGTCAAGGAAGACAGAATACATCTAGAAGTGTGTCCTGCCTCCAGTTTCAGAACAAAAGCTTTCCAAGGAAACATCAAGGATCACCCTGTGAAGAGGTATGTTTTTTGTTTTTGTTTTTTTTTTTGGTCCAGTTTTCAAATGTTATTTTTGCAAATTTTGGTAGAATTTTAGGATATTGGTGACACGAAAAGTTCAAATTCTTTTCTTCTGTTGAAAATCTTCAATATATTTCATAGCCTAGTTACTCTTCAATATATTTGTGAATCCAGCACAACCCTAATGACTGCTAATTAAAGCTCTCAATATGGCTGTTTGTATTTTAAAAATGTTCCAATATGGATGCTACAAGTATTGCCACCTGGTGGCATTCACTTGAATCCAGCAGATGATATTACATACATTAACAATATTGATTCAGAATTTTTCTATCCTGAACTTCTATTTGAAATGGTCATAGGGTGAGACTGAAGCCAAATTTTTGCTTTTCTGAATATGAATCCATGCTTACTTGGGAGATATAAAAAATGAAACGTTTTTTTTTCTTTAGCTCTGTAATATGACAATATTCATTAATTCATTCTGGTGATAGTGACCTCTATCTTGAGGGAGGATGATTTAGTGGAACGTAGAAATAGATATATATTTGTATACATTACCCTTTATATCCCCTTCTCACTGTGAGTGTATCTATTTTCTCTTGTTAATTGCAAACTTTCTATTCCTTAGTTCTCTTTTTGCTTGTCTCTCTCTCTCTCTCTCTCTCTCTCTCTCATTGAGTGTGACATCAAAATGACTGACTAGGGGGTGGGGCTATTTATGGACCACAACATTTCATTTAAACTACTTCGGTTTCTTCTCCAGATTTGCTGATGATGATGTTAACTTCTCCTTGAACTCTGATGACCCTGGTGTCTTCGTTACAAATTTGAACAATGAATATTCACTTGCACAGGAGGCTGGGCTTAATAGAGAACAAATCATAAAATCGGTAAGTCCCGAACTAGTATTTTTTTTTTTTTTTTTTTTTTTTTTTGGAAAAGATGTATCAATAAGTCTGTAGCCTGACAAGTAGTTTTTAGCTGAATTTTGATCTGAAATCTTCACTATGTATTGTTTGATCTATGGGATTGATGAGTTCACTGACAAGGAAGGATAAATATTTGTGTACAATTAATGCTTTTTTTTGTTGATCACCCGGCTACAAACTTATTTATAACCCATCTTCCAGATGATATTAAGTAAAATGTTTCTATCCGATAATAGAAATGTGTTGAGTTATAAATTTTTTGACAAAATTGGAATGTTTGAGTTGGATGCATCTCAAGTAAACATTATTTGAACTAACATTTTTCAGATTCAGTTTTTTCAAGGGAATTTTTTGGAATTTTGGCTTAAAATTTTAATAAAGATAGAAAAAAAAATGAATAAAAAATATTCATTATATTTCAAGTAAAGGAAATATTTTTTCAAAATCCAGTTGATAAATTGACTGAATTTCATCAATTCATAATTACACAAATTCAACATAGTTCGGAAGATTTTCAATTAGAGGGTTTAAATTTTTCTCAAGAGACTTAATCAAAAATAGGGCGTGACATGTTTTGAGCATTGCTAAGCCATTAATATATATATATATACATATATATATATATATATATATATATATGAATAATTCATTGATCATAATCGAGACCCAATCTAGGAACATCTTCCGTTGCGATGTATTGATCATGGAGGGTTCAGTATCATTACTTCATAACAACAGAAAAACCGCCTCCCCACTCTTCACGTACGAGAGACTTTGAAAAGGGTCTAAAATCTACTTAAGTATACGAATTGTTGTTGGACATAGCTGGGGGAAGAAGGAATGGATTCGTGCCTTTCCAAGGAGGGTGAACACAAACTATCTCTGACCATCCTGCACCCAAATTCTTTTCCTTGGAAAGAAAGGCTTTATAAAGAATATTTTTCAAGTTTTGTTTTCTTCTCTATAAGTATTATCCTAATATTTGTTTATATAAAAAGGAAAATGACATATTGTTGAACTGACTCAGCTTCTGCTCTTGACGTAGTCTAAAAGAAATCAAGTATTTTCAGGGGATGAAATTTTGGAGTTGGACTAATTCATTCTGACATTTCATGTCATCTCTTCTTGCATTGTTTCTTTTTTTTTTTTTCAACATGGAAATAAAAAGAAAAATATTTCCAAAAACATCTATTAAAATAGTGTTATGAATTTGGCGAATTGTTGGAAGAAGAAGGTTATTGATAATGATGGAACCTATGTTAATGAATAAATTCCATCCTAATTAAATGAGAAAAATGTGAAATCTGGACTGGACCGTTCAAGTGTTGATGACAAAAATTTTCATCGTTGCTGGTCTGTGGCCAACTGAATAGAATTTCCTCTCTATTTTTGATGTCTACTCAGTTCTGAGTAAGAGGTTTAATCTTGCAATGGATAACAATTGGACTTGCCACCCTTCCACAGTTAATGGGTTTATCTTGTTTATTTACACTCTTCAATTGTAAACCTCTCGGTTACTGACTGCTGGGGGGGGGTCATGGGAGGCAAAAGTTGAATCCAGATAAATAACTGCTTCTGCCATATCTTTGTCGCATTTCAGAGACCAAAAAAAATCTATTCGGCCACTACAACATGCAGTTGGGTAACTCAATATTCCTATTTTGTTGGAAGGGGAAAAAATATGAATCTAAGAATAGAATTTTCTAATTGAGGTCTGAATTCTGCCGTTTTCTTTTCAAACACCAATATTTAAGACCAAAGAAAGAACCTGGGGGGGGGGTGTGCAGTTTTTGAATCTGTCGAAGAACCATTTGAAGAGGAACAAATTTTATCTGCACTGCAAGATTCTTCATGACAATCCTCATAATAAAGTGTCATTTGTTAAACAACAAAGTTCATTGAGATTTATGCAAATTTTATGAAGCTTACCACTTCCACTGATTTTGGTTTTCTACCTTCTCTTTCTGAAGTTTTGTGGCCTATTTTCATATCCCTAACTCAAACTTTCAAACACTTTGTCTTTTTCCTCAATGAACAAATTATTCCAATTGCTTTCTTTCATTTTCAGTTTTTCAACGCTGCTCGATCTTGTTTCTTACCCGACGATGAAAAGAAGGAGCTTGTGAAACACCTTCATAGTGTCTATGGCGAGGATTACTGAGAGACAATCGGATTTTCTTCTTGAATCAAATTGACTTGATGTCAAATTAATTTTTAACTGAAACCGTTTCATTCTGTATAAAAGAAAAAACTGGATTAAAGAGTTTTTCCATTAAAAAAAATTTTTTGTAATTTTAAAAATTGAGAGCATTTTGTGCAAATATATCTAAAAGTCAATGTTGGAAGAATGATTCTCTTTATTGACCCAAATGTTGAAATTTCGAATAAAACTTTTCTTAAAATTGGTTTGTTTTTGAGGATCTTTATGAAAATTTTGTTACCAGTTGTTCACAATGGATATATCATCAGAGATATGAAGTCGACTGGATTTGGTCCACAACATTTACCCAAAATATCCAAGTTTAAGATTTACTCGTACTGGTACAAATATTTTGCTATCAAAAGATAAACTTCAGATTCAATGAAGAGAAAAAAAAAAAAAAAAAAAATCATTAGTTTTCTCAAGTTGATGTGGTGGTGTATATAATTATAATTGGAATAATTACCTGTTAATTTGTGAAGTATTTGTTTCTATGAGTTAACAGTTATAGTATTTAATTATTAATTATTTAATTCTCCTGATGGGATGTTAGACATAAATTGGAATATCATACTTCCAAGTCTTTTACTATATATATATATATATATATATATATATATATATATATATACATACACACACACATACATACATTTGCACATAAATTGCTGAGATGTGAAACAAATTTAAAGCAAGGATTCTGTATACACACACTAACAAACACATGGAATCCTCACTATAGATTAATTTTATCTGAATTTCCATTCTATCGTTTTGATTTATTCAACAGACATTTATTTACCTTTATATCATGCTGAACTGCCCAATAGACGAAATTTCAACTTATTTTTTACAATTTGATCAAAAGTTAATGAAAACTAGGATTTGAAACAAACTTGATTATAATAGATAGTCATGAAATTAAACTTAAATTTTTTAATAGTCAATTTTGCCAGTTTCACTGAATCTACAAAACATTTTGAATGAAATACAAAATGTTAACTTGTAATCAGAGAATCTAGATTCTAACTTTGTTTTTATGAATTAAAATAATGTTTCAGGTTTCATTCTAGTTATTTATCGAATATAGTTTCATATGAAAAAGTTTTACGTGAGTATTCTTGCAGTCAATGTAAGTAAAAATAATTTTGAAGTATTGATCATTTACTTGTTATTGATATGATAGGGAACTGCCTCATTAGCCCCCTCTAACAAATTCAGTATAAGATTTCTTCTAAAAGTATGTGCCTCCATTTCTAAAAATGTTAGTATTTTTGCCAAAAGCAAAGAGAGAGAGATACAATTACAATCTCAGAAGCAAAAAACAAATTAAAATCAATAACTCAATTGCTGAAGTATTTTTGGTATCAGTTGCAGACAGAAATAATTGCCTTTGTTTATAGATTCATTGATAATACTTATAACAGTTACTGAATGTTGTCACTTAGTTTGCTTCTTTGAGGAGATATAATTCAAAATAATCTGTCACCTGTACAAAAGCTTAAATTCATTTCAATGTTTTATAATCAGGCAACTTAATTACCATAGTTCTAATTAGTAATCAGAAAAATTCATTAAAATGGTTATAATCTTCCTACTCAAGAGGGCTGGTTCCTTTCTGTCTGAATTTCATCTCCACCTGAATTTTCACTTCTCATTTATACATTCGGTGCATCAATATCTCCATAGCCAAATGATGAAAAATGTGAGAATATTTCTTTCTCCCACAATCTCCATTCTTATCAATGCATACCCAACACTTCACCAATCAATTATCATTCAGTGGAAATTTTGGGTTAAAATTAATTCATTCTTGTAAGAACAATCATTAGAGAGAGAAAGAGAGAGAGAACCACTTCTATGAAAAATGTTCTGAGAATGAGTTGATGAAACTTTGAAAATAAAGCAGATTCCTTGCCAGCATGCTTTTTGGTTGGAATTTCACATCCTGATTGAATTAAGATACAAAATGAAACTCATCAAATGTAAGACTTGGTTTTTCAAACTTGGATTTGCAATCTGTTATACGCTGATGTATATGATGGATTAGTTATTTCTCAAAATACCTGAGAAAATATTTCATGTTAAACAAAAGAAAACTAATTCATTGCTTTAATACGTTGCCATAGAAACAATGACCTGAATTGAAGACTGTATGAAAATAAGTAAAATTAAGAAGGTAAAAACTTAGTCAAAATTAATAGAAATAATGACAAATACTTTGTTCATAATGTTTATTAAACAGTATTCAATAATGTTTTTTTTATAAGCCTTGCAGCTGTGGATAAATCAAGTTTGTCAATTCAATATTAATGAATCTTACAAAATTAAAAGTGAGTGAATACTTGCAGAACATTGCAAAAATTAAGCCATAAAAACTATCTGCATCTCAATTTTTCAAAAATATGGCATCCTAAGGTTCTATTTGTGTTAAATTGGTGATTGGCACATTACAACCAATTTCTTTTATAATTATGAAAATAAGTCACAAACATGAAACATATTACAAGCCAGGATAACACAGACAATGAAAGTGAGAGGAAATTAATTATCTATTATGTTGGAATTCAAGTACAACTGAATAACAAAGTAATTCATGTTTTTCTAATTATCAGTAAAATAAATAAATTGTATTTTCGCTGATGGAACTGCAAGTATCTATCAGGTGAGATTTCATCTAAACAAAATGGAGAAAATATTTTACCTGTTGAAATAGATAAAAAATTTTTTTTTTTTTTTTCCTTTAATGATTTCAAAAAAGTTTCAAATCAGATCACATATTTAAAAAATAAACATTTTCTTCTAATTTTGTCCACATAAAGCAATTCATCCTAAAATGGATACAAAATTTTGTGTTAATTGTTTTTGCAAACTTCAAGTATACATGTTTATAATGGATTTTTTTATTCATAATATTACACAAATTGAAAATTTTAATTTGATAAAATATTTTGAAATTCTTGGTCAATATAGAGATTAGGATTCTTGTATTTGGTGTTCATAGCATTTGGTGAGGGCAATCTCAAGCCAAGTCAGAGCTGATGATACCAACACCTCTCTCGTAGAAAGAATGATCACTGCTTGAACTGTCGGTTTCAAAGTCCAGTGTAAAGAGTAGCTGTGCACGGGCAGCATTCAAGTACACAGGAAGAGTAACCCGGTTTTCTTTCTTCTTACCTCCATCTTTCCTGAAAATTGAAAATAAAGAGTTTTTCTCAGTCTTACAGTATTAAAAAAAATCTAACTGATTGAAGATCTGATTGCAAATTCTCCAAGTCACTAGTTGACAGAGAATTTTTCTATTTACAAGGGAATTCAAACATTAGTAAGTCACTATGTCAATATTGTAAAACCTGTTTTTAAATGTGTAGGACGAGTAGTCAAACATATATTTGTAAAAGTAGTAGAAGCAGATTTATAACAACACCTTAGCTAAAGTACCGATTAGTCAAAAAGTTTGTTCAGCTTATTAAGTAAAATCTAATGTGACACAATAGACTTCATGGAACAATAATGAAAATTGAAACAAGATAGTAAGTGAAATTTGAAAACTGAAATAATCAATGAAGTAAGCAAGCTGAGCTGGAATTAACCCATGGTTTATGAAAATAATCCAGTAGTAGCCATCACTCTCCCGTTTCTCTGCAATCTAACCAGGTTGATGAATAGGTGTGCACTAGTGACATGGTTCAGGTGTTATTTTATGTCCATGAACTGGCTAAAGTTTGGGAAAGGTCACCATTGACAAATAATACAATATGGCCATAAAAAATTTCAAAATGCTATTTTGGTTAAGTGATTTTTTGTTCCAACATAGATGGAAGATGGGAAATGTTTTTGATATGAACTGATTGGTAACGGAAAAAATAAAAAAGGACTTGTTTGTCAAATCATTATGTGGTCCTGGATCTTTGAATAAAATGGAGAATAACCAGTTGTGTGCTATACGTCTGTGATTAATGACCATTTGATTAATGGTGGTAATATATTCAAGGCCACAGGTTGGACAAGTTAGATCACTGTATAGGTTTCTACTTGCTTCACTCATTGGTATTGCAAGCTCAAACCTGAAGACACCATCTTGAAGAATAAAAGTTATCCTCATAACTTTCATGTCATACTCAAGCAGTGATAGAACTTGGAGCTGAATGAAAACCGTGGATGATTCTTTCCAGTTCCATTTCTTTTTAGTTTATAATTAGTGATCAAGAGGGTCGGGGGGGGTAGAGGAAGAGGGTGATAAGTAGGAGGAGGAGGAGGAGAAGAAATAGACAGAGAAGAAGGGAGGGATAATGATATGAAGACAACTTTATTTTCATCATGTTTTTTGGACACCATATCTACTTTTTTGTTCACCCAACTTCAAAATGAAATCCTCCCAAAACTTTTTAATCTTTTTCTCAGCAGAAAGAGAACTTCTTCAGATGTTTTTTTGCAGTTTTCCAGGAAATTAAGATTTGTTTTCAACAAAACAATTCTCTAAAAACTGGGATAAACTGATAATACAAAGGGTGAAAGATCTGCTGAATATGGTAAAGAGGTGAAAACTTCCAAGCAAAGCTTTAACAATTTTTGTCAGGTCACCAAAGAAACATGCGGTCAAGCATTATCTTAATGAAATATACACCATTTTTAGAAGTTAATGTTCACTGATAGCAGCTTTCTATTGGTCTAATTGAGAGCAATACTTGTTGAAATCCTTTGGTTGTCTAAAAGGAGTTCATAGTAACAGACTTCAATCCTATAATATACACAACATTAACATTAAATGAAGATCAGCCTTTGGTACACTCAGTGGGCATCTATTTCATTTGCCTCACAATTTCTTCATTGTTGGGAAAGTATTCGTCATTGCCAGTCACGAATCGTTTCAAAAATGGAAAATCTCAGTTATGTTCAAGTAGTGGAATCACACATTGAAATTCAATTCAGTTCGTTTTTCTTTAATCTAACTCGTGTGGAAGCCACACATAAGCAAGCTGGGGCAAAAGTTTTTTTCTTTTATTGTTTGATTAGGATGCATTAAGAAAGAACGAAATGCTCCTGATGCCACATAAGAACAAAAACTTAATATATTCAAAATGAAAACAATCTATTTATGCAAGAAAAAGAATAGCATCCCAATGAGAAGTTGCTTGCAGAGCTCTTGGGAGAAAATAAACCCATTTGTCACTTACCTGATCCAACGGAGCAGGGTGATAGGTAAATCAGTTGATATTGTTGAAGACAATTGCAGTTTGTTGGCTTTACAAATTGCTCCTTGCAACTTCAATCCTGCAGAAGACATTTTTTTTTTAATTAGAAATTTGAAGAAGACAAAAATAAAAGGAAAAAATAGATTCATAATTTTGACTGGCCAGGAATTGGGAGTTTATTTCATTAATGATATAGCATACCTTTCTTTTTGATGACTTCAACTTTTGACAACTTACAGAGGTTTTTAGGCAATCAAAATTTAGTGTTAATTATCTTACTAGTATGGTAGATTCATACAGTTAAAAAAATACATCTCTGAATATAGGCATTAAAATATAAATATATATATATATATATATATATATATATATATATATATATTGTAGTAGTACAAAAAACAAAAATTGTTTCAATTCATCATAGCAATTTGTATGTTTTTTTTTTTTAATCCAGTCTCAATTTTCATAGTTTACTCCAATCTTTTTCAAGTCTCATATTTCTTCAGATTCATCAGAAATTCAAATGGTTTTCTTACCTGTGATTGCAAAGCTGCAATCATCGGGAGATGGTGAAGTTTTACTATCAATAACAGAAACCTGCAATGGAAAAATAAGCTATAGTTATTCTATAGATAAAAATGATAACAGCAGTTTGCAAAGAGAGGCATGAAATTTTTCAGATAAAAAGAGAACTGCTGAGAAATGAATTAACAGGAATCGAGGAAGAGAGCAAGAAAGAAAAGCTGATGATTATCAAAGATGGAAGGACGTTATTGTGGAAAAAAAATGTCTAAAACGATGACTGTGCTGGAACAATCTAGTCATAAAATTTCTCAAGTAAAAGTGAGAATATGGAACTAAAAAATTTCAAATTTATGAATTCCTTGTAGATGAACCAACCACTCTATAGTTATAAAACCAATAAATCTGAAACAATTAGATCTCTTGATTATATTGGAGTTTGATGAATTTTCATATAGGTTTAATAATTTGGTAGACATTACTTATTCTTATAATATTAGAGACTAGTTGAAAATAACACAGTCCTGAACTTAATCTTAATTTCATTGTCAATTGAAATAATTTAGGTTTAAGAATTTAAAATTTGCACAACTTAGTATAATTAGTGTAGTTTTTCTTGATTGGTTCCTTGATTGCTTTTCAAGAAAAAAAGTTGAGCTTTGTGAGGTAGGTATAATCTTAATTTAGCATAATGTGCTTTGTAAGATCAGTCTAGTCAAGGATAATACAGAGACATTTTCATGGCTGGCATGTATGATGAACAGACAAGTATTTCTAGGTTTTTTTCCTGGAATTGACAAAACAGTAGAAGATGGAGTAAGTTCATGTTTTTTTACATTAGTGGAAAAGTAGTCAAAATTCCAAGTAAATTTCAGGATCATTCAGTCTGAATTATCCTTGACTACACTGACATTTCTGAAGTATATCTTGTAATGCTGAGACATTTTAATGGCTGGCATGTTGGATGAACAAACACTTAGTATTTTGGGGGACAAAAATATCTTCAGACTTGGAACATTCACTTGTACAATGATTGTTGAGAATGTAATTTTAAGGATTTAATGAACAAAATTTGTAAAATGAATGTATAGACAAATGTACAGCTATAAAATTAAAAGAAAACTGTTTACATCAAGGTAGAGTTCTTCCAAGGACCAGCTGTTGGCTTGTGCTACATACTGGCGTGTGGCAGTGATGTAAGCTTCAGGGATGAACAATTTACCCAGCCAAACATTGATATTCTGCAGAAGAGAAAAGAAACAATATACAAAAAGGAGACAGAAAATGTATTTATGAAATGTGAAAAAGAAACTGGAAATATTTCTACTATTTTTATAAAATGAGGAGGTATCATTTATATAACTGTATTACTCCAACCCAGACCAATCTTTCCACTCATGATTGATGCCATGTAGGGTAGGGTTGGAAATCATGACTTCAATAATAGAATTTTCATTATTATCTTATTTTCACACTGAATTGAAAACTCTCGTTTATTCAACTGAGTCAAATGTCCTCTTGCAATTAATAAAGGACAACCAAAGTAGTTTGTTTACTGTCGTTTTCAATCAGCATATTTGTTATTTGTAGATGATAGAATTACCATTCCTGAAACCTGCCTGATTTTCACCTTTCGAGTGTTTCACAAATAGAATGGGTTAAAATAAGACATACTGAATGTACTAGATATATTCATAAGTGAAAAAACAAACAAAAAACTGTGTATGGCAAGCTATCAGCCAGGCTAATCAATAATAACAAGAAAAAAAAAAAAATACCTTTAGTTCCTTTGCACCTCCTGAGGTGGTGTTACTGACAATAGTTTGCAACTGTTTCACTCTTTCGCTGAAGTCTGTAATCCATTGGATGACAGTCAGCCCACTAGGCACGGTGTATCTTCTCCAGGATAAGGGAATGATACCTAGAAAATAATAAAACACTTAAAGTATCTCAGAAATTGGGAGGACAAAGAACTGCAGAACTATAAACATTCTGTATTCACATTAGAAACTCATCTAGGAAACTGTGAATAAAAACAAAAATTTCCTTTGAAACCTGTAAACCAAGTATTTTGCCAAGTACTATTTTACTGCACCATGAACCCATTTGAGGACAGAGATGACACAACTTCGACCCCAATCTCCACTAAGAAATATATTTGACTTATGCTGATAAATCAATTGTGAATATGTGCATGATATATCATAACTAAATTATTAAGACAAAATTTGTAGTCTCAGCAATCCAAGTATTAAAAAATTTGAAAAATACTAGCCTAAAATGATTTAGAAAAAATACACACACACTTTCTGAATGGAATTCTAAGTTATGTATTAAAGTTTTTACCCTTGATAAGGTCAGCCATCATTGAACGGTGGTGATTGGTAGGTTTCTTTTCAGCTCGACAGACCATCATTATGTCAGTCAAGTCTTGGCGGACATCAGTGAGTAAACGAGATCCAGCATTGACTTCTCTTTCAAAAAATCTGAACAATGGATCTTTAATATTTTCCATAGTTCGTTTCAAAGCTCCAAGATTCTGGAATGAATAAAGCATCATGTCAGTAATTCTACGAATATTTGGCCTTCTTTGCATGTACTAAAAATGTTTTCATTGTAAGGGTAACAGATGAAATCTCTAGGTAAAATGTGTTATAGACTTTTCAACATGAATAAAATTTTAAAAATTAAAATGTTTTGAATTTAATGTAAAAGGCTCGACTAATGAAATGAAGAACAAAATCAGATTGAGGATTTGATACACAACAGTAAAAATGAAAAATTATAAAATGATTTCAAATATGACAGTAAAAATGAAAAAATTATAAAACTGTCAAATTATCGACATGCATAAATGGTTGTGTCTTGAATTATTTTGAAAATATTTCCACTAATGTATTATAATTTTCATGTAATGAGTCAGGTGTAAAAGGTAGTGAAAATCAAAGCATGATTGCAGTTACTGTAAGTGACTAGTGTCATTGTTTAGACATTGATAAACAAATGCAAAACGATTGCATATCAACTACTGGTTACAATAAATATCCATAGGAAGAAAAAGCATTCCAAAAACTAAAGACTTGTGAGAATGGGGGGGGGGAGAATTTTTAAGAGTGAGGTTAAAAGAAATGAGTGAAGAGTGAAGTTAATAGTGACCGAGTCACTAAAGAGTCTCTAAAGATTCTACAGAAGATGAAGTTACCAGAGATGTAATGATGAAAGAGGAAATAGAATCAATGACCAAACACGAAAAGAAAAGTGAAGATGGCATTACCACTGACCGAAAGATGGGGGGGAAAAATGCAGAGGATTGAATAACCATTAACCAAGGCAGGAAATGAAAGAACTTAAAATGAAGACATGAGAAGAGAATACAAGAAAAGAAAAATGCCAAGTCTACCATTAAATGATCTTGAAAATGTTATATTTGTGATTAAAAAAAAAAAAAGGAAAAGAAAAGGCTTGAATGGAAAATACTTACTGCATCAATCTTTTTAATGAAATAAAAAATAAATTGTAAAAGATTTAATCTCACTCAAATAAAATCAGCAAAACAAAAAGAAAAAAAAGTTTCGGTTTTACAATACTAATAAAACAAACTTCAATTCAAATACATTACCAAAACAATTTTAAAAAAATATCATTTAATATAAGATCAATTAAGGAAGCATTTATAGTTTTCAGCACAAATTACAGGACTTAGTTTACAAGGTTTTTGATAAAAAGAGAAATTAGTCTCCTTTCACATTTTCATGCCTTTTTGAGGTCTAGATGAGAGCTTTGAAAAACAGGCTACTTTTTTTAATGCCCGTTTCCTAAATTTATAGAATTATTGATACAAACTAAAAAATTAGGAATAATCGTTTATATTAAAACATACAAAGTAAGAAACTAAAACAAAAGTATTAAAAGCTATTTAATAGCTATAAAGTTAAAAACATATAGACATCTCAAATAGTGTGTGAGATTGGATTTTGCAAAAAAAAAAAAAAAAAAAAATTCTTTTAAATAAATAAAAAAAATTGCAATACATCTAGCTTTCATTTGTAAATTATCAAAATATTATTATATGCAATGGAATTGTGAAATGATGCTGTGCTGATGAGGTATATTAATAAAGACAGAAACTTGAAATTTAGAAGGTGTATTTCAAAAACTGTCGATTAATAAAAAGGATTCATTTAGGACAGGTAGCCACATGTTCAACAACAATGATCAACAAATCTTTTTATGGTAGCTTACATAATGAGTTTTCCGTAGAAGTATTTAGAGTGGTTTACTGTTGATAGGCAAATTATAAATTTTGCATTCAACCAAGAAAATCTTCTGACTTAAGTGTTGATATATGAGCTTGTACCAGGAGCAATTTCAAGGCATATACCTTCCCTTAAAAAGTATGAACAATTCAAGCTATGAATATTGTCTGAAATTCTAATACAAGTAATTGTCAATGTTATTTTTCAAATCTAGTATTCTCATCAGTGTTTAACATGTCAGCTGATGCCTTCCCTAAGTGTATAATTCATTCAGTAGGGTTTGGCCTTCCCTTGGTCTTATTTTAGAATTGATGTCCAAATCTAAAACCATCTATGATGGTGGGGATGGCTACTAGATATTATACACTTGATGGAGGCTAAGGAATACATTTGTTAAAATAGTAATAGCAAGTATGAAAATAAATTCACAGATCAATTACAGCTATATATATTTTTAGGATTGACTTTATTGAATTTATTAAAAAAATAGAAACCCTTCAAACTTGAAAATTTACATGTTCCCTCTTGAAAGTTGTCTTTTTTAAAAAAAAAAAAACAAAAAAAAAAAAAGATCATGTAATTTTTTAGAAAATAATTATCGTGCTACATTAGGACTGGAATGATAATGCTTCAAAAAGTTTCTTTGCGAAAATTGGTGCTATGTACACCCACACAAGGGAAAAACGAAAAATTTTTTTTTATCAAAACATGTATTTTATTGTCAAATAGAATAAATTAGGAATTTTGAATTCGTATAACTTTTGGTATGATTTTTGTAGTTTTTCGATAAGTCCCTCGATTGCTACTTACGAAAAAAAGTTACAGCCTAGTGTGGTAGGTATCATTCGATTTTAGCACAATATGTTCCATGAGGTAGGTTTAATTCTAATCTAGCACAATATGTTCCATGAGGTAGGTTTAATTCTAATTTAGCACAATGTGTTTTGTGAGGTAGGTTTAATTCTAATCTAGCACAATGTGTTTTGTGAGGTAGGTTTAATTCTAATCTAGCACAATGTGTTTTGTGAGGTAGGTTTAATTCTAATCTAGCACAATGTGTTTTGTGAGGTAGGTTTAATTCTAATTTAGCACAATGTGTTTTGTGAGGTAGGTTTAATTCTAATCTAGCACAATGTGTTTTGTGAGGTAGGTTTAATTCTAATCTAGCACAATGTGTTTTGTGAGGTAGGTTTAATTCTAATCTAGCACAATGTGTTTTGTGAGGTAGGTTTAATTCTAATTTAGCACAATGTGTTTTGTGAGGTAGGTTTAATTCTAATCTAGCACAATGTGTTTTGTGAGGTAGGTTTAATTCTAATTTAGCACAATGTGTTTTGGAAGGTGGTCAAAATCCTATGGCTATTCCTAATACATCTAGAATAGGATAGTTTGGGAACTGGAGATTGGCAAATTCAAAGAAAGTAGGAAGAAAAGATTTAAAAAAGAAGAAAAAACTTACTTTGGGTACAAGTTGCAACCATCCTGATACAGAGTTGTGAAGGGATCTCATCCAAGCAGGACGTCCATCAGTCATAGGCTTATCTTTTTCCTCTGGAGAAGTTGTGAACGCCAAGTCATCATCTTCTAGCAACTGCATTTTCATTAATTTGGCAATCATGTCAGATGCTTGGAAAAAGAAAAGGAACACAAAAATATTATTCTCAGAATTTTGATATTTTTTACAAATCTAGAATAGTTTCATTCTTAATCTAGAGAGAATCTCAAAAGAGAAGATAACTATACCACTATCTTATACACAAAAGCATTTTTTTTGTGAAAAGGTTAAAATAGTCAGTGGCAGTTATTTATTAGGAAACTCAATTCAGAGACAATTCTTATCTTATTCAAACCATAAAATTCTTAAAAACTTAATATATTTTCAGTAATTAGGTGCCCAAGAATTTGCATAACAATTTTCATTTTAATTGGTTCAGTAGTTCTAAAGTTCAATATTTTTTGCATGTTGATTAATGGTTATTAGATTTGAAATGTAAACAAACAATTGGATTGACCATGACTCATTTATTTCCATTATAGCCAAATTTCAGCAAAATCCGTCATGATTTGAGAAATTTTCCCAATTGTAAACAAAAACATTTTTGCTTATAAAATCTAGATTAACAAATAACTCACCATTCCCCAGCTAAAATCTCTCCACAAGCCTACATGATATTTTTCCAAGAAAACTTGTAAGGAATAACAAAGTTATCCATTTGTTAAAAAAAAGACAATGATGACAACAGTCATATTTAACCAGACTTAGCACATAAAATCATTGTGGAAATAATTGGGAGGAACTTAATTCAAGATGAGGACATTGAAAAAAATCTTTTTTTTATAATCCTCAGAAATAGAAATGCATTACTTATAAAAAGAGAAAGTTTTCAAAACCTTCATAGCATAATTGATACTTCAAGTTTAGTGTAAGGTTTTAATCTTGGAGATGAATGCAAATGTAATTCAACATGCAAATAAATTTAGATATGAAAAATTCCTCAAGAGAAACTATTTAAATTGTTCATAGCTTTAAATGAAAGTCTGAGGAAACATTCTCACTCATTATAATTTAACTATGGCAGAAAACAAGAAACTAATGTAGATTTTGAAAAATGGGTGTGGCTAGATAATGAAAATTATGGAATTTAATCAAAGAGTTTTACATGTTTAACAGATCCTAACAATTTTGTGTCGTTCTATGATTCCCTTATTAAAGAATTGTATTAGTTTAGGTTTTAACAAGTTTTTCTCCAATATTAATTGAAATTAACAAGTTCCACATAACCAATAAAAAAGAAGCCAGGGTTCTCACCAACTTGCCAGCTCAAAATTCCCAAACACTTTGAACAATCTTTGGAAATTTCAAAAACTCTGACCCTGAAAAATTTATTTTTCCTTGGTAGCATATCGATTCAGAACTATACTCATAAATAGCACTTATCAAATTTGAAATGTTTTTTGTTGGTAAAATAAAACGTACCCAAATTAGTCATCAACACTTTCTCAGCATTGTTTGGTAAACCAAGCCAAGATGGTGATTGTCTATCAGCTAAACTCTCGGTGAACTGAAGGAATTGTTCTCTTCTGTAAATAGAAAAACCATACATGCATTAGTTCACACATGACTAATAAAAGATAAAGTATATACATAGACCAAATTTTTTAAAGTCATTATTTCAGCTAGTTATTTACATTTTTGAATGGCAGTAGCTAAAAAGATCTGTTCAATGTGACAAATTGCTGTATCAAGAGTTTCTTGAAATGGAAAAGTGCACAAAATGATGAGCATACAAAATCAATCATATGAAGAAGATCTCTGGGGAAAATTGATATCTGTTTCAAATGAAAAAAAATAAACATTTAAATAAAAAAAGTTCCTAATTCTACCAATAATTTCACTCATTGATTTGCTGGCTAATAATGAAAGTAAATCTAAATGTATTCTGTCAGAATTGGTAATTCCAGTGACAGTTTGAAATTTATTTCTGTAAATTTCCTTTCAAAAAAAAAAAAAAAAAAACAGAATTGGTTGTTAATCAACATACCTGACACCTTCAGGCATGACAATTGTCTTGTTTTCTTGGTCTTCCACATTGTTAACGAGAACAAAATCAGCATCAAAGCTCTTGGGAGTGAATAATTTGTTGACAAAGGAACTCAGTAGACGCTGGGAAAAGACAAAAGTATTTGATATAAAAAAAAAACAACATTTATTAATTCCGGAAAAGAGAATGCTATATAACTAGATGACTATGAAAGTAACTGGAATAATGTGTGTATTGGTGACTACCAATTTAAATTATTTCATTCTTAACATTTTATAAATCCAATTAGAAATCAGAATAGAAGATGAACTATAGACAAAGTTAATAAGTATATCAACATTTATACATACAAGGTCTTTTATGTCTCTGAAATAAATGGTAATTTTACACAATTGAAACATAGAAGCAGCAAATTAAGATTAATGAACATTTCAAAATACTGATAATGGCCATGTATAGATTTTAGAATATCCAAAATAAATAAGTAAAGTATTTCCAAGACAATTATTTTTTAAGCAAAATGTAAAAAATGAAGGAACAGAATTATTTTGGATGAACCTTATTTCTATGAAAGAAAAACCCAAACCTGATCAAAGTCATTGTCTATTTTTCCACCATAGATACACTGGGACAGTAGTGTTCTCATAGCATCCCACGGTACTTTCTCTGGGGGCAAGTTAGTACGGCCCTACAAGTGGAAAGAAAAATACACTTCATATATAATACAGTTTTGTAAGTAGCATATATTGACTGATTTACAAAATAGAAACAATGAAAAATACTTTTGTAAAGTCATTAATGATATTCTGTAACCTGGTGATGGGCTTTTGCCAATCACAGGGAATTCATTTAGCTCAAGATGTATAAAAGCAGTAAATGTTTCAATGTGAAAGTCAAGTAAAAAATTAAGTAATCAAAGATTTTGCTAACCAAATCAGGAAATGAAATAGATTGAAGATTTTAGGGTCATACTCACCATAGCAACAGAGTCAATCCAAGTGTCCAACATGTCACAGGCCACTTTGAGGTCAGATTCTGAGAATTCATATTTCTTGGACCATCCAAGAGGTACATAGCGCATACGTTCTTGGACAATGGCATGGAACCAAGCCAGCAAGAAGTATAAACGAGACCTTTCATTTGGAGGCTAAAATAAGGACAAAAAAAGAAAAAAAAAAAAGTTAGTTCTGCATAGGGCCACATGGCAAGTAGGGAGAAGATTGTGTTGTGCCATCTTTCAGACAGGGAAGGAAGGGCCCGCAACTTGAAAAGTCCTCACTTTCATTTGAGGTCGAACACCATCTAATGCAGCAGGAGAGAAACATACACCTTCAGTGATAAGATAATGCTCTAAGAGGAACCGGCTCTAAACATAAGCAAATTAATGAAGTTGACAAAGAATAGATATTGTGGCTCCTTAGACTAATATTTCATGATTAAATGCCAATCCTTTTGTGTTGCACAAACCAGAGGATTGTCTTCTGTGTTGAATCTAATAAAGAAAATCTAATTCTCTTTTTAAGAACTGATCTGACTTCTGATTAATTCAAAAAGGGATTTTTTAACAAATTGTCAGTTGGAGTAGGTTATTTCTTTTGAATGAATAACTGAATTCTAATAAATGCCTTTCATGGTATGAAAATATACCATGGCAGAATTCAACAGAATATGGAAGCTTATAAATTACAATCTAGCAAAGGCCTTCCAAATAAGAAGTTCTGGATTAATGATGGAATTGTAAAGAAGCAGGAAAAAGAAAAAAAAAAAGTAACAACGTAGCAGAAGTTAATTTCATAGATCATATTCACTCGTGTAAAATGCGAGAAATTCAATATAAAATATCAGGATCAAGATTGATGGGTAGTATTATAATCGAGTATAAAAAGAAAGAAAAAAGTCTATTATTGATTTTCAGCCAAAATTGCATTGCACTAGAATAAATATGGTACTGGCAAAAATACTTAGAAGTATTAGATTGATTCAAGAGAAAGACAAGAAAAAAAATAAATTGTAGGTTTTCAAGCTCTTCAGTTATCAAATATTCGGAAGAGCTTTGTGATTAGCATTCTTCAAATACGAAACTCAACACAGATTGAAATCCAAATGAATTAGATTACGATCTAACATTTTTGCAACTTGTTTTAGATAAAATTATTACGAAAAACTCATGTTATTTCACTATAATTGAATGAATAGTAAAACTTGAAAGTTAAAAAAAATTCTCCAGTAGGTGCCATCACACATTTTTTAAAGATTTTTAAATTTAACCATAAATACAATGTATTTTGATTTCATTTCCTAGAAAATAGCATAAAGTAGACACATACTTTTTTGGTAGATTCAAATTGTTTTTAATTCAGTGTTTAAATTTTTGTCAAGAAGTACTTCTATTCTGCTATGTTTGATGAAGGAATGTTTTATCTGACAGTGTGTTTGGAAAGACAAAGTGTGCGTGTGGAGGGTCAAATGTATCATCTGTCAATATATTAGGTAATGAAGTTAAATAATGAAGGTAAAAGTTGTTAAAAATAATAAAATTTGGGGTTACAAATATTATATATATATGTACGCAAGTAATTTTTTCATCAGAATTTTTGCCAATCTTTTTTCTCACTGATAGCACAAAGATTAAAACAATAGAATTAACTTTTATACAAGTTTTAGGCATTTTTTTGTCATGAGCCTCTTTTTTTTTTTGTTACAAGAAAAGGTACTAAGATACTTACATAAGATATTTTTGTAAATACTAAATGGTTGAAACAATCCTTAAAATGAAAGACTCAAAAAAGAATAGAGATCACTTACTTGACACATTCTGGTGGCAGGCACTGTGCTGAAAGTACGAAGCAAGTTTGCAGCGATTCCTGGAGGTGGTTCAAAAACAAACACACGACCAGCTCGAAGCAAGTTGGTTGGTATCTGAAATAGAATCAAAAAATTTTGTAGATAAGACTTGGGACTGAACGCTAAGTATCCTCGTCTTTTGAGGTCAAATGGAAATATGGATTGATGAAAAAAGAGAAAGACTTAATACAAGGCAATAAAGCCCTTCTTTGTAAAGGTCTCATGAAAGTAACTCAAGCGGTAAAGATAATGACAATCACCCGGTAGCTTTTTAGAAGATTAATTCAGTCAATAAAAGATAAATAATAAAACTGTACCTTGGGGTTGATCTCCATAGTCAAGAAAAGTCTGAAGTTGGAATGAGGTGTAAGGTTATGCAGTTTTTTCTCTAACTGAACAAGCCACTGAGGAGCCAAGTGGACATTTTTGAGCATAACCCAACGACCGGATTTACTGGCTGAGTTGATGGCTTTGTCAGCTTGGGTGAAGCCTTCAGCTGAACCTGTAAACAATGATTTTATTCATATAACATCATAATCAGAAATATTTAATTATTGGAAATATGTATGGAAACTAGACCTTATTCTATCAAGGTTAATGCTGTTGTCATTTTGTGAGAAAAAAAAAAAATTTTTCTATACATATTGTTTGCATGCATGTTAATTATATTTCTAAAAAATAATTTTCTGTCTACAGAGGGATAGGGCAAGATTCAAATGTACATAGAATGGTTTCAGCAAGCCTTAAATAGGACTAGATTTATTTGAAGCCGAGAAGGAAAGATTAATGCTGTTAGTTCTTACCAATGGCAATAGACGTAATCTGCGTGCTAAGTTCAGCAGCCAAATCATCGACTCTTCCACTAGCATCAAATCCTGGCATTGAACACATCACAACTGGAGTATTAGCTTTGATCTGGAATAGACATAGCAAAATGATACGAACCATTCTTCAATTGATTACATTTAAGGAAACAAGATTTCAAAAATGACGTCAACCAGATAAGTATTTTAATGATTGTTCTTTAATCATCATTACGAATCGAGATATTTTTTGCTTTGATACGCACAAAAGCTAAAGAAACAGAAAAAACTTACTTCATTTTCGACAATTTCTGATAAATTGAGTTCTTTTTCTGCAGAGTGTACAAAGGTTTCACCAAGAACTTTCTCCACAAACATCCGTACTGTTGATACCAATCTATCTGGGCGGAAAGCTCTGATCATGAGTAAGATATAGATGATCTTACCAATCTCAGCTGAAGTACACAAAAAAAAAAAAAAAATCATGATTATTGAAAACTGTTACACTAATTTTATCAGTAATGGGTCTCGGTATTTTAAATTTATAATTCAATAGAAATGTATCAAATAAATAAAATTAAATTCAGAGAAAAGTTTTCAAAAGCATTTAAGCTTCAATTCAATAACTATACAGAATTGATATTTTGAAATTGATCAATTATCCATCTGAATATTATAAACTGTATTTTTCAAGGCCAGATCTGGATTTCACCAAATAAGATAGACGAGTTATTAATCTAAATACTGAAAAATATACTTAAATACGTCTATTCCAGTTGGGGCATACTTTTTTATACTCTGATATTTGTAATAAATTTTGCAAATTTAGTTTTCAAATTCAGGTAAATAAGACAACACGATCAGACCTGTTGGGTTTTAAAGTAGAAATGTGGTCACAAAAGTGAAAAGTAGTTCATGCCTAAATAAAATTCCAAAAAGGAAGACCACAGAAATGAAGGTTTATTTTAGTTCACAAATTCTACATTCATGAAAAGTAGGAGGACTCACTTCAAACTACATAAGTAGGCCTAGTTTTTCAATTATAAACTAGAATACCGAAAGATTTATAATTTTACAGCAAAATCATCTGGGTACCTAAATTGAACGATGCCATTTTATTTGCACTGGCAAAAATAAGAAACTCAGTGTGATAACTTTTCTTCCCGAGTATGCACGGTGAAGAAATATCAAGATAATGTTTTGGGGTTTTTTTTTTGAGGACTCAAATGACCCAGTATAGGATTTTATATTTGTCAATTTCACGCAAAAAAAAAAAGAAAAGGAAAACCATAATTACTTAAAGGTCTTTCTTCAATCCAAACATTTGGTACATTCATTTCTGGCGAAGAACTTTGCAGCCAGTTCACAAATTCCTGGAAAAAAAAAAGAAAAATAATTTTCAACTATGAAGAGTTATAAAACAATTTGTCCATTCTTTGTCTGAATTCAAGTTCCAATTGTCTAATATCAAGTTATTGAATTCCACACCAAATATAAAGTTCATGTCATCTTCCCAGGTATGGTTATCTCAGCTGGCATCCTCAACTCAGTTCTATATTGATTTTAGATGCATGAGTGTTAGCAGAAAAAAATTGCCAAAACTGAAGGTCTATGTGGCCAATTCAAAAAATATTTTCGCACTAATGTGACTGTCAGAAAGTGCTAATTTTTTCAAAAATAGTAAAAAAAAAAATGCCAAAAGTGGCAAAAGAAAAAAAAAGGAAAAGAAAAAAAAAAGGAAAAGAAAAAAAAAAAGGAAAAGAAAAAAAAAAAGGAAAAGAAAAAAAAAAAGGAAAAGAAAAAAAAGGAAAAGAAAAAAAAGGAAAAGAAAAAAAAGGAAAAGAAAAAAAAGGAAAAGAAAAAAAAGGAAAAGAAAAAAAAGGAAAAGAAAAAAAAAGGAAAAGAAAAAAAAAGGAAAGATGCTTAAAATGGTCCAAAAAATGGTCCAAAATATTCAAACACTTCTGTGCTAATTTAGCAATACTTTCACTGCCGAATTTCAATTTTTCAAAAGATGGAATTCTAAATTTTTATATTCCAAAGATAGAATTCCGTCAGAAGAGAGATTTAATATCTATGTTGATGTAGGTATTGGATATAAAAATGGATAGTCATAACAAACAGATTATAAAATCTAGAATCAGAAAGAATTTATTTCAATCAACGAGAGAGAAATAAGAAGAAGTCAAAGAGTAAAAGTACTTACAGGAGAATTAATTTCTGATCTGACATTTCTGAATGCACTCAATTTAGACAAACTGGTCATATTGATGACCTGGTTAAAGAGAAAATAGAGAACAAAAAAGCAAGTTAAGAGAAGACATTACCGTGTTGACATTGCTCAAGATTTATATCAGTGAAAGTGACAGAAAAATTGGAAAGAAATAATACTAATTGATTTGAAGAAAATACATCATAACAATATAAGTTGTTTCAATGCAAGCATCAACTCAGATTTTTTTAATTTATTAGTAACTGCCAATATACATGATTTCATTAACAAGACACTTTTCCGCACCAAACTCAAAATTGGATTTGTAAGTAACATTTTGTGCAGTCGACAAAATTTCAGTAATTCTCAAATTAGATAACAGTTATTCAACATAATCACAGGCATTACCTATCACTTTCTGCAAATGCATAGGTAAATCAGATTCTTTTGTAATAAATGATAATGGTTTCAAATCAAAGCAAGTGTACAGTGCCGTTTTGATGTCATTTCAGACAATATTCTATACCCAGAACTTCTAGAAGTTTCTCTCTAATGTTTGGAAATAGACAATCAAATGAACTGTCTTAACACATAGAATTAGCACAAAATATCAATCAACATTTTATAACAAAAAGCAGAAGTTAAAGAAAGAAAGAGAAATCAAATATACCTGTTGAGCTGTAAATCCCTTGATAGGTTCAATGGTTTGTCCTGCAAGAATGCCTTCATCGCCTCTCATGAAATAATGGAATTCTTTGTCATAACTTGGTTCTCTGAAGAAAATAATACACAAGATCAACTTTAATTCCTTATAAACAAAAAAGTCACTGCATACTTTCATAATTTAAAAAGTAAAACAATTCAAAACGCAGCATGTAGCGAGAGAATTTGTACGTAGTAGTCCCAATTTTTTTTTTTTTAATTGAAATATAAAAAATGTGTGCATGATATTTCCTATATACATCCATAATAAGTAAAAAGTTTCTTACACAGTTTATTTCTGTGATGATTTATAATTTAGGAAAACACCTCCATGAATGGAAATAATATTTGGAAGTAATTTCTATAGATTTATTTTTAATCACACATCTAAGTGAAAATCAAACAGAATGCAAAAATTAGAGTAATAATTCTTGGCAGCAATGCAATAGAATAGAGAGGTAACTCACTGGGATAAACCTTGCAGATGAATTCTACAAAGTTGAATGGCAAAAGTGATACGGTCTTCATGAAGCATACCACGGCCAACTCTGCTGTAAGTTTGCTGAAGTTAAGAAAAATGGTAAAGTCACAAATAATCACAAATAATTATATAATTTAAAAATGTACACATAGGAAAGAAACCAAACAAACATGATCCTTCAACTATAAGCTGGTTTTCTAAACTTTACTAGATATTCAAATAATATGTAGATTGTGACTTTGATTAATTTGAATTAGTAACTATGTGTACAGCCAGTTGAATAGAATACAAGATATCAAATTTTATAAACAGAATGAAGAGTAATCAGTTTTTCAGTGCTAAATACATTTACATTCTCAGACAAAAATATTTTGCACAACTTTTCATTTCGGCATTCAATATAATTCCTAGTTTCAAGAGATAGAAAAATCACAGTTCCTTACTTGGAATAGGTCAGTAATAATGATAGACAATCTCGAAGCGTAATCTTTGACACCATTCAAATGAGGGTTGTTGTATAATACAGAGTGGAAAATGTCCAAGAAAAACTGTAGAGAGTATTGGTATAGGAAGTGAACCTAAAAGAAATAAAAACAGAAATTTAAAAAAATAAGTAAAACAGGATAATAATGATGAAGAATGCAAGGAGAAAGTTGGTTTGTTTTTTTTGTTTTTTTTCCAGCCTTAATCGCCAGAGTCATTACAAGGCTTTTTTGAGAAAATTATCTTAAAATGTTAATCCATCAAAATTTTGTTTAATAAACTTAAAGAAGGAAAAAAAAAAAAAGAAAGAGATCTAATAACCTGTTGTAGTGCTTCGAGAGTGAAGTAAATGCTGCTGCATGACTGAGCAAGTGGAATATATTGTTGGGAGACAGTCTCCACTTCAGCCATTACATGGTCTGTCTCTTCCACTTTACGGGCAACTTCTGCTGCTTCATTTTTAAGTGTCTCCAAATGAGAAATTATACTGAAGAGGGAGGAAAAGAGAAATTAGCAACAATAGTTGAAATTTTATCTTATTTTAAGTGATAAAAATTGAAACTTTTTTTTTTTTTTTTTTTTAAAAACAAAAATTTATTGAAGTTTCTCACAGAAAGACCAGGGAGATCTAAATTTTCATATAAATTTATTTAATTTTAGGTAATAAAATATGACAAAATAAAGACAAAATCTTTGGTTAGACTTAACTGAAATAAATGCACATCACGTGCTGTTCTAAGATATCATTCAATTGCTTTGAAAAGTTGAAGGAATTGCGAAAATGGAAGAGAACATAGTAACAAAAGGAGTTCATTTTCTGAATGGTTGAATGAAGTCTAACATGACTAACTGATGTCTTTCTAAAAAAACATTACAAGAACATATGGGTAATAAATGTTGACCTACCTATCATCGTCAAGAATCTTGCCTTTGGTATCATTAAGGGCTTGTAACAGGGATTTTTCAAGTTGCCTCAAACGAAGCTGAAATTCACCTAAAATGGATTTTAAAAATCACAAAAAACATTAATTGAACCATACCACGGAATCTTAAGACGGAAGAAATTTGCCCTAATGACTACTGTTATGTACATATTATACCCAAGTGGACCGTAGGATACAAACCCTCAGTCACGCTTCCCCTAAAAATTAATGAGAGAGACTTGAATTATTTCTCATACATGGCTCTGCTGTTTAAGGGCCAAAGAATATAATCGTGGAAAACCCTTGCAAAATCTTTGTCCGCAAAGCCAAGTATATATATATATATATATATATATATATATATATATATATATATATATAAGTAGAAAATCAGTACTGAGAAGAAATAGAAATTTACTATAACTAACTTCTACAACATGAAATGATAAACAAACCAATCATCTCAGCATTAAAGAAAATGTTTATTGATCTGTATCTGTAGAATGTTTCTGTGAGGGCAATACAACATAGTTTACATCAGATCATATACTGCCTTATTTAAAGACCAATATCTTGCACCACAAGAATTGCAGAGACTTCCTTCTCCAGCTAGGCAAAGGCAGGGGATTTCTCTTCAGTTGTAAGCTCATGCCATTCCAGGGTGGCTCTCAGAAAGAATCATAACACTCCAAAGTAGCTTAAAGTAGTCAAAAAGACTATCACATTGAGTGGTCAAAAATAGGTCTACTCAATTGGACAGTACTTGTTATACTGACACCAATTTAGCCTTGGTGCAAAGTCAAAAGGCGTGAGTGTCTTCCAGAGTTATGATAACTACTTTCAGCCTTTTTAATCCTAAGATTTCTTTTGCAGCCACTGAATATATTGTATAAGTCAAAGACATGTTTATAATATCAGTTCAGGCATCCTGTTATAACACAGTTCATGTATCCTGATATAGCACAATTCATTAAAGCATGGTTTGCAATACATAAATATATATAGTACAATTCAAAGACATTCATTGTATCATTACAGGCGTCCTTGGATATAGTGTGGTCACATCCTGTCATATGACTAAGTTATAAAAATTCTTATATAATTAATTTGATACAAAGGAAATGATCTGACATTGAGTTTAATGGCAGGGAAAGATGGCCTTCAAGTGAATAATAATAGAGTGAGGATTTTACCTTGGAGTTTGAGCAGATCTGATCTCTTTTCATCTACATCTGGTCTCTCAGCTTTCAATACCTGAAAAGTTATAACTTGAGATCAATACCTCTAAACCTAGGGTCCAAGAATATTTTAACATTTAGATTATATTTAAATACAATTGGTTTTTCTGAATGTCATAAAAAGAATTCTAAATGAATATAAGATTAACCTGTTGTAGGTCTACCTTTGATGAAAGCTCAAACATCTGCATTACTTAAATTGTAAGTGGGGAATGTACACAAAAAAAAAAAAACCAAAACAGTTAGACCAGGGTTTTAGTAATGTTAAAGGAAAGAAGTAAAGTTTATGGATTGAGCAAATTAATGGCGTCATTTTATTCATATGAACAAGAAAGTAGATTCTCAAAAAATGGAGTAAGGGAATTACTTTATTGTAAGTCAACAAAGTCTTAGGGGAAAATGACTTCTGGAAACAAATACAATATAAGTAGAGTATATTTAGAAACAAATGATTGAAAGGAATAATTTTAAAAGTGGATAAAAGAAGTTATACAAAATTATTGGATACAAAGTGAAATTGGCAGAAAATCAGAGAGAATAAATAATTGAATTTTGAAGTGACTTAAACTTTGGCTTTTAATAAAGATATTGAGTAACCAGATAAGAAAGAGGTGCATAGATTATATATGTTTAGATTTATTTACAAATGAAATTTAAATCTTGATTTTGAGCTTTAACTTTTAAAAAATTGGATAAAAAAAGAATCCATCTAATGGATGTTCAAAAAATATCCAATGAATGGAACTTCGGATAAATGAATCACTGTAACACAAGTACTTGAACTAATTATCTTTTATCAAAAATTATCTTTAGATAATTTTTAGATGAAAAATATTTTTCAAAAAAAAAAAAAAAAAAAAAAATCTTTCATCTAAAAAATATCTTAAATTTTGGGCATTGTTAATTGGTCCAAAATGACCATAGTGACCCCAAAAAGCAATTTTTTGAAAAAAAACAGATAGTGCCCAATGGTGTACTTATGCAAATTTTTGAGGCTGTAGCCCAAAAGATGTATCAGGAGAGAACAGAGATGCAGACAGATGAGTAAAAAGAGAAGAATATGTAGCCTACTTGGCAGGTTGGTCTGGCAGGTCTTTTGTAGGGCTATGGTGATTTAATATGAATAAAAACCTGTACTAGCTGGACCTGTGGAAATTCCATAGGTGTTGGCAATAGAGATATCATCATTACTTTCACATACATATTTCTCTAATAAAAGTATATAATTTTTGAAAAAAAAAAATTATTTTCCACTTGTACCAATAAGAGTGGACTTTACTGGGCAAACATCCATAGACACTCTTGAATGAGCCTTTGTACCATGTGACCATCCTATTTACAATGACCAAGCATGTAGATCAGCCTGCCTATTCTCCAGGTCTCATGCAGGGTTTTTTTTCTGACAAAAAAATCATATCGCCCAGGCCTGTCAGAGCCCCAAAGGACTTTTTTTTTTGCAAAATATTTAAAATATACAGATTTTTTTCAGTACAGTTTTTAATATAGTACGGAGTGTTTTATAAGAAGAGTAGGATTTTCATGTCCACATCTAAGATGAGTATTTTGCGAAGCAGATACATACTACATGGTTTTGTTTCTGAGTGGTTGGAATTTATCAATATTAAAAGGGTTGATCTTACCTGATTAAGGCATTGGCTTTGGAGACTGCCACGTGTCACTGTAAAGTTAACAAATGTCACCCTGGAACAGATGTCAGGTGGGAACTCAACCTTGAAATGAGATGAAACAATGAAAATAAGACTTGATTTTTTTCAAAAAGGTTTCATTTTAAACGAGAAGAAAACAGCAACATATGAAGAGCAAGTCGATGCATAAATCCTTTTGTTAAGGAGATGAAATAAGGGTAAGAAATGGGAATATCATATTAAAACCAGAATAAATCTGATCTATTCAAGATAAAAATGATTATAGTTCTTTAATTACAGTCTAAAAACTATATGCTAAAAATTAAAATAGGAATTCTAAAGTACTCCAAGTTCTAAAAATACTGCCATAAGTGGATTTGATGACAGAGGTGACATAATTCCTATCTTACTAAAAAAAATATTTGATTTATGCCAGCAAACCAACTGTAAAAGAAACGAACTAGACAAAAATATTTCGGAAGCCAATGGATAATGTTTTTTTTTTTTTTAAATCATTTTGAACTTATTCACTCCAGAGCTTAGGTACAAGATACCTCAAGGGCTAAGGGTTCAAAGGTTCAAGTCATTGATGTAAATATGATAGACAATGTTGGCAGAATTTCATCAACTGTCCATCCTTGTAAAATCGTCTATACCCAGCCCACAGCTATCATGGTTCAGGTTATAATAAGGTTGGCATTCTTGCACCTCAATTCTCACATCAAAACAGGGTAGGCCTATATTATTCTCCACCCCCGTTTTATGAATATTGCTCATACGTATAGTTAATCTAGTATATAAGGATCTTGCCTGAAGAAATTGAAGACAAGAACTTTCAAAAACCTTTTTGCTATGAAACTGATAGGGCTACCTCACAGTTCCTGGCACACATCAGCATCGAAAATTGATTTTGACAGAAAATACCACTGGAAATGATATCAAAGAGAATGTGGATTCCTCTTCAACCTTAGCAATGTATAATAGAGGAGATATGTGTGGATTCCTTACACACACTAATTGTAGGCTTAGATGAAAGTATTAAATTTGGGAAGTCTCAAAGCAGGTATGCTTGTGAGCAACACTAGATTTATCAGAAATCATTTCATACAAGTAGATCATTCTTTCATAACAGGGTTTCACTTGTGATAAGACAAGTATACAATATTTTTTGCTACCCACAAATTATATCAACAGATATAATTAAGGCTAATAAAACAGTGAAATAGAAAATGAAATACAAAAAATAAGAAACAATATGCAATATTAGCATGAAGAAAAAGGATTTACATTAGGATCCCTTGTAGACAGAAAGATGGTAAAAGCAGGGGACAAGTCGATATCCTGATCACCCAGAGTAATGAGTACACGGCCACCAGTTCTGCGCAATTCTCGGTTCAACACTGGATTTAAGATGGGATCGTAACTTTCCACATCCTGTAAGCAATGGAGAAGTTGAAAATATTACCAAGAAAACAAAAAAGACAGGTCAATGTGACAATAAAATCAATACTGGAAGTAAAGGAAGTGAGCTGGTTCAAGTAAATAAAAAATATCATACATTGTCCAAATTTAAACAGGAAAATAAATTCAGCTTAACTCTAGTAGAATGGAGTATCGTAGGTCTCTCAAAGTTGTTTCTAGAGTCCCAAAAAGTTGATTAATGGGTTAAGATCAAGAGAAGGTGAATATAAAGTACATTATTTGATAAAATGTGTTAAATAAATTTTATAGGGTTCTAAGCTGATCAAAGAGAGAGGTGGTATAGTTTACTTAAGGTTGTTTGAGTAATTTTTGTCAACTGGGATTGCAAAACCATATGGTCAGTGTCATAATTTTATTAATCACTTTCAAATATAGCAGCACTGAGATAGTAAATATCTGTGAAACCTGCCTATATTATGGCTAAGCTTAGCTTATCATGGCATAGGACAGACTCATGAACGTTAACTTGAAAGTATAAAAAAAAAATTAAAATAGAATTGAAAAATATCATTAGAAAAAAAATTCCTGGATTAGTCCCAAAATTTAACCAACTCTTCTTTAGTACATGGCCCACCCTTCAATATAATTTCATTGAAATTCATTGTATACTTTTGGGGATATCTTGTGGACAGACTGATAGGAAGACCTACACATCCAAATACATATACTTTCCGAACTTAGTTGGCAGAGCCAAAGAAATATCCAATTCTTATAATTTAGTTGAGGGTGTAGATTTTAAATTATCTGATACTTTGATATTCAGATTTATATAAATATATAAAGATGATATTTTCCTCTTTAAATGCTGCACTGTTTTGTCAAATATTTTGAGAGAAAAAATTATCAAGCAGTCAATGGAAAGATGAGAAAACTTATTCCACTTACTTGTACCAGAAGGGGATTACCAAATCGAAGGGCACTTTCCAAGTTCTTACGGAAAGCATCATCTAAGAAACTGAAAGGAGAAAATAACTTTTACAGAATCTTAAAAAAAAAAAAAAAAAAGATTTTATAAGGCTTTGCAAAGGCTTGTGGGCACAAGATTTGCCTACATAAATGGGTAAAATTGTTAGTAATGAAAAAGAAAAAAAAAAAAAAAAAAAAAATGTTCTGCAATAATACGGACCTAGTTTTGGTGATTTTCCTTTCTTTGTACTCATTCATGAGATATTCTGTGGCTTGACCTGATGGATCAATGATCAATGGATATCTGTTGAACCTCTTCAACATAATGGCATTTTCAGTGCAGAGGTCATCAGTTGGTAAATTGTTGGCTTGCCATCTCAAACGTTCATCTGCGTTTGAGAGATACTGGAAAGTGAAGAGGAGAAAGTTATTAGCTTTCCAAATTATAGTGTTAAAAAAAAACATGGAAAAATAAGTAACTCATTCTAAAGACTGATTTTACAAGCTTTCAATACATGACTTTTATAGAAGTCGAAACAAAATTAACCGAATACATCATTTTCGACACACAAATATAGGCAGCTTATTGAGAACAGGTTTTAATAGTTAGCCAACATCTGACTTGAGTCATAAATGGGTTAAACAATCACAAGCTATGAGACTGGGGGGGGGGGGGGTCAAGAGTTTTTAAAAAAATTATATACATGATTACTCTCATGAAGTTTTATCTATGAAAATTCGAACAGAACTCTGCATTCGTTGGTTGCTAGAAGTTTCTCCATCTTCTAAGAGTTAAATTTCATTTCACGATTAGCCAACTTCCACTATTTAATTGCAGTGTGGTCACATTTTTCAAAATGATTCAAGAATGTAAATTCAGAAATGAAAACTACCCACACAAACCTAAAAACAGAATTCAGTAAATATTTTACAAGTAGAAACTAGACATCCAGTCAGGACTACTTCAGAAAATAGAGTGGATGGTTGGTTTAGGGCCAAGATTGGGGGTTGGTATGATTAGGCTTAACTGATTTGGCATGGGTGTCAACCATCTGGCTAAGGCTGTTTTCGCGTAAAGTCTAACTCAAAAATCTCATTCACCTTCAAATCTAGGGTTTCAGAAAAAAAAAAAAAAAAAAAAAAAAAAAAATAGATGATGAAATTTAAAATTTGATAAGCCAATGGATCTTATCTCCCTGTAGCGTAACTTAAAAGTATAAATCGAATAACAAGCCAATAAATCTGGATCAATATTAAAATGACACCATACATGTTAAGCATCAAACTTGCTTACTTCTGTTCTTGCAATATCTGTTCGAAATAGAATATTGGCTTGTTGGAGATGTGTAGACCATGCTGTGAACAAATTTTGACGCATTTGTTGGTCAAAGTAGCCTGGAAGAAAGAAAATAAGAAGCAATTAATGAGATATTCACACAGTAGAGAGTTTAGGATTTTCTACCCTAAGACAAAGAGAAAATTCATCACAAATACAAATTATTTTGAAAGTACAAAAATTTAATTCAACAGCATGAAATCTTCAAGTGTAAGAAATAATCCCTAAAACAAATTGAACAAAATATGAAAAAAAATTTCACTTTTCAATAGACTTATTCTCATTATGTATTTATGAATCATTTAGGATTCTTGTTCTAAAAATCCATTACTGGGTGAATTATCAATTTACAACTTAGTCCAAATAAATGAATATACAGTGTTAAAACCAAATGCAAAATCAATTGACTTTCATTATTCTAATCAAAATGGTGATTACTTTGATCTGCATTTACTATAGAAAATGATAAATGATCGAGCAATTCGTTTGAATATAGAAGAATTCCTTGAAAGAATAGATTAAAAAAAATAAAGAAATTTCATTACCTGCATAGGCCATAAAAGCAGAAGAAAGTAGGACGTCACCAATAATGGTGGCCATTTGATTCCTAAAGGTTTCACTTCCTGCTTCCCATCTCTGTTTCTCATTTGCTAAACTCTTCAGCAAAGCAACACTCCTCTCAACCTTTGAGAAAAAAAAAAAAAGAGATTTCTCTCATCAATCAAGACAAACACTACCACAGAATAATTCTATAAACATAAAATATTATACATGATATGGTCGGATCTTCATCTATGTGTTCCTAACATTTCAGCCATGTACCCTCCAGCATTCGTTAGATATTGTTGGTTCCAGAATGTAAAATCACACTAGTCAGAGCACATGCTCGATTTGACAGGACATGTCATAACCATTTCTTGTATATCCAGGTTGTGTTATCGGGATACTTCAGAGTTGCCTCCCTTGCATTCAGTAATCTGTTTTTCTATTTTTTCCTTTGAGAAGATAATGATGAGAGGTTCCCAGATGCTATTGATATCAGTACTCGGTCAGATAATTGGTTTGACTGAAGAAAGCGTGTGCACTGCTTCTATCAGTTGTTGTATTCATCAATTGTTCTCCCCTTCAATAATTTGTATTTCAACCCATGAGGGCCTGTACCCATCCAACTCACATAAAGTGTGGTCTGCCATGCCAATTTCTAAAACCAACAACATCAACAAAGCTAGAAGGTAAAACATTACAAATAAATGATTACATAGACAAGGAAAATAGTCCAACCTTATGCATAATGATTAATTATACCTAATCTAACAATTTCAGACAAGAACAGAAAATAAGAAAAAACAATTTTAGATGACATAAATTATTGAATAGAGTATAACTAACTTTTCCTTCTACAGCGGCCAGATCAGTCTTGATGGCCTGGGCTTGACTGATGAGAATAGCATATTCTTCTTTGTACATCGCGATACTTTTTTCCAACTGAACAATAACAGAGTTGACCTCCTCATATTTAGCACGATTTTCTTCAGCTTGTTTTTCCAAGGCTTTCAGTTCATTTCTCAAAGGTTCCACTCGTTTCAGCATATCAGCATAATTAATCTGTAAGAAGCACATATAGTATCAGTAACAAATTCATGAGGATAAACTTACTTAATTTCATAACATTCTAAAATGTCATCTGAAAACATTGTATGAATTCAAATAATTGAAGGACATAAAAGATTTCAAATTTTTCATATGAACAAGAGCAACACATGAACTTAGAAGTATTTAATGTATGCTTCAACCAAAGAAAGAAAATTTTTTTTTTTGCATTTTTTTCTAAATCATTTTTTAGAATCTAGGACTAAAAAAAAAGAGCTTATATTACTCCATTTAATAAGCACAAACATCTTTGGAAAAAATCTTTCAATATTATTAACAGACCAAATAGATTGATATGAATTCTGTAAAAAGTTTTTTTAAATTGAAAATTATTGAGTATGATGAAAAAATGTTATATACAACAAGTATTACATTTGGAATAAATAAATATGATTCAATGGAAATCTTTTATAAGAATCAATAGTAGCCAAACCAATAATCATTTTTTCTTTTAAGTATGTAGCAATAATTATCAATCAACGACTCCCATCTTGACTTAACTATGTAAGGATGTTTTTCCTTGTATTCCAATGTCATGCAAAAGAGACAAACAAATCCAAAGGTAATCTGGAACAGGAGAACTATCATTTGATAACCAGGAGATACTTGACAAATATACGAAGTTGTCCTTTTGTTATATGAATTTGCACACCAGACAAAGGAATAGATTCTGATCCCTGAATGACATAAGCATGGATATAAGTTCATTATAGAGGTTTAATAATATACTATTGTTTCCCAGTCGTATCTGCTATCAATAAAGAATATAGTATTAAACACTCACCAATGCAATAGCCCATTTAACCATGGGACCACATGCCAAACTGGCTCTATTCACTTTCTCATAATTGTATTCTGGGTTGTTCAGATACTTATTCTTCATCTTCGTACGAATTTCATCCCTAAGCAAATGGAAAGAAATGAGAAAAACCCTTATTTCAAAAATACTTTATATGCATGATGCTTTTTGCACACAACCATGAATTTATCAACTTCAAATACTTTAAAAACAAATGGATCAATTCAAATTTTTCATACAATGACAGCACGTGTGTTTGTGCATGTAGGAATTATATTAGTTGCTGCAAACTTGGCACAGATGTTGCTGAAGAATAATTCAATTTTCATAACTTTATTTTGGATTTGATTATTTCAAGTTCATTTTTATCTATATAATACTATTCAAAATGATTGAATTCTTTGTAGCAGCACCAAATCATTTTCAAAGTGGGAAATATCTGATACCGTTTCAATAAATCAACAAGAGATAATCAGAAAGTTAATGTACATAGATTAATGTACATATACAGAAAATAACTTTTTTTTCTTCAACATAATACTGATAATTAGCACAGATTTTGTCACAAAACTTCCAATATAAACAGGGTATTTTATCATCAAGTCACTTATCTTCTCTGATCCAAAGATCTATTCTAAACAGTGAATTTGCTGGAAGTAAAATCAATGAGAATTTTCAAATATCAGCCAACTGCAGAGGTACTCACGGAATATCATCAGTTTTGAAATTGACAATTGTTGGAATGAAGTTGTCTTTCATGATGATACCTCGCAGAGACTTCCAGTCTAAGTCACTCTCGCCCAGCAGTACGCAGATAGATTCAATAGCAAGCTTGACTGCCGGAGGAGGATGGGCCAGAGATCTCACTTCCACGAGATGTTGTTTTCGGATAGATTTTACAGCTAAAATAGAATGAAGAAAATGAAAATACAAAGGTTTTAAAATGTAATAGAATGTAAAACCGGTCTGGTGAGTGAGTCACTCCATAGAAACAGTCACTTAATCAACGTTTTTTTTGGCAGCATGTTGGAGGTGATCAATTAAAAAATTGGAAGAAGAGGTGATCGATGAATGAGTTACTTCTGCCTTTTATTGAACAATTAAAAAGTCCAAATTTTCTAAAGACCTGCAAAGATGCAGCCAGATATAGACTATGAGACTAATTCAACAAACTTTCATTGGAAACTGAGCCACCCCACCCAGAAACCTGAGGGGAGGATCAGACAAAAACTTTGTGCCCTTTGGCTCTATTGGTGTGACCTATATACATGATAAATAGCAAGCTAGCCAGACAGGCTTGGAAAACGAAGAAACCTGCGTTGACAATTTTGATTGATGGCTTGTAATAAGTGAAATGAAAAAAAAATTCAAATCAAGGGGTTTAATTCATTAGAGCACCACTATGAGCAATACTATTATAAATATGTAACAAAAGCATTCGTGACCTGACTTGGTTCATCTTCAAGTGCATAGTATAATATAACTTATTACAACTTCAACTCAACTTAGTTAAATCGATATTATCTATAGCAAGAACATTTATTTCGGAAAAATAGTTACTGTAGTTTTAATCTAATAATTCTACTTTTTGAAAAAAGTTATTGTTGTAACCAGTCTCTACACAAAGATTTAAGAAAGAGTGCTTCCCTATGGTTTTCAAATTCTCTGAAAATTCTTATTAAAAAAAAGGGAAACTGGTTCAATTCTAATCATACAATAAATTCTTTTTGCTTGCTTTTGTGTTTCAATAAGTTCTCAGTAATATACAGTTCTCTAACTTTCTTGTAATTATATAATTAATCACTGCAACCCACAACTGAACAGTTCAAAGACTGTTGCTGGGTTTAGGTTATTTAAATGTTCTGACATTTATATGTACCTATGTATTCATGTATCTGAACTTTGTCCAACCATAACCATAGTAGAAGCTTGAAATTTTGCACACACACTCCTCAATGAGTAAGTAAAATGCTCTTTCTTTTCAACCCCATCACTACTAAGTAGTTTTTTAGGGAGTGGAGGGCATTACACAGTAAATTTATCCTTTTATTTGTTTTTTGTAAATTCAGACTTTTTTTTAATGATCATTGGCAAACAAAATGCGAGAGAAGTAATTCAGTTCTATTGCCACCACTGCTTAATTTATGAGGTAAAAAAAAAAGAAAAAAAAAAAGCATATATGGATGGTTGCAATTCATGATTTCCCTTGGAATGCAAGTTCTAGTTACCATTTTGTGCTTCAATAACAGCAGGTTCAACCTGTTCAAGGTCTGCAGTAACGTCCAATTGTTTCTCTTTGATTCTTTTGGTCTGTTCGACGACCGCTTGTTGAATTTCTTGTGAAGTCACTTTCTTACGTTCTGCTTCTTGTTGATCTTTCACCTAAAAAAAAGAATCAAAATAAATCAGCAAAATTCAAAGAATTTTAACTAAAATGTTAACACGCTATGAAAAAGTACCTAAACATGGATGCAGCTCTACCATATTTAGCATGCCTACTAAATGGACCAGGCTTAAAACAAAGTTTTGAGAAAAATATTTTTTTCAAAGGGTTCTAGAGGAGGGTTCTATTTACAATTTTACAATGTAACTAATGCCAAAGTAGAACCTACTTTCTGCCAAAATAACTATTTTATTTTATATGATTATATGTTATCTAAGGGGTATAAAAAGAAGGGAAATCCACCCTTTAAGAGTACTTTTTCTAAAATCAAAATCAAATTAAAAAGAAAAAAAAAAAAAAGCATTCAAAATGTTTTAGAGGGGGACTATGATGTAACTACAATGCAAAACTGGACCCTTACTTTTCACTCAATATATACGTAAGCACTAGCTGACTAACCTTAATGTGGAATGGATATTCAACAAGTAAATTATAAAATAAAGCATTTTTATGCCTTCTTTTATGAGAGTTCCAATTTCCTTATCATTCAAGTTACTTACCATTTGTTTCAGTTTAGCATTTGCAGCAGCATTTTTCTCTTCTAACTCAATACGTTTAATGGACAGAGATTTTTGCAGTTCTTCTACTTGTTCGACTGTCTCACGAATTTTTTGAAGACCAACATTTAAATGTAGTTGTTGTTCCTCAAGGTCTGAACGCTTCTCTTGGTAGAGCTTTACCTGATAGTATAAAAAAAGGAAAAAAGTTACTTAAATCAGAACTAATTTCAGGCATACATATCTGGCAAGAAACAACAGAATAGATTGTAATTTGTACTTTTCAGTCACTGTATAGTATAATAAAGCAAAACCAGGTCAATTTAGCTAAAGATTAGCTTTTGGTAGATGCCAAAGAGAACTCTTTTGGGAGGTCACATTATCAGATTCTAATATTTCAATAGGCTTTGAAATTGATATCTTTAGAGGGAAAAACATGGTGAAAGTTGTTACTTACAAAGTGATTGATAAAGTCCAAGTAATGCCTAGGTGTTATGGCCATGGTGCGCCCGCCACGTTTTGTGATGCGTGTATTTGCTTGATGTAATGTTTGGTGAACAAATACAAAAGCATTAACCACTGCATCTCTGTGTGTAGGGTTGGTTGAAAGCTCTTCATAAACAATCGGTAAGTAATCAGGAGCCATGTACTGAAAAGAAAAAGTATTATTAAAGGACTACCTATGTCTGCTGAAATGACAATGAATATAAATGGGAGTCTAATTTACGAGAGAGTATCGTAGATGTGAATTGATACTGTTAGAATCCACTGATAAAGAAAAAAGAAAACACTATCACCTAACTGATGTAAGTTTACTAAAGTTATCATTGATATATATATTTCTAAAAAAAAAAAAAAAAAATATAAAATTATTCAAATCAAAGCAGACACTATATATTTTTGAAAGAACTCCTATTAAAGGATTTTCAAAGTTATTCCAGTTGGCAATTCTGAAGTTAAATTTTAGGGAAGAATCAAAAGTATAAGTAAAACAGACTTACATTGGTCTTTTCTAGATCTATTTTGTTGGTGAACTCTCTACCCACTTGATACAAAGCCCCATTAGACCAGTCACCAAACCAATTCAATACGCATCTGGAAGAAAACACATAAACACAACGTTCATTTTAGTGTGAAAAAAGCACATAAATTATATAGATAAGCAGACATCATAATTATATTTACACAATGTCTAGGGCTTTAAACAATTTGCAGTAGTGTAAACAATATAAAGATTCTTCCTAAAATTGTTTACATCTGTTGATAGATTAATGCAATATGTAGTGTTATTCTATATTCCTATATATCACTCTGGACCTTACAACAACTATAACCCCCCTCCTCCTCAATTAGGGCTTTTTGTTATGATGATGATGATGAATTTTGTCAAACCATTTACAGTTTACAAGAGAGAGGTAAAGTTTCATGACAAATTTTTAAAATATCAACTATAAGAGATATTAGAACAAGTCAGATTTTAAGTATGAATTGTAAATATCCTAAAAGATTCATGTAACCAGAAGAAAATACAAAGTTCAGGTATTTTTACCTGTTGAATAAAGCAGGTGATGTGGCAGCTCTGTCTTTCAGACCTTCTGAAGATGGGTTCATAGTAAATACAACGTGCAAGTTTTTCATGACCTGATAAAAAAAAGAACAAAAACATTTAGAAAAGTAAATTCTAAAACAAAAAAAGAATCAATAGAAATGCAGATAAAATAAGCTTCCCAAAATAAATATAAAAATATCTTCAAAGCAAACAATTAAGATACTGTAAGACAAAAAACAATCAGGTATTCTTGTCCAGAACAATTTTTCCAAAGTGAACGATAATTTCTGTCATGGCAGTCGTAGGGTCAACTTAATAAAATTTCCATTTTATTACGATTGATGACGACTTGTTTTCATGAGCCAGGGCTTTTATCTCGCAATGGATAACAATTACTCTTCATCACTTTCCACAGTTAATGGGTCAATCATCTTATTTACATTATAACATATTACATTTCAATACATTACATCAGTATATTTTCAGTTATAATTTTAAGTGTTCTCCCAATTACTCATTTAGACTAGCAGGATTTACAATAACAAACCTCTCCAACCCAGCACAATGAATTTAAGCAAAAAGTCATCCTCACTCTCATGTATAATTGTATGTACAATTTAATCAGTTGAATCAAACCAGTTTTCAAATGTTTAAATACTGGCTATCATATTTTAAAACTAATTTTTGTGCAATGCTACCATATATAATAAATAAAGAGTTTACCATATTACTATCCTTGATGGTTATAAAGAATATGCAAGAGTTAAATTGTATAATAAGAGTTATAATACCCGAGTTTTTAGCATTAAATGACTCTTTAAATTTGTATACCGTGTTATATCTTGAACTGTACAGGTTAAATGTTATAAAATATATTCAGAAAAGTTATGAGATATTTAAAAATTTTGAGAAAGAACCAGATTTTGTGATCGTTAGCACGATACATGAAAACAACTCATTTCAGGAAATAATCAATTGAAGAAGCAAACTTTCTATTGATGACAACATACTCCAAGCACTAATTACAGAAGAAAGTAATCCAGAATTGAAAAAAAGTATCGCTTAAAAGATTCAAAATCAAGTCACAACTGTCTTGAATCATGACACATTTGTTGTATGGAACAATAATCAGAGCTATCGTGATTTTTTCTTTTCAATGTAAAAATTCTGTACCACCAAATGACTTGAGTACCAATTTGAGATATTTCTTCACGTACATTATGCTGCATAATTCCATCGTTTTCTCTGAAATAAAGACTTTAGAAGAAGCATATTTGAAAAAAACTTTTGTCAGCATTCTTCAAGAATTTTCCCCTGCCTATAAAGGTTAATGCTAATGAGTAAACTAGGTGATTGAAAAATAAATAAAAAAGATTCGAAATAAGTTGTTGAATTGCACCTGCTGAGTGAACCACTTGTAGAGCTCCTCACTTGAGTCTAGCATCAGACCTTCTCTCTGGGCTCCTTCTTTGCACTGGGTCATCAGAGTGGTATACTCATCACCTTCAAATAGACCTGGGACCTCACCATTAGCCAGCAATGTGTTCATTCTTTCAAGGAAGCTGGAATCTAGTACATTTGATTCATCCATTATGAAGGCAATTTTTTCATCCTAAAAATAAACAAAATGAATTGAGTAGATCTTTAGTCCATTATACTTTTGCAAGGACTTCAGAGAAAATAATGCCCTAACTTAAAAGATAAAGACTGCAAACATTATAATTTGAATAGAAGACAAACTTCAGAATTTTATTAGTGCCAAGTATTTAATCAGGAGAAAAGTACACAGTGAATTGAAGGTGTAATAAGAAAAAAAATTAAACCAAATGGGCAGAATAGAATAAAAATCCTTGAAATAAAAACAGCACAAGCATTATTTTTTGTTTATTATTCTTAATTTCTCTCTCTCTTTTTTCTTTTTTAACCACTGTAGTTACTTAAACATTTCATCAATTAACTTGAATGGAATTACAATGCTTACTGTAATTGAAACTTAATAAAAAGGTGATAATTGTACTCTTTTCCTTAGAGATAGATAAGATAAATTATTTCACCAATCAACCAGACAGATCAATTATTGATATTTCATCATTTTCTATACATCATTGGTGAGGAGGGTACAAATTAGACTATTGCCTGACAAGCAATACCCACCCTTCCAAACAAGTGAAATCAACATTTCAACATTTATAGAGTAGACAAAAAATACAAACATGATATTTACAGAACAAACAATACAACCAAATTGAGTTGACAGTAATTAATGAATATGATTCAATGAAATATTTTTGATGGTTGTTTTGAGACCTCTTTGGCTTATATACAGTAGATCTGTTTTTGGAAAAAACAATTTGTGAAGTTATTCCAAGCAAGTATTGCCTTATGTTTAATAGAATTTCACCCATATTTTTCTGTATTTTTGCATGTTGGAAATAAAGAACCTTATGATGAATTATCTTGTATTAATCCATAGCCATTTTTTACTTTAAAAATAAATGAATAACCTTACCTTGCATCCTGCTCGACGAAGCACAGCTCTGAGATCTTCATCGAAATCAGAAGCCATGTACTTGTTGTGCACTTTGATTTGGTAGACACTGAGACCATTCATCCAAGCTACAAATCTGGACAAAGTAGTCTTTCCAGCACCACTGACACCAATCAAAAGCAGATGACCTTGTGACTGCCTGAAGATACGATCAATACGCAGCACATGATCCAGAACTTCATCAAACAGTACCAAAGGAACATCAAGTTCTTCTTCATAGAAAACCTGAGGAGGGAGTTAAAAAAAAAAAAAAAAAAAAAAAAGGCATGGTGAAATTGTTAAGAGAAACTTCATGCAATTTGTCAGTTATAATCATTATTTCACAGATTTTAATGGGCAGATCAAACTATTTTTATCAGTACACAAGTTTAGATTCCACGTTCTTCAGAAAAATGAAGTGATTTTTTGATAAAGAAATAATACGAAGAATAATACTGAACACACAATAGCATGCTCAATAGAAAAATGAACTCTGCACAAAGATTTTCACCAAATTCACTCAAGAGTTATTTGGAATATTGAACTCATTTTTCGTTACTTTTTGTTATCATAATATTTTGGCAGATTAGTTCTACAGTCTTCAAGTGCATAATCCATGAAGAACACTCTTCTTCCAGAAAATGGTTGTGAAAAGAAACAGAGGTCACTATACTGACAGGCTCAGCTCATTGAAAATAATGAGATACAAGAGTGATTGCATATTTATACATGGACACCCTGCTGAGTAGAAATATCTATGCTGGCCTGACTTAACCATCTGTCTGACGGGTTAATGTATACCGCTTCAATTTCCTCACCCTTCAATGATATTCCCTATCTATCATCTCATCCCAGAGAAGGTAATGTAAGCGCCCCCCCATCTCCAGACATGGTCTGCTACAACAGACTTTTCCACTTCCTCTTTGGATATGTTCTTCAATTCCAACTTTGAGGGAATGGCTAGTCTCAAATTCGTTTCAGTGACTTTTCCCTCTGTACAAAGATGTATTAAGAATTGATAAGTAGCATGTTGGCTTCAGATAAAAGACGGGAAGTGTCGAAGTTCATATATACCAATAGATTAATTTCTTTGCTATGGTCCTATAGAGTTGTGACAGTTATTAATTGAAATTCAATTATAGAAGTGATGTCTTACTTCTGGGTAAGAAGAGTCTTCAGTTATAGCTATAGTCATCTAAGACTGATTTCCATTCAATGAATAAAGTATCAGTTTTAAGATTTATTAAATCTTACTTTAAATGGACCCTATGAGCAAAGTCACTGAAGCTAGTTGACCAAAGACATAAATAAAAAATGATACTCTAAAATTTTTTTTCATTAACATTTATTCATTAAAGTAATGTCCTCTATTCATTGGAACCTTGTTGAGACTCTGGAAAATTGTTTTGTAAAGTCACATTTTTTAACTTAGAAAATGGTATCACCACTAAATCCCATACTATTACAGACGATAGTAAACCAAGCAAATAGGAAGCAAATCAAAATGTACAAAAAAACAAAGTCATTTACTTTTAGGCGAGCCTTAACATAATCTCTCAGTTCTTCTCTGTCCACAGGAATGTAATCCTTTGATAACCAATTACTGAACAGAATAGGTCTTTTCAATGCTTCGTCTTTGTTAACACTTGGGAAATGTTTCAATGCTACAGCATCCACATTTTCATCAGTCCATCTTCTTTCTTCATCTTCAACCAATCTGAAATGGAAATAATATGATCAAAGTAATCTTCAAGAATCATATCATTAATGAATGCGGGCTAAAGATGAAACGATGTAAATAAAAAGTACGTTTGAAATAAAAACTCTAAATTCTAGTGCATAAGGTGAAGAATTATGATTTACTGCTCTAAAATATTAGATTGAAGAAAAAAAAAAAGAAGATTCCAAATTAGAAAGTTTTACTCAAACATGAAACAGACCACTTCAAAAGTACATTGATTGGATTGAATTTTTTCATTAAGACAAAAATAAAAACAAACATGCATAACTTCTTTGATACAAAGTGAAATTCAAGAAAATGAGAAATTAAAACTTTCTTTAAAAATCACAATGTTTTGATCATCTTCAAATCCTGGTATGAAAGTATTATGTATTTCATAACATGGACTTCAAATCATGCACATGAATCAAGTCCACTTGGATAGCACAATAGTTAGTACATCAGTCTTGCACGCAGAAGGTCCTGCATTCAATTCCAGGTATGAACAAAGAGTGTGGAAACTGGGGCTATGCAAATTAAGATTCTGAAGGTGTATCACATTTGCAACAGGCTCTCTGCTAGTGAATGAAGCCCACATGGAACGGACACTGAACGTAAGTTGCAGAAAAGGATGTTGAAACATCTTGCTTTTTGCAGAACTTCCTTCTCACCCCAACCAACATTAGATGCTAGACAATACAAATTGCTTTGGGTCACTAATTAGTCAAGTGATACTTCATAGACACACACACAAACATAGATATATGTATATCTCCACACACCAACCAATATTAACAGATTGTTCAACTTACCGATCTTGGAATAATCTGAGAGCTTCATGTGCCCACATTCTGACAAGTCCCTCCACTGAGAGGGTTTCCAGAGGTCTCAACGCTTCACAGATGCCACGTACCCAACGTGTCATTTCTCGAGGACTGTAGATATAATGTGGCTGCATGTCTTGAGTAAATCTTTCCTGAAAAATAAAGATTTCAAGATATTTAATTCTACATCCATTTTGGATGAAGCAAATAAGTTACGAACTTCACAAAAATTATTCAATATTCATTTTTTTAATAATTGAATATCTCCTGTTTTTCCCCACAATCAAAATTTAAATATAAGCATTTAATACTGGCAAAGTCTAAACTAAGAGACTTGTTGAATATGTTGATGTCATTCATGTGAATAGCATGTATTGAATGACAAACTACAAATCATTGAATCATTGTCAATTCTTCTTAGCATTAAAAATAAACACCACAAAACTGCAAATATGAAATTTAAACTAGTTATGTTTACACTTAATCCAATCTTTAGAATAAACAGAGCTCCTCCTTTTCTAAATCTGCATATTTCTTCAAATAGACAGTTTTTAAAAGCAATTTGTTTACAAGGGTCTGGTTTATGTTTCTTAATGAGAATTTTGCCTTACAATACAACTGACTATGTCAAAATGCACAGCATTATTTCAATTGTCATTTTTACAACTGCAAAGAATAATAATTCTATTAATAACATTCAAGTGTTTTACATAATGTAAGTTCAAAGAAATGTTACCTGTGATTTGAGGTAGAAGTCTACCATAGCATTAGTGAGTGGCTCAGCGAAGGTCCTTAAACTTGGTACAAGACGCAGCATGGCTCTGTTGAAGGTTCCATAAATCTGTGTGAGGGATATTTTACCTGGATAGTCAACATAGACCACAGGAACATGACGCAAGAAGCTGAAGAAGAAATATTAGAACCAAATTATCAAAAGAATATCAAAAACCAAACAATACAGTAAACCCCAGTTGCCAACATCAAATGGTTCAAAAGAAAGGATCTAATTGAAACTATCATGTGCTGAAATAGTCCGATTAATATCAGAACATTGAAATTCCACTCGTGGATATCAAGTCTTTTTAAATGACAAATTTTAGATTCATTTTTTAGAACTTTAACATTCATAAAAGGATGGAAAAGTTATCTGAAAATACATATACTTTGGGTGTTTCACTAGAAATTAATATTTTACTCGCAATAATGTAATTCCTAACAGATTTTAGACTAAAATTGATATTACGATGTAAATAAATATTTTGAAGGAAAAAAGGAAAATTTGAGACAAGCGTATAATAGATTTTATCGAATTTGAACAATTCACAAGATAGATGTTTCCTGAATTCTTCTGAATCTGTATGTATATAACAACTAACTCGAAGACTATAGACAAAAATATTTGTTTCTGAAAAACAGAACTTGAATTTCTTTCTCTTGCTCTACATTACAATTGAAGCACAATAATGGAATACGTACCGATGTGAAAGTGGCTTTCTGCCAGGATCTGTTGGGGGGTTACATGCACCCACAAATTGTATACGTTCAAATTTCACCCAGGCTTGGTCACTGAGGCGGTAGAATCCACCATGTTCCATCATCTGTCGTAAGAATGAGATAACTCTCTGCGTTCCTGAAGAGAGAAAAATTATTTGTAGACATCAGGATATTATTCATATTGAAATTTCTTACCATATGATACGAATAACAGTTTTACAATTGTTGAGATAATAGAGCATCAAGTTAACTTTGGGTTACTATGCAGCATATTGTCTGTAAGAATAAGGATGTTTCTCAAAGGCAAACTCCATTTACATTAAAATATCACCAAAATTATTCAACCAAAACTACTTGTAAGCTTAAATGACAAATCCCTTACATTGAGTTAATTCTAAGTCCATGATAGAACCTGCTTTAATCTATAAATCTTCTTTGTTTCCGATTTAGAATATGAATAATTACTCTTAATTCTAATTGTTTAATAGAAAACTTGCCATCACTGACAATAATTGAATAACAGTAGCATCAAAATTTGAAGTCATGTAAAGAAAATTCTATCAAAGAATAGATATGGTCAGAATAAATTCTATCTAGGATGACAGATATTTTCCACAGGATAACAATAAAAATAGAGTAAAGAAACATCTGGATTCAATCTAGATATTATCAATAAGTCGGCCCGGAGAGTCCCCCCACCCCGCGAATCAAAAACAACATTTTCAGAAGGGGGTCAAATAGAGTACTGATGCCTATTTTCAAGCCTACAGACAAAACAGTATGACCAGGAGAGCGTGCTGGGACACGCAAAGACCTGTATATATAAAGGGATAGAAATCCCCCCCCTCACGCCACATTTGGTGGCTATGGTCATTCAACTATTAAAAAAGGAGATGACAATTCTCTTAACAGCCACACCATTTACCTGAAATAGTATTGCTAAATTGATATACTCACCATACATGTCCTTATCGGGCAAATTGATTTCATCACAGAAGAGTACTAGCCATTTGTTGAGTTGGATAGGTGAAAGAACAATACCGTTGGGGGTACGTCTGTATTCACAGTAGTGATCAAAGGTCTTCAATAGTAATTCTGGAGTGGTGGCACTGGAGAAATTCAAACCAACCACCTGGAAAATGATTTTGCCATAGTCAACAAATATGTAGATACACTGGTAACTATAAAATCAAAATTTGGATAATTCATGCCCGAATCAAAAAGTGAAGAAGATGTTCACAACACAAACAAAACTGCTACGTGCATGGGTGTTCACAGCCATTTTTCCCCAGGGGCGGAGCAAAAGGATATATTCCCGAGGGTGGGGATATGAGAAAATATACTTGGTGAAGGTTTACTCTTTATTTCTGATCGTGGAAAATTTTAACCTGATCACCCTAATAATAGCGCAATGTCTGATGATTGCTTATTTGGGTCATGTAAGATGAGTGTTCAAAGGGATAAAATCAACAGAAATAACATGCTGTTTGTAAAGTAAGAGATAAATTTGATGAAGATCCGAGAAGAATCCAGTTTTTTTTTTTTGATGATTAGCTGCTCTCAACTTGTGGTCTATAAATTGTCTGCATATGACAATGATTTTCTTCTTTGTTTTGTATAGCAATAAAAAAAATAATTTACAAATTCAGGAATTCTTATTCTTCAGAGATGTATTACTTATATTACTAAAGTAGAGTAAATGAGTTGAAGTACTTTTCCGGGATGGGAGGAGTGATGCATCCCCCCCTAACGGACACTCATGACTAGATGGAAGAAATAATATCTGAATGAGATTATTTGGCTACAGGTCAAACAATTTGTTGCAAGTGTTCAATATTTTTATGATATTATCTATAGTTTTACTTTAAAAACAGGAAATCAAAACCTGCAGATAATTTGTTTCCATTGATTAAATATTCAATAATCAAAATGTATACGGGGAGAATATTTAACCAAGTCATATACCTCGCTTGCTTAAACCATTTCAGAATCTAATTGAAAATTGTCATTCAGAATGAATTTTACAAGACGTTGCAATGACGTTTTATAATACAAAGTCTTTTAAAGAATTACCAACGACAAATAGAAAAGGCAATACTTACTTCCATGTCAGGCAGTGCACGGAGGGCACTGAATAATGTCATAGTTTTGCCAGAACCTGGGGGTCCACAGAGAACCAGAGGTTTGTGTTCAGCCAGCCAAGTGTATAGGAGAGACTCGTGTCTAACAGTATCAACAGTTGGAATGACAACATCAGGTGCAGCAACTTTGTGAGTCTCAACTTCAATCTGAGGCACTTTGGCTTGCCAAGGCACCCATTCACCAGAAATGGCAACCTACAAAAAAAAAATGGATGACAAAATATCAGACAAAACAGAAGTAAGGAAGATAATCGAAAGCTTTTATTTATAATTAATTACTTCAGAAGAATGTAAAAAAAAAAAAATCATTAACGTAAAATTTTACTGATGAATTAATTCAAATTTTAGTTGAAATTATATGCAAGCTATTAACTATTTGCTTCATTAGATCTTTTAATGAATAGATATGCAATAGAACAGAAACTAATAAGACTAAGCCAACACCTGCATTAAATTTACGCATATCTATATATATATTTTTTTCCAACTATGTCAGAGAAATTTTCTCTAATTAGATCTTATAGCATAGTAATGACAAATACTCAAAGTCTTATTTAAAAAGATGCAGATAAAGAAAAAGACCCTTTTACCTCATAATCAATGATTGGTAGATTGGTTGATGGTGGCAGAGTAATTGTTGTAACACCTCTGATGAATTCTCCCAGTTCTTGGCGTATCTTGAGTCTTCCATCACCAGACATAGACCAAAGAAGACTGTAGATCAGATATTTTGTCATATATCTTTCAAGCTGATCTTGCTATAAAATGAAAAAATGAAAGAGAGCCATTAAACTGATAGCATAAATTGCTGTAAACATCACATTTTATCCAATAAAATTTTCATTCTAGCTTAGTTGCTATTTTTTAAGGGGAGTTTAAACTCTTCACTATTTCTAAGTACACCTACAATAAATGTATTACTTTTTAAAATAAGGTTTTTTGATAGAAATGGTAGCAATATTTTAGTTTGCAATACATTATTCAAAACAGATGCTCAGATTGTGTAATGCCTCACACACTGAAGGAACCAGGTTTGATTCATAGTATGAGCAATCATTAGGACAAATTTCCCCGTGTACTCAGCAGCTAACTGAGTAAACCCAAAGTTGTGTGATTAGGGTGGAAGAAATTGGGAATGGGGTTATGCCCTCCCTTATTTGAAAGAATAATAATGAATGAAAGAAGAGTCTTTGGACGGCTCCCAACTGCCAGTACAGTTGGAGTCTTTGACAAACATATATTGACTTTCACGCAAGCACTTATAACATTTGTTCGCCAAAATCCAGTGAATTTTTAATCACAACCTGCTGATATTACTACTTGAAATCATGTATAACCTTCTTTTGACACTGTCGACCCAGCTGACCTCTGCCCTGCTCTAGCCCCACATTCTGTGGTAAGTGTGATCATTAACCGCTCGATAAGGATGGATACTATGTATGTCTTTGGCTGTATGTCATTCTGCAACTAGAGAAACAGTAAGAAAGGAGCAATAGGTTTTCTTTTGGGGAAACAGTAGTGATTTTACATCAACACCTCTCGATGGATGGAGCTGTGCCTCTGCCTCCTATGTCATCTTTGGCAGTACGTTAAGTATTGATTCAGTTGGGTTTCTGGGTATGGAGAATCCAAGCGTCAATTATCTCACAGACATATTTAGTGGCGACTGGTGGAACCAGCATTGTGATCATGTGGAGAATCTGAACGAAGCTAATTTGTCATTGAACCAGATCATTTCGATCCTCGAGAGCCCATAGACAAGTTGGGGCCTCTTTGAGGAATTGGCCAATTCAGGTCATTAATCAATACTTATTTCATTGCTAAGGAATGCCAACACCCTAAATTTCTATTTGTCAAGTAAATTTCAATGTATCTAGTCTCTTGGCTCAAAGTTTGTCAATTATGGCTATTTTAGATGATTATTCCTAGTCTCTAAGAGATCGTGATATTCACAATTCCAATCCACTCAGACTTTCATTTTGATCCAGCACTTTTAGTTGACAAAAGATGTAGAGCCCCATCCCCAGGATCCTTGTTCCGATTCACAATCTGTATCTCTCAATTCAGGGTGTCTATCCTTCTCTTGAGAGAGATACTTCCCACCTGGGATTTCTCTGAAATGCCCGACTCAAGTGAATTGATGGATGGCCTTAGAAGCAAAAGGAATGCCCTGAATGGGTGATACTCATAACTGTAGTATGGGTGTTTGCAAACAAATTAACAACACTGAAACTCAACAGACAACAACTCAAAAGATAGTTTCATGTTGGTTTGATTGAGAGATTCAACAACCGTGCCGTAGATTATTTACTTACCCTAACTTGTAAAATCTGATCTGACCAGTATTACAGCATCTTGCAACATTTACATAAGCACTATTTTTTTCCGTTTGAAAAATCTTAAATTTAGCAAATTCTTCAATTCTCAGGGATAAATTGATTTATCTTGAAAGTGATCTTTATGCAAAGGTTCAACATTCAAAATTATTACCAAGCAATTTTTTTATGGATATCCAGAGAAAGACCTTAGTAAACTATTTGTCAGAGGAGCATTTTTTATGATTCAAAAATATTGTTCAAAGATAAAGTAATCAGATAAGAATCCCATGCACATAAAATATATGTATATAAAGTAAGATAACCATTCTAATAAAGAGAATCCTTATTTTGTTTGTTGACAATGGCTGATGACACAGGCATAAGCCTTACCTGCATTGGGAAGTCTGGATGGTTGTGGTTATATCCAAGGACATTTCTGATTCCTTGATTAATCAATGAAAAGAGAGCATTCAGAGCTCTCAGTCGGGTAAAGTCCATGATGTGATCCAAGGTGTGGCTATATTCCATGCAACGAATAATAAGGCCATCTGATGAGAAGCTAGGAGCAATGATGGCTGCAACATCTCTTTGAAGCTGAAATTTAAAAAAAAGAAAAAAAAAGAAGACTTATAATAAAAACATTGAAATGAAAAGTATTTATAAAACATTACTTATTTCGTCTTTGTTGAATTTTCAATTGAAATGTATACCATTCGATGCAATTCTCACTATTTCAGCAAATCTACTGACTTCCAATTGATCTTGATCAAACACAAAGCTAAGTAAATAATTAAACCACCATAGCATCAAAATTTCGAGTCATGTAAAAAAAGTTCCATTGAAGAACAAATATGGTCAGGGTAAATTCTGTTTATGACATCACAGGCATTTACTATTTGGAAACATCTAAAATAGGGTATAGAGATTCTAGAGAATCTAGATGTTATCAATAAATCCATCAAAATAAAGCCCAAAACAGCTTTTTTTCCAAAACCCCCAAAACTAAACATTTTTATAAAGGGTCCAGTGGAGAACTTCAATTTTCAAGTCTGCAGACAAAATGGTATGCCAAGAACACAAACATGCAAACACTTTGCCACTTTTGATGGCTATGGTTGTTCAGTTAAATGATACAAAAAGTTTTTGAAAAAAAAAAGTGTATTACAATTTGGATCAAGAAAAGTATTGCTATCTTAGAGATGGATTTACCTGTAATGTTGGAGAAACTGTTTCTTCATCTTTCTTCTTGTATCGATAATCTTCATCACCTTCTTCAACAGGAACATTGCGCAAAAGCTGCAAATAGTTGTCGAAGATCATTTCTGTTGATAAGACATCTTCACTGAACCAAACCATACCACAACGACTGACAGTGGCAAGCGTGGCATATTTCAGGTCTTGGACTTCAAACATGATTCTCACCTATAAAAGAAGAAAATAAGAGAGACTGAAAGAATATATTGATGACATGATGACAGAGGGTAATTAGCAAATCCATAAAGTTAAAAATACACTATAAGTAGCATTCCAAGGGAAATCATGAACCCCCACAACTTATATATGCTGCTTTTTACCTCGTAATTTAAAATCAAGTTACCTTGATGAAAATACTTCCAGTATGGTTTGAACTATTAATTTACAATTTAGAAAAAACAAAAATCAAACTTTCCCTTATTCAGTAAGGAATGTAACTACAATAAAAAAAGCGCGGTTGGGGCTGGGCAAAGTCCAGATACATAAATATCAAAACACATGAATAACCTAAACCCAGCAACAGTGATTTTACTAGTCTGATGGCAGGACTGAAAATAATTCCAATATGTTGTAATCAAAATATCAAGCGGAGCAGCATTTTTCTATGCATTATAAATAAAGATAAATTAAAACAACTCTTGTATTGATAAGTTGGATAATTTGCCCTTACAGTTTATAGATCTTCTGATTTTACTTTCTCCAAGATTAGAAGTAATATTGATTTTTTCCAGCCATTCATTCAAGAAACTCATCACTTCAATATTTAGAGGAAAGATGATAACTCAAGTAAATATAAAGATCAGTTCTAACTTTAAAACTGATCAGCAGCATCAAGTGTAGACTTTGAAATGAAACTTCTAAAAGATTAGGTTCTTTGAAAGAACTGAGATTTCCAATTGAGTATACAATGTCAAGTGTAGTTTTATGCTTTATATAAGTTTGCAGAAAGGATGTCTACTCAAAGGATTAATATAACACACACAAAATTTTTCAACAACAATTTTTTTTTTCTTTCACTTTCTAACAGTTCTTTAAGAGTTCTCAAATCAAACTTTTCAAATTAGATTTACAAAATCAAAAAGAAAATCAAAATATCAAAACTTTTTCTAAAGAGTAAAATTTTCTCTAAATAGAAATTAGTAAAAATTGTCTTCCTCTGACATGGAATTTTTTAATACAGAAAGACCTGTTGAATTTTATGAAGAGAGGAAGATCAATAACTGATACTTTTCAAATTGAAGTCATTTAACAACCGTATGCCTGTGTTAAAATTGGTGAAAACATTTACTTGTATTTTGTATAAAGACAGGAAGTTTCTAATTCAATCTTTAGCATCAATATTAAACATTACCTCCATCATACATAGCTTTATAAGCATTGAAATTTTCAAATGAAAAGGTTGAAATACATTTACTTCTACAAAAGCAAAATATCTTTTAAATTTTCTTTTATATTCTTAAATCTATTAATCAATAAAGACTCTTACATTTGGGGGAATGCTGAGACGTTCGCCATTGGGTAATGTCAATAATCTGTTGTCATCTAATACAGAGTTGAGATTTTCAACCCATTCAGGGTCGACATCACCATCAAAGATGATCCATTGTCGCTTCATCATCTCACCTCGGACATTGTCAATGATTCTGAAAGTAAGTTTTTCATGAAAAAGTAAAATCAGAAGCAGAAAAAAATCACGGTTCGAATTTGTTTCATAACTCAGTGGCAGCAATAAGTATTTGTACAGTATGGAATATTGAACATTTCATCCAATAATTTTCTTCATCCATGTTCTGCTAGGTTTAAGTATTAATACATTTTTCAGCTTTCACTGGTAAAACAAATTTTAATCCAAAAAACAACTAAATGAATTAAGATAAAAGGTAAATAATAATCAAAAATGAATATTAATGGCTTACAATATTTCATGTAATACAAAATAAATAATAAAATACAGTCTCTAATTTTGGAGGGGTTCAGGACTTTCAATCTCAATACATCGGGCAGTTATGCATTGAAAGGCACAATACCCCAAGAACTGGAAAATATCAAATTATTGATAGCTGATATTTCTTCCAGTTTACAGAAACCGTATTTTGGACAAAATCATGTTATAAGCTGTATGAAATTCAACTTCTATGGAATTCAATGAGGAAAAACCAACTTACTTTCTGAGAATATGGGTGAAAAGACCATCAGTCCATTCTCTTGTGTTTGGATCCAGGTTGCCATACAAAGCATCTTTAGATATGGACTGGCAAGAAAAGAAGAAGGGGTGAACATTTTCATAGAACAAAAAGCTTTTTATCTTTCATTTTAAATTCATGTTTACAAATAATTGGTTGATCCGAACAGATAATTATAAGATTCAATTTTTTTTTCTTGAAAGGTGATCCAAAAGTCTTAGCTCTAAGCATTGTATAAGAAACCATTTGGAAATTAAGAAATTTGAATTGCTTGTTCATTTTGGAAAATACTTGCAATGCAGAAAAAAACCAATGTCTTAAAGATAAAATGGGTGGACTGATCATTAAAAGTTGCAGCTTTAGGATCTAATTTCAGAAGACAATTAGAAATTATAAAGCTGTACATTTTTAGCATAAAAAAGGAAAATAAAGAGAGGCCTTAATAAATTATGGAAAAAAAATCTAAGAATCTACTCATGTTTTTAAAGAGCAAATAATTTATTTTCTGTTTCAATGGTTTTCTCTTATATCAAATAAAAAGATAAAATGCAAACAAAAACCACTTACTTTGGGATCAATAACATAAGCTACACCTTCTATTCCTTCTAATCTTTCCAGTGATTTTAGCAGCACTCTCCAAGCAGAGGATTTGCCACTGCCACTAGGACCAACCATCATAAGACCATGATGTAATTCTGTAATCTGGTACAACTGGAGAACCTATAAGATAGATAAATTCATACATTTTGTTAATAAAGCTTTCATTGAATAAAACCTTTTTTCCAATAAAAACAGATGAAAAAATATTGAAATATTTAGATCTTGCAACAACTGTGCCACTACTCCATATCAGTTGGATAAAACGAAGAATTTCAGCCCGAAAGAAATGCTTAGAATTATTTAGAAAAAAAGAGAAAAAAAAAGGAACTAATTCTTGTCCGAATTTTATTAGTTTAGATACTTTGATGATTGTGTGTGGTTGGTTTGAACTAGTTTCTTCGTCCATAGTCGTCTTCTTCCATGACATTTTATTGAATTTCATCCAGAACATAACAGACACTAAAGGGAGGCCACAAAGTACAAGACCAAAATGTTGAGGAGAAAAAACAAACAAACTGAAAATGAGGAAACAAATTCTTTCAACAAAGAATGGGTATGCATGATAAGTGCCCCATGAACCTTTCTTCTTTTAAGGTTGATATTTTTGTTACTTTCACAGCTACAATACTCAGGAGTTTATTTTTTGGAGCTTGAATACTCTTCAATCTAATTCATAGTGTTCAAGTTTAATAAGAGAAAGAAAAAAAAATTACTTTAATGAAAAATATCAACTTTTTTTAAAAATTGGTTCGTTGGGCACTTATATATGACCACTCATAAGACGTATCCAAGTAATTTTTTTTTCTCTCCTTTGTTAATACATTTTTCTTCCAATTTCAAACCATAATAATTTATTATTTAAATTTCAAATCTCATGATCTATTGAGGATAAATTTGTTGATACTTTTTAGAGTTATAAAATATGTACTACATATTTTGAACCTAGCAGGCTGACATTTTGAAAAGTCCTGTGAGAAACAATGCAAATATCATTTGTACTTTATTTACCAAATAACACGATCAACATGCCATTAAGTACCATGAGGTAAAATTCATTAGCCTTTTAATATCAGTGATAAAGCAAATGACTGAACATAAACTATATTGGTAAATCTAATTGTTCTTTAGTCAGAAAACAAAGGGCCTTTCCTTTAAAGTGTAATTTTTCTAAGATTTATAGACATATAGAAAAGAACTGAGGGACATGAAATATTGTTACTTTTCCACATATTAAAAAAAAAAAACATGCTTAAAGATGGAACTCGAGTCATTGTTGATGAATAGGAATTTTTCAGAGTTAAGATTTCACAAGTCAATTTTATACAAATTCTAGATTAAAACTTCTGAAAATATATAAACATACAAAGATCAACAATTAAATACAGAATTGGTCATAACATGTAAATATATGATATCACCATCAATAAAATGGGAAGATATGCATTGCGCTTAACTATCAAATTATCTTACATTATATAAATGATAGTGTCAGAACTCATTTGGCTATGATGATTTTTTTTTTTTGCATACGTGAGAATCTATAATTTATTTACACACAAATCTTCAAGAGTGAAGCATTGTGGCATTATAGCACTGAAGTTGATTTCTTATAAATGACAGGTTAAACCAATTGTTTTGTTTTTTTTAAATGAGCATGTACATTAAGTTTTATATAATATCACACACCGAATCAATTTTGTACTAATAAAATCTGCTAGTTAGGTGATACATCTTGTCTTACTATAACAAACATTAACAAGCAAAAACTGGAAGAGAATATTTGCACAACAAACAAAAATCTATATCACTTCAAATATTCCATCTTGTTTTACATAAAAAAATAAATTGAAGATTACTTTTTCAACCCATTGTACGCCTTGTTCATCTCCTTCACCATATGTGAGGAACATCTCTTGGCAGACTCTACGGATCTCTGCTCTGAGAGCATCCATCTGTGCAGGTGTGTAGGAGACGCCTGGGAAAACGTCAGACAACAGGCTGTAAAGCAATGGGATATCTTCAGCCACCAGTTTGGGAACCATAGTTTCCATCACACTCTGGATCAAGATCTGTAAAGTAAAAAACATTTATGGCTGAATTTCAAGAGAAATTGATAATTATTAAACAAATAATGCTCATTAGTGATGGATGATGTACATGTGATATATATATGCACACACATTTCAGAAATAAACAATGCATTAAAGTACAAACACACACACATATATATATATATATATATATATATACACACACGCATAGACACACACAATGTCGAGCACATACATATACACAAAGACATGTACACACATTTAATAGACGGACAGAAAAGAAAGTGGATCCAGGTTCATAGGAAAACAGAGCAACATCAGCAGCTTTTCAAAACAACCTTCCCATATGTCAAGGAAATTAAACCAAAAAGCCAGTCTTGTTACCTCTTGTTCTGGTAGATTTTCAGCAAGCAAACCATCATTAATAACATCATTACGTTCCCTGGCTCCATCTCGTAATCTCATGATGCGTTCTCGCTTGACGTTTCCAGCGCTTACCAAAACACTCTTCAGGGCTCGCAATCCAAAGTCATAATGAGACTGAGGTGATAGTTGTTCATCACATAGCCTGTCACAAAGCAAGCAGCACAAATGAGCAATGACTTCAAAACATTAACATTACTTAACAATGTACTCCAATCTTCAATGGATTTAAATTCAAGTGATCCTAGCCAAACAAAGAAAACATAAATGATAAGATAGATTTTCACCATTAACCAAGACGACAAAATTTAAAATTTACTATGTCTAAGGAAAAAAAAAAAAGAGAAAATAAAATAAAAGGGCAATTTTTCAATAATGAACAAAAGATTTTCAGTATCACAGAAATGTTTTTAGGATAAAAGAAAAAGTTTCAAATTTTAAAAAATTCAACACTAAAAATAAAGCCTCACTTAAAAGAGCAAAGATGAAATTTTCAGCCAATATCTTTTGGTTTTAGTTATAAAGAAAAAAAAAAAGGAAACTTATCACAGTTTTTTCCACATCATATTTTTCTACTGAATTTAGATGTATGGTCAATGAAGACTAAAGGCTCTCAAATTCACTATCTCATGATTGGAGATCCATTTCACATTATTTTCAATGTAATGGGCTATGCAGTCCTATCAGAAAAATGCTTCAAAATCTCTAGACTCAATTTAACAGATTATTTAAATAGGTAGAAGACATTACAATTCAGGGGTGGGCTATCTTAGCTTCATACAATATTTTACAAAGAATAACAACCAACCATAGAAAACAAAAGTTGAGCTACTTTACGATGATGAAAGAAAATTTAGCAGCGGCAAATTTTTTGATTACTTTCCTGATGAAAAAAAAAAATGAATAAATGAAAATCAAAATAAAAACACTTATTGATAATAAGCTGTATTTTTGCTATTGACTTGATAGAAAAAAAAAATTCACACCTCATTAGATAAGGGACCAGAAGAGGAAATAGAAATATTCAGATTATTTCATACTTGTTGGCTATATGTGCAGGTTTAAATAATCAAAAGAGTATAGTGATATAGAGGGAAAACTAGGACTGGATTTTTACATAAAATTTTCTATACACAGAGTGAAGAGGCAAACAAACTGTTGCGCACAGTGTGTATATACTATTCATCTATGTATATCTACATAAGGATACCAACCCATCAACCTTATTTTAGATTGGTAAAAAAATGAGGAAAAAGGTGAAAGACTATTAACAGACTTACTTGAAGAATGGTACAATTTTTGTAGCCAGTTTCTCTGCCATGCGGAATCCCTGAGAATAGAGCATGACCTGTGCAATGAGTTGTCTATCAGGTTTGGTCATAGCCAAACTGCGAAATAGTTTTTTCAAGTTGTCAGGCA